>OZ010594.1:32006216-32078716 GCA_963932145.1 Acanthosepion lycidas | reverse complement strand
TTATATATATATATATATATATATATATATATATATATATATATATATATATATATATATATATAAGCATATAAAAACAGATCTATATCCATAAACATCCACACATGCATATGTATCTATATTACTATATTTTACATATATTCACACATATTACAAATATTAACTCTCAAATATTTCATATTAATTTCATATCTAAGACACTATACATATATATACATATATACACAGTATATATACACATATATATACAAAAATACCTAGCTAAAAATTACGCATGCACCCATACACAACACATACATACATATACATACACATACATATATATATATATATATATATATATATATATATACACATGCGCCTACAATTCATACATACACAATACACATATATGCATATATACACCCTTATCCAAAATGCCCATACATACATATATAAAAACACATATCAATGTCCAAGTTCATCTACATTTTTGTATACATACGATTATGCATCTGCATCCATACATTCATTTCAAAAACAAAAATATTTTCCTTTTTATATAGTTATTTCTAAATATATTTAGCTAAATTGAGGTGGCTTTTATGTCTACATTTAAAAACCAACTCGTTATGTTTGTTCAGTAAAATGACCGGATCTTTATGCCATATTATTAGGATTTTCTCTTTTATGCACAAGTCACATTGGTCACTGAAGTTTATTGGAGTTCTAGCCCTCGAGACGATTTTCCATTTTACTTGTGGGGTTAAGTTGCTTTCCAACAAATCACAGTAATGTTTTGACAGTGCCGTTTGGTGCTTTTTAGATTTATTTGTGAAGGACTGGCGATGGTTATAAAAACGTTGCTTCCAATTTCCCACCGATATTCCTATGCATATCTTCTTCTGTTTAATATCTTCCTTGGGGAAAATTGTAGCTTTGTATATTACGTTTTCTGCCATGCATATTCCCTCTACTGGACAAATGGAACCTTCCCTGCAATTACAGGTAGATTTGTTCTTTTTGTTTGCATTAAGATCTTTTTGCATTTGATTATTATGAAATTCACTTAAAATTTTGCTATTGTGAGAGCTAATAATTTTTTCTACATTGCTCATGTAACTAATTTTTAAATTCATTTTGTTGAACATCGTTTTCAATAGTTCATCTTTTCTTTTCTATTAGTTTAAGGAAGTATTTCCTTATATTAATATTCGAAAGTTTACAGAAAGGCGGGTTGAACCATATAATCTTCATTTTCCTATTTTTGGACTTAGAGGATGTGTTATTAATTGATTTATCTATATAACTTAGTGTTTGTTTAAATTTACTTTTTAATAGGGCTTGATTGTATGTTGATTTATTTTGGTTAAAAATAATTTTACTAGAAGATAGTTTATTTGTTCTTGTATTTACTGTATTTGGAATTTGATTTATAATTGCTTTCGGGTGGTTTGAGTCGATATTTATGTATATGGGCGATTGGTTTTCCTTTTGGAAGGGTTTTGTAAGTGTTATTGTCGAGATCAAATGTTACGTCTAGAAAATTTACTATTTTTAGGTTAGATGATATTTCGATTTTAACTCCTAGAAATTTGAATGCCTTAATTATTTTCTTCTGTAGTTGGGATGTTAGAGGACTATTGGAATTAGGTATAGCAATGAGTCCATCATCCCTGTAAAGCACTACATTTTGGTGGTTAAGGAATCTGCTCAGAATGTCTAAAAGGTATATATACCTATTAGGTCTGCTATTTGAGCAGAATCAAATGCTCCCATTGGGACATCGAAATTGCCTTTGTTTTTTTTTTAATCCAAGTTGTGTCATTAAGTCTTAGTATAGACTGTCTAGAATCCATTATGATTTTTACTTCTTCGTCAGTAATTTCAGTATAATTTTTAGCAAAATTTAAGCTATTTTCTAATAAATCTTTAGAACTGGAGGGGTAGAAGTCGATAATATCTAATTGGATAAAATTGGCTTTATTTTTAGATTTTAGATTTTGGAACCAGTTAATGGCGTCAGATGAATCTTTCTAAAGGTTAAAGTGGTAAATTTCTAATATAGATGTGTTTATTCTTTTTAGAATGTTTTTGGAAATTATTCCTAACTCTGATTTGGAGGGATTTATTAGTCTGAAATGTATATTATTTTGAAAGTTAGGTTTATGGTCTTCAAAAAGTAGGTAGGTAGTGCCATTCTATCAGCAATATTATATTTAAATGCGAATTTAGCAGTTTCTCTGTGTATGAAGGATAGGTGCCTGGTGTTATTATCTTTTTTATAAGAGTTAAACACTTTATTCAGAATCAGATGATTGTATTCTAATGGATTAATCTTGTAGATATTGTTGGATTTATCAGCTCTGATTCATAGTTTTTGATATTTGTAATGTCCTTTTTAAGATTGGATTGGAATGAGTTGTATTTCTTTCTAAAAGATATTTTATTGATTAAATTAATTAAGTCCTTTTCAAAGGGTTCCAATAATCTTTTGCTGGGTGGTGTGTTTTGGGATTTTAAGTGTAAATTTTGTAGGTTTGTTTTGGGGATTAAAATGGAAGTAAATTTTCCACCTCATTCTTTTGATGAGGTCAATAATTTTTTCCGTCAACGAAATCGTGAGAGATTCAACAGAAAGGTGAGGAATGTTTTAGAGTTTTAAATATAAAAATATATGTAATTATTTGTAAATGTGTGTGTATGTAATTTATGTATGAACATGTATAGGTACCTGTGTATATCGCTACATGTGTGTCTATGTGTGTAATTGCGCATGTACACGAACGAATGTATATATAGGATTTGCATAAGTATATATGTGATATATATAAGAAGAAAACAAAATCTTTAATATTACCTTCTTTAATATTACCTCCATCTTAATTCGAAACCTAAACTTTAAATAAGAAAGATTACCCATATAAAAATAATTACAAATTACATTCATAAATTCGATTCAAACTGATAAAGATGTTACCGTAACTGTCTTTTACAATATTAAAAAAGTACTATTGGTCGGGTAAACAAACTGTTATAATTTTAATTTTCTTTTAATATGTTCTCTATAAATGTGTTAATAAATATAGTATTTAACTTAAATCCCTAAACTATTTGTAATAAAGTTAAGTATTTAAATTGCAAGCATCAAATTAATTTCTTCGTGGATTTTTTTAGACATCTGAATTACTATCAAGCATTAAATTCTATTCTTTACATAAATTGCTAAAACCCAGTTACAGACTCTCTCTCTCTCTCTTTACTTCCCTCTCCCTCTTCTTTCTTTTTCCTTTTTTCTTTTCGCTCTTCTCCCCTCCCATTTCAATATATCACTTCCGTTAAGTTAACTGTCTAAATAGGTCAAGGTCTGGTCACTCCTCCTCCGCCAATACTAAGTATGATTGAGAGAGATATGAAATGAAACCCTCCCTAAACTCTACCATGTCTCTTTAACTACCCATTTTACACTCTCTGTTAAATTACAAAAACTTACACTACCCATCTATTTTAATTTCATTTTTAGAAGTGCTATCTGATGATCCGGCGTCCTTTAAAAGGGTTCTGGTGAAATAAATTATTATAATGGTACCTTAAAGTGGTCTGTTTTTCTTTGATATATATATATATATATTATTTCTACTCCCATAATTGTTGCAATAGATGTTAGTTTTTAATTGTTTAAAAACATTTCGCAGAATAAAAATAATGATAATATATTTTTACATTGAATCTATTTTTTAGGTCACAGAAGAGGTGTATGCCGCTTTACAGGATGTGTACGACTTTAAATGTAGAGGTCGAATAACAGTTAAAGGAAAAGGCGACATGATAACTTATTTTTTGCTTGGGAAAAAGGGATCTTCAGCTAAACGCAGTCCAATCAGCACTATTGAAAGCCCACAACAATCTCGGTCTCCTTCGGGAGAATTTAAAGAAAATGCCCCCCTTGTGTTGCAAAGCACAAGCGTAGGTAAAGAACTGGAACGTCAGGGGTCACAGAAGTCGCAGAGCAAGTCCCTTCCCATTTATGGAGCAATAAACATTGAGCGCAAAGCGAGCATTGACTCCATACGCGTTCCCAGCGGTACCCCAACGAGCAGTCTCAACAAAAAGCGAAAGAACAGTACAGACAGCCCTCGCGATTCATCGATTAGAAATCCACTGCGAAAGCTTAGCAGCTCGTCACTAACGAACTGCATTACGGGAGATGTAACTTACGCACGCGTTGAGTCACCTGAACTTCCAACTGTGCATTACATAAATATAAAAATGCAAGGGAATTCAGCGGACAAGCCAACTAGTCCTACAGTGCACAATGAAATTTTTGACAAGCTAAAAACAAGTACCAGCGGAGATAACGGTTTAAACACTGAAGAACGTTTGACTCCGAACCGTAGCGTACTTAGTCTGAATGCGTCGTCAGCCAGCGAAAAGAGTTTCACTGGTAGCCATCAGGGAAATTCCCCAAACAAAATAGAAAACAATGCAATAATTCTGTCTCCCATTTCGCCGAATAGCCCACTTCAAGTAACACCTCTAGTGTTCGTTGGAGCTGCACCCGCCATACACAAACCGCTCAAGCAATCAGCCACCTTTCCAGCTGAAAAGCGCGAAATTAAAGAGGCGTCTTCTGCGACTTCATTGTCTCCTGCTTCGCCAAATCAGGTCTTCTCGAAAGAGATAGCTGCTATGGACAGTATGCTTAAGGAACTTGAGAAAGTTGTTGATGGGGACGATCCGGAAAAGAAGCCTTTAAATTCGAAACCATCACAACGACCATCTCTTCCAGCAAGACAAACTGACGACCGACTACCCCCTGTTCCAAAACATAGTAAAGCCACAGAGAACGGAAATCGAAAGCACCCTGTTGAGCAAAATGTGCCTCCTCCATTACCAGAACGAGAGAGGAGCGCTAGCCAGATCTCAATGGATTCAATGCCATTTATTCAAAAGCCGAAGCCATTCATATGTGATTCCCGAAAACCTTCGCCCAGAAGCTGCTCTGTCCACTCCAATAGATCTCCGACATGTGCCATACTGGCTAGCATTGATGGGAAGACCATGTCAATTCTTCCAGCACCTTTCAGCAACACAAAACAGGCGCTAAGCCGGTCACCGTCAGAAAAGATACGAACGAGCAGAGAGAATTTCGACGAATCAGGTCATGCTTTTGATAGAGGAAGAAGAAAATCAGAAAGTATCATTCAAGGAATCCGATCGCCGTCAGCAAATGACAAGAAAGGAAGAACTATTGCTATCTGCTCTCCAGTCCTTCTTAGGGCACAAAGGGAAACTTCTTCTATTTCGACATCCGACGACGACCTCGAGTCGGTGTCGTCACAGCAATCGTCTGTGGTTCTTCTGCAGCCCATTGAACTGAAACCTCCGTCAAGTACAAAACCAGCATGCAAAAGACAACTATCCTGTCCTGAAACACAACCAGTGAAACGCACCCTTTTTCGAAACAAAACCGATAGCCATTCAAGATCTTCCGAAAGCCTGAGCAGCTGTCCTTGCTCACCGCCTTTAACACCGAGATTCCCAGTTCGATTGCACAGCAAAAATGTGCAGTTGAATCGTCTTCTGGATGACCTAACTCAAAGGGTTGCAGAAGACGACGAAGACCATGATGAAGTCGAACCGAACGATGTCGAAAATGACAGGGTCTTTGAAAGATGTGCTGCTAATATACCAAAATTGGCAAAAGGGAATGAGGTTTTTAATCGAAGCCCGAACCAAAACGAAACTCCGACAGTAACTTCAGACGATCTTTGTATGACAGGAAAACCACCTGCTGGTATTATTAACGGTCGAATTGTGGGAGCAATCGACAGACACAGAAGTTACATGAATGGGAAAGGAGTAAATAGTGGTGGCCGACACAGAGGTAGGCGTCCGGAGTCCGGTCAACAGAGACAACGCTTCCCAACGGATGCAAAGAATAATGAACTGGATACTGACGCTTCAACTTTGGAAAGTGCTAGTGAACAAGATCTTTTATTGCCCCAAAACAACCAACCCAAACTTAAAACGTCATTTGCGTGGCAACCTCGCCATAAATCTCCACTGAATCACTCGTCAGTCTGTCGTGTAGATATGCACAGAGGAATTAGAAGAGAAAGCTCTAGCCCAGTGGCTGGTGGAAGCAATGATAGTATCGGTGGTCCTGTGGTACCCACCAGTGCAAATGGAAATAATAACAATAATAATAATCGTTCATCAGTAAACCCGTTCCAGGTGAAGAGGCGACAAGTGCTGAGCATGCCCCCGAGATATTGCCGTAGCCTGGATTACATCCCCAGTGATAGAGAAGACTATGTCTCGTCGAATGCTTCTTCAGCTGCTGCCAGTCCCAAAATTAAGCGCACACTGATGGTGCCATATTACGGAGGCTTAAAAAGACCAATTGCATTTGATAACCTTAGTATGTGTTCATTCACCAGTAGCAGCGAAATGTCGAAAAGTGACCCGATGCTCAACATTGATTCTGTTTCTGTCGCATACGAATCTGAATATGACAACTACCGACCGGGAATGACCAGCGATGAAGATTGTTTCATGCCCGGGCCAATAAGTGATGTCGACATGGATATTTTTGATGATATCAACGTCGATAATGTTACCGTTAGCGATAGTTACAGCCTGAATATGCCTCTGTCAATTACAACTCACAAGAAGATAACGGATGTGTGAAGACCAACATCGCCGGTAAACAAAAAAAAGAAACTATTTCATTGTGTTTGTTTCCTTTTATACGCAGCCATCTTTAATCAAACTAATATTTATAAAAATAAAAATATATCGTTATTGCAAGTACGATGCTAATAATAATAAATTATCCATCGTCCAAAAGGCATCGTCTGTGAAATAATGGTAAGGAACTTGTTTTCTACCGGTCACCGGTGATTATTGAATGTAAGTAACATGCATATCTCTAACACATGCCCACTGGATCAAAACTGAGGGACATTGACCGAGAAGGTGAAAAAATATCTATCAACCAAAACATGTTCGATTGTTCAGAAAATGTGTATTTTTCGTTTTTTTTTAATTTTTTTATTTCAGTTCCTTAAAATGAAGTCTTTATAAAAAAAAAAATGAACTCCCTGTTTTACATTATTGAAAGCAGAACTATTTCTAAGTGAACAAAAGTATCAAGTAGGAAAATCGCGTGCAAATAATGTGTAAATAGACGACATTTAATTTTAAAAATCAACCAAAGAGGGTGTTGTTAGCAAATAGTCAAAGTAAAGCGTCTTTCCATTTGAAGATTTAAAATTTCACTGACTGAGCCTCGTCTATTATTCGCCTGAATTTCTTTTGTAAGTTGGGAATATTGTCTCTTATAAATTAAGACGCGATATGAAATGAGATATACAAGGGTGGAGTATTTATTAATGCTCTTTCGTTGCTTTAAAAGTTTCTAGAGATATTTCCCCCTTAATAAAAATTTTTAACGCTTCATTACGTTTACTTCATCCTGAAAGTATATATATATTATATTTCTTATAATCGGTAGAAAATTTTGCTATTTTAAAACCTTTGATTTTTTTTCTTTTTCCAGTCTTTCCAATACACTCACTCTGATTATCCAAGTTTTCCCAAATGTCTGGGCGTTTTTTTGTTTTAATTTTGCTATAATTGCTGTTCTCTCAACGAAGGTGAATGTTTATTCTCTTAATATTATTGCTTCCTTTGCTTCTTGCATTCACTGATAAATTCTTAGAACGTTGCTAAAATAAATTTTATAATAATATTTATAATAATAAACAATATTTATCTAACTTTAGACTATTAAAAAAATTAATTCACATTGGAACGGAATAAAATGCGCTTCAAAATATAATTTACTACTCCAGATTCTATAACATATTTGTTTAATAGAAATGGTGACACGCTGTCTCCTTTGAATATACCCACTTTTGATGCTCATATTACCCTGCCATCAATTCAGTATCACACCGTTTCATGCTTCTTTGATCAACGTCTGCAAAGTCAAACATTTCTATGGTCTTAATTACCCAGCTGTGCGGTATAATAGTATAAACTTTCCTATAATCGACCAAAGCAACACCTAATTCTATTACAATTTCTTGGCGCCATTTGTTCAAGCAATATCTAGTCCCTCAACTTCCTTTCCTACACGCTTTCCGCTCAAGTGTCAACAGCTTCTGCCTATCCAAATGTGTGTAAACCTCCTCCGCCATGATCCATATAAGTAGTTTTTACATGAGTGATAAACATGTTATGGGTCAAAAGTTAGACAATATTGCATCTTTCTTCACATCCTTAAGACACAACCCAGTTCTACCTGAAGTTACCCATGGAGACGATTCCATCTGCCATGTACCTGTTCAGTTGAACAGCTATCCTCTCATGTAAGAAAATGATATTTTTCTAATAATCACCTGGTCCTGAATCTTCCCACTTTAGCGTCTTTTTCGCCTTATCACTCATACTTTATAGCTTTATTTCAATATTTTCTTGTTAATGTACGCCGCTCAAATCATTTTCATGTTCTTGCAAACATGTTGCTTCTTTGTAATGATTGACTATTATTATTATTATTATGATTATTATTGGTGTCGGTAGTTGTAGTAATAGTGTAACCCTCTCTCTTACCGCGTTAGTCTTCAGGTTCCTTCAGACCACCGTGGTTACCATCTAGCTGACTCCTCACTCGTTAACGCGTTGCTGGTTTGTAGCTGGTAACATGATGATGAGCACGATTACACTCGATCTAGCTGGCGTTTGTCTGCTGCACTTTTATTCACTCCTCTGTCACGTTGTGTTTTTGATTTCAGAGAGTGAGAAGATCGCTGATGAAGTAAACTGAACTGAAGACCAGGTCGATGGTGAGGAGCTACAAAAAAAAGAAATAGAGAATTAACTCGGGTTAAAATGTAACAACGATTTGATTTATATATGATTTGTTGTATACAGCGGTTTTAACCCTTCCCACTTCTGCTATAATCAAATGACACTGGGATCCCCATTTGTAGTTTATAGCCTGTGTTAATAGTAATTTAAATGTCTATGTTCTGGTCTTCAGAGCTGGCACAAGGTCTTGATCACGATGTATCGGCGAACGACGTGCTTTCCATTAGGAGTAATGTGGGGATTCCAAATCTCCAGTTTAAAAGGAGTCCTGCGTCCCATAAATTCAAAATATGTTTACTCGAGTAATATTCCAGATTTAGGGGTTGCCCAGCCCCCTTTTGAGAGTGGTAAGAGGAATCAAGCCGCCCTTTAACTCCAGCTTCCTTCATTTTTCATGCACACCATCGTTCTATAAAGACGGTGGTAATCTCTCTCTCCCATCTCACACTTTCTCATCCAACCTCAGTCCATTTCCAAAAGCTGGTACAACTGTCTTTGCGACGAATGTAAACTTTTAGAATGCGTAGACGAAAAAGAAATTGCTAGTAATTAATCTTTCTTTATCAGCCTGTTTATCGCTGGTTGTTTTAGGTGATTTCCCAAAACCAAGGACATCACTATATAATCGGAGCCAATCCGGATGGCAACCTGTCAGCCAATCACTAGAATTGTTTTGTTCATTCAAGGTTGTTATGGGTGGAAAAGAAAAGGAAGAAAAATATTCTTACTATTTTTTTAGTAATAAAAAATTATCTTTCTCTCTTGATGTATTTCTCGGTCAACCAGATCGCACAACCTGTTGCCTATGATCACTCCAAGTTAAGTAATTAATCTTTTTTTATCAACTTGTCTCCAAAAAATAAAAAATAATGCTGACTATAAAAATTTTGACGAATGTCACAGAAATTAAAATAAACGAGCCCGTCCTCATTCTTAGGCGATAATCTTTATTTTTATAGGGATATTTTTCTTCTGGATGGCCGACACAAACCAGATGTTTTTCCTGGTTCTTTGTCCAGAACAATTTAGACCACCTGTTTTCTTTACCAACAGCTTATGTTTTTCTATTTTTCACAACCGACATCTTCGATGATACATTGTCTCTTTCTTATCGACGGAAAGTGGAGAAGGACTGGTAGACTTGATTTTGCTCAATCTTACTGAATTCCGTCTAGTTAAATTTGGCTTCGATTCTCCTTGAAACTATTCATTATTTTATTTTAAAACATAATTTTTAACTTATTTAGTTTTTAATTTTCTTCTCAACTTCTCAATCCATTTTCCTGAGAATTTCAATAATTATCATCCACTTAATAGTTCTTTCTCTTCCTTTTTCTTTCTTCTAATTAACTCTATGAGGTCCCAGTATCACAATAGTAGTAGTAATAGTACCTGTATATTGTCATCTCTGAAAATCACATAGCAAATTTTTCTCTACTTTCCAGCACTGTCTACAGTAAACGCATATATTTCAATAACATTGTTGTCTGAATGGTTTCAATTCTGCTTCGGCCTTTGTCCTTTTTCAAATTCTTCCAAACATTCCTGCCATAATGAATACAAACGTCAACTTCATATTCCTCAATTTTCTTAGTTCTCTTTTTTTTTCCACATCTCTCTCTCTCTGTCTCTCTCTCTCTTGATTTGTAATGATATTATTATTATCATTATTATTATTATTATAAAATGATCGAATATCGAATCGCTAATGCTTTCAGTTATACAAATATTAGTCAACTGTGTGACAGTTACTGTATCTTTAATCCCTTATCGAATTTATTTTATAAATTTGCCACATCTCTCTCTCTCTCTCTCTCTCTCTTTCTCTCATTTTATTCATTTTATAAATTATGTTATCGCTCCTGATAATCACATTTTCCCGCCCAATGTTTCATTACAAAGCATTTTTTTGTTTTATAACTTAAGAATATGTAAGTTATGAATCATCAAAATTATTCTTTTTTTTTTTTTTTTTTTTTTTTGCGAACAAAATTGAGCCCTGGATTAAAGCGAGATAATTTGTGCAGTGGGAATATGTAGTATATACAGACTGGAGACAAATTTCTAAATATACAACGTACATATCTAATTTCATCCATAAAGTGAGAATGCTGTTGCGTGTATATATAATATCTATTTATTTATATTAGGTACCAACATGTGAAAATGAGCATAGCATGAATAAAAAAGGCCTTAAACTTTATGAAAATAAATTTTTATCGTCTAAATATTTATGTTATCAAGAGGAAAGATCAAAGTATTTTTTTGAATATTTTTTTTACATTTTTTAATAATTTCTAGCACGTCCAAAATTTTCGTTAAAAATCTTGTATTTTTTTGATCAGCAAATTTGACAGAAAATCGATCATCAGCGATTTTTTTTAACTTTTGTTTACAAAAGTGAAAGTCTCCGTGTAAAATTATTTTCAAAAATCAATTATGAATTTGAATTTCAAGAGTTTTCATAAAATTGGTTATGGGGGTTTTACCATGACTTTAAAAAAATAAACATATTCATAATAATTTCCATCATTTATGAATAGATTCTGAAAGTTTCATTAAAATCCGACAATTATTTTTATTTTTGCAAGATTTTCAAAATTAATGACTGCCAAATAGCACAAAATATCAGCCAGTTATTTAGTAAGACTTTCGCTGATGAAGACAAACGAAGTTTTTCAATCAAAAGTTAGAGTGCTCTAATAAAGACAAAAAAACATTGAAAAATAATTAAAAATTACTTTGTTCTTTCCTCTTAATATAAACATAAACATTTTGACGATAAAATTTTGTTTTCATCAAGTTTAAGGCCGTTATTATCCTGCTATGCTCAGTTTCCAGCGATCTCATGTTGGTACCAAATTTATATTAAAAAATATCGCACGAGCAAGTAAAGAAGAATATCACATTTACCAAAACAATGGCTAAAATTTTGAGTGGTTGTTTTCACTGACATAGCAAAATTGGCGCTGCTGAGCGTCAGAACTCGGTAAATTCGTTCTTGCTTTAAAATGTATCAATCAGAAGTTTTTTTGTAAACCAATTATCTCGTGATCTTCTGAAAATAATCAAATAACAACCACTATACTTCTGATAAGCTATTCAGAGTTTGAACAATTCCTAATATTACTATTACTATTATTATTACATTTCTGTTCATCTTAAAAGTGAATACCATCGTTCACGTGGTTCAAACACGTTTTATATTTTTCCTCTTTGAGCAAGAAACAATCTTTCAGGACACGAAATGATTACTGAGTATCTAACAATTTTATTGGTGCCATCACATTTTAAAAAAATTCTTTCCGGCATTTAGCTTAATTAATTTAGATTAATTAACATCAACTTGCGAGCAGTTGCAATTCAGAAGGAACTTCTAAAGAAAGATGACTTCTTTGTAACTTTTTTTGAATTTTTATATCAGAATGTTTTTTTTTTCTAACAAAAAATCATATCTTGCATTTTAACTACAATTTCAAATGAAGTGGTAAGGTCAACATTGTTCACAAAAAGAATCACAATATCATCGACATCATAAAACCCGGTGGACCAAAGAATTTATTCTGTGCCACATATCTAGTAAAAAGAAATACTTGCATTTATGAAATCGATAGAAATTAGTGTCATTATAATTACCGTTGTCATTCAATCAGAGTATGTGTTATGTCGTCCAATTAGATTGCGTGTTATGTCAGCCAATCATATTGTGTTTATGCAGTATTTTTTTCATTGTTTTCTTGTCATTAACGATACCATTTCACACATTTTTAGTTGATAAAGTTTAATAAATGCCAAATGACCCGACCACTGGTGATATTCCAACAGACCCATGAAATCCTTGCCCGGTGTTGAATATCACTACCCTTTCATGTTTACTGTCATTAGATGTGAAATACTTCCGGTGAATTTTTGCGAATGGTGTTTGAATGGATGTAAATTCATTTGCATTTTAACATTTGGTTTTTATTAGAAACTGATGCACACACTTGTTTTAAATTTATCTTTCAGTCTTGCTAATTTTTTTAAAAAATCACTTTTAATTACTCAGAAAACTTCATTCAAAGCAATACTCACAGTTTTTTCAGTTTGTAATTTGATATTTCATAAAAAAGCAAATTATAAAATGGTTATCTAATAAAAAAGTCGTTCCTAAATCTGGCAGTCATATACTCACTTATTAACGTACACTTAAGTATTAATTCTTCTATATAAAAATATCGATTCTATGAAAGAAACGAAATTTTCGAACACAAAAAATATCTCATCAAAACATTGTTGTCCCGACTGGACGGATATTAATAAGTATGATTCTACAAAAAATACTGTTACGGCCAACTATCACTGGGAATTTTATCTTTTCGAAGACCTCCAAAATTGTGGCCTTCTGCCAGTCTAGGTAAGACTTAGTAAATAAATGTTAAGGACATCAACTGTACAAACTATTTTTACTGTAGTGAATTCGATCCTCACAGAGGCGTCACTTGGCCTTATGTCAGACTAGGCCAAGCTTAGGGAATATTCACAAAAGATATAAGTCTAAGGAGACGGGTGACGTAAAAATCATTTCTTTTAGTTCTAGGCCTGGAATGTTATTAATGAGGGCTTCACAGCTTGTCAAATCTTTACCATGTAAAATGCAATCTACTAAAAGAAATGTAAAATTTTCCTCTGCCTTTCAAATGTGATTTCTTCAAAACGAATAATGTTATGATACAATGTATAATTAATTTACAGAATCCTGCCCTTAAAAATAGTGAGTATGAAAATTGGAAAAAGAAAAGTATCGCCTCTAATTATTACTAAAAGAAAAAAAATAATTGTCTGCTTAGGAACAAGTGTCCTTAAAAGGGAGTGCCAATATTTAAGTATTGTTTTCTCATCACATGACACATGTTGTCTTCAGTACTCCCGCTAAATAAATGCATGCATAAATTCATAAAAAGCATGTACAATAGTAAAAAGCAGAAGAATAGGGCGAGGCTTGGTCAGCATAAAATGAGAAGAGATGACGCTATTTTAGAATATTATCCGCTCAAAAAAATATCAAACTGTAAATGCGCCATTTCAAAAAGAGCTTTTCTTTCAAAAAGCAACTGAAAAACAATTTTACAAATTTTTAAAATAAGATGCAAATAAGCTTCATAAAACAACATTTCTTTGCTTAACAGGCATGAAACGGAAATTCTCTTTCAGTGTAATGTTACCAATAAATGTAATTTTTGCGTTAAAAAGATCGAGTTCATCAAGCATTTCAACTGAAACTCGTGCCTGGTGTCCCTATAATACTTTGAATGTCTTTTACATTTAGATTGAAGCTTAATATCTTTGAAGGCAGGTATCTGTATAGTTCTCAACCTCTCTGTGACATTAAAATGGTTTCTTTATACTTTCATAATGTAATTGACAAGACCAAATGCTTAAGAAATCCAATATTCCACCAGTATGAACAACAAGAAAGACATCTTTTTGAATTGTTTGATTTCTAATTGAAAGAGAAAGTTGATGTTAATTCTTAAAGAAAGGAATTAATTGAAACTTTACAAATTTTATAATCGACATTTTAATTGCATCCATGTATAATAATGATGAGCTTATGTATTGAATTCAATAATCACTGGTCTTGTACCAGACTAAACTTATATAAATATATATTCATTGTACTTCTTCGCAATATTTAACTTAAAAGCATGAAGAACAGAAAAGTCATTTTTTTTTAAATTTAAAGAAACTTGATTTTACAATCAAGTTATATCAGTGGATTTATTGGGTTTATTTATTTGAATTTAGTTGTTGGTTTGTTCAACGTGGTTTGTCCTCTTTCTGCTTTGCTCTCCTTGTTAAAAGTGGTGAGTTCATGTACTCCAGCGTCATTCTTTAAGCAGGTTGCCTTTTCTTTGTTAGTGAGGCGAAGTGAAAACGTCAAGGTCATTACAAAGGAAGGGTTTTTTGTTAATGTGGCCTTCTCTTAGATTGACTGCCTTACAGGGATAAATGACCGCAAACTGGCTTTATATGTGTGCATTGCTGCTGGCCGACAGAAAGGAGTAATCCCTGAACTGACCTACTGGAACTGCTGTAATCATACCTTTCCTAAAGGCATTAGAACTAAATAGTCTAATTTGGAATCAGAATTCGGATTAAAAATTCTATTTCCCGAAACGACAATCGTATGCCACCCTGCACTTTCTCACCCTATTCAGTACATAAACAATATATCCAAATGTCTCGAAATAATTAGAAATTACAAATAGGTAACCGACCTTCCTTAGAATATGATGATAATATTGAAACTGAGTTGCTGGCAAAGATCAAATCTTTTCAAAAAATTACTTACACTAATGACATCTGTTAAAATCAGTTATCTAATATAACCGACACAGAGCGAGGATTAGATCAGTCGGTTATGTGACATGCGTGATACACGCTTAGGCAATACATGACTGACGAGGCAGATTTTTCCCGCAGTAGGTTGCCATTTCTTTCTGCGGTAGACCAGTTGCCATCCAACTCGGCCTGTCCTGATATTTTACCCATAGCTGGGGGGAGAAGAGGATTCATGCCTTTCCCCAATCCAATACATTCACGTAAGGAATTCGACTGGAATTCGAACTCGGCTCTCCGATTCCTCAATCCGAGCCGCTATCTATAGTTTGTCTTATAGACAGGCGGTTGTTAGTGTCGGTTCATCTTCACGAGGTGCATCATTTGTATGACCTTATACCATACTAGGCTAAACATATACAATGTCTACAAGGACTTTAATCAAAAGAAAAATTGTTTTATTAAAACAATTCATAAAGAATCATGCAATAAACACCCCATATGTTTGTGTGTGTCTGTGTGTGTATTAGAGAGAGAGTGTATGTGTGTGTATGTGTGGCGTGGCGTGGCGTGGCGTGGCGTTGGGTGGCGCGTGTGTGCGTGTGTGTGTGTGTGTGTTATTCTAACGAAATGAAAACTTGGTTTGGATATTGTAGAAAATGTCTGTATCATAAAACTATAAAAAAATCGATGAAAATAAATACATTATTTCGTTTTGTCTGAAACATATGGAAAAAATAGTAACGATCCCTACAAGCAGTTCACAGTGAGAGTCAACTGAACTAAACGAAACATTTTTCTCAAGGCACAAAATATTTTCCAAAGAAAGTTCACTAAAGTGTTTAAAAATAACAGACAATTTGTAAAATATATGTATCCATTACAAGGTAAACTGTTTGGAAAAAACGCTTGCGTGTCAAGAGTTTGCAAGAATACTTACCTGCTCTGTTCCCTACTGTGGCGCTGTTTTGGAATTGTTTGGGAAAGCGATTCTATGTTTATAAGCATTTTTATTTCTATGTTTTTTCGCTTTTGTCCCAAGACATAAATATGTATTTCTTATTAAACGAACAAGTGTTCTGTCTTGGCTGTTTCTGCATACAAATCTGTTCAACATTTTTTTAATTAAATATGCCCACATTGACTTTTAAAGCAAACGTTTCTATCGCAAACAAAAAGGACAACACTTTTATACACTTTCTGTAAACGCCATTATTGTTAGTACATTTTGTAAAAAAAAAAGATTTTTCTTTGAGTTTCAACTGCTTTTTAAACTCAATTTTTGAAAATTGATTTGAATTTATTCCCACGTCATACTTGAGATTTTAGAAATGTTCAGTGTAACAAAGCCTCTTTTGTATCTATAAAAATGTTGTCAGTGTAACAACAAACCAGACAAATCTCATGAATTCATGATGCTATATGAGATTGAAACATTTGCAAAAAAATAATTAATAATAATAACAATAACAACAATAATAATGTTAATAGCATAGAACTACAAACGTTCACATTCTAAGAAAATGTTTCCTTCCTGATGTAATTCCTCCTACCAAAGGAAACTTAGGTTGTTTATTGGGCTTGGGTTCGTTAGTAAACATGATGCTTTTTATAGTATACATTTAAACAACAACAATAACAGCAATAATAATAATAACAACAACAACAATAATAATAATAATAATAATAATAATAATGCAGATTCTGTAATAATTATCCAGAAACAATTGACCAACTTGTATCAGGTTGCGCGGTATTGGCACCCACTGAATATAAAACAGGGCACAACAGAATGGGCCAATATCTGCACTGGAAAATCTGTAACACTTACGGAAAGGAACTGCAAGAAATTGGTATGAACACTATCCAGACGCGGTTACGATGATAAGAACTGTAACAATTTTATGGGACTTTACAATACACACAGACAGAACAATCAAAGCTAATTGCCCAGACATTGTGATTAGATACTGCAAAGAAAAAATGTACCTCCTTCTTGATATGGCAGATTTTGATAATAGAATGATGTTGGAATGGAAATCTCAAAAATGTGGCGCATGAGAACATTAACAATTCCAGTTGTAGTTGGAGCCCTCGGATTGATTAGAAAAGATTCCAATAGACTCATTGAAGGAAACCCTGGTAGCCCATGCCTTAAAGAAATACAAATAAATTGTACTCACAAGTACGGCCCACACCTTACGAAGGACTTTATCTATGTAAAATATATCGATTTTTTTTCTTTTTTTCTTTTTTTTTTTCAAAACTGCTCAGTGGAAAATGTCATGATGCCATTTCTGACCTAAAGTCTCTGGTTGGAACCCGGAAAGAAATGAGTATGCACCAGAAACCAAAGGAAATAAACAACAACAACAACAACAATAATAATAATAATAATAATAATAATAATAATAATAATAATAATAATAATAATAATAATTGGAGTATTGAGAGGATTTGCTGTGATTTTCAGTTTAAGCCGTCAGTTATTGAACAAAAATTAAAATAATAAAGTTTTCGCTTTTTGTCTAATGCGATAACCGTATGATAATCGTATAATCTGGATTTATCCAGTTTATATTTTATATCTCTGATTGAAAAGATTGACTGCATTGATTGCTATTTTTTCCGGCCTGACGGTATTGAGTTAAAACTTTAGCTGAAAATGATTAGCAAAAATCTGGTGATTTGAGATAAGTTGCTCACTCCCTAGCAACTACCGCTAAATACACATCTGACGTAAAGATGTAATCTCCTCCGTCAGTGGTAGTGGTATACACGTAACGATACTTTAATAATAATGATCAAGATATATGCAAATAACTATAATATAAATTCTATAATTTGGAAGTGACTTGACATCGAGCGGTGGTCACAGAATAATAATAATAATAATAATAATAATAATAATAATAATAATAATAATAATAATATCTGAGCCTTATATCAAAATCCAAAACTTAGGAAATTCAACACCTTATTGGTAGTTTAGCTGTTTATCAGTGGCTAAATAGATGAACACGTCATTGTCAAAGCAGTGACCTGAAGACTTATTTTCGTTGTAAAAACATAAATTATGTTGCTGGCAACAGTATCAACCTTGAGCTGACATTCCCAAAGATATGATTCATGTGTGCACTATTAAATAAAAACATTTCAGATACCTTCGGCTCGGACTGAGAACCTTGTTTGTTTGAAATTTCTTTTTGAGATTCTAAGATGAAACATTGACATTATTTGGACAAGCATCTTTATTCTTTTTATGTTTCATCCGATCTGTTACATTCTTTGATCTTCCAGGAACATGCAAAGGAATCTTTCACAATATTTTCCTACTTTCCGCTTCATTTCTCTCGTAGCAATTCACAGCCATCAGCGATACGCATTCGCTTCTTCCTTTCGTGTGCACTATGCATCATAGCTGCCTGAATGTGTTAATTCGAACTGGAATGATAACGAAAAACATCTGACCTTGGCCTTCAATGTCAACCAAAGAGAAAGGAAAGTTAGAAAATGGAGCTTCCTTCAGCAGCTTCCTTCAAACCTGGCCGGTTGCTTGCTACTTGTTATAATAAAACTCAAGCTCCCAATGGGAAATTATTAGTTTCCCAGAAGTTTCCATCAATAAGTGTAAAGAAAAATGAAATAAAAATGGTATAAACCTGTTAATTCAAGCTTAATTAGGTTTACTATACGTCTCGGTTTCGACAGGATAGTCACGACGAGATGTATGTGTGTGTGTGTGTCTGTTTGTGTGTGTGTAAACCTTGAAGCATAAGAGCTGTTAGGTCATGAAAATACTTTATTATACAGGAATATTAAACCTATAATAAAAATTGAAAACTGTACCTATTTGTTTATGTGATTTGTTTCCTAATTTGGGGATTGGAAATTATAAATCGATACATAATACACTATTCATACATGACCATAAAGTTAAGAAAAAAATCAAACGAGTTTTTGTATATCATAAATACATTACTTGTTACTAATTAGGGAGAAAATATTCCATTGATATTAAAGATAAAACAAAAAGGGTTCTCCGCGTCAGCGTAGGAAAATATTTGTCCGTTTTAATTCTATTCTAAGTTCAAACTATATTAGCGACTTCTCAAAAATGTTGATTCCTGCGTTTAACCTTATAAAAGGAGAATCAAGCTTTGTGAAAGTGAATTTGACCTTATAAAGAGAAGTAAAGATGTAATCTCCTCCGAAATATTTATAATACAAAATAACATTAATTCCTTTACAAAACTGAACTAAATCACCTTTTTGGGCAATTTTGCAGTAAGTTTGTATAGTCAATCTACAGAACTCGTGATTACAAAAGAAGTTATGCTCGAAAATCATACTTCTATATAATCAATATTCACTTAGCCAGTATGTAATTTTGGCAATTGAGAAATAATTCTTACAAGCCTGTTTTTCAGACGCCTTCATTGAAATGGATGATCAGTATAATATAAATGGTGAACATAGTTATAATATAAAATCAAACCCTCGTTTTATAGAAATAAGTTTTTGTTAAATCAATTTTGAAGTCATCAATGTTTTTTTCTTTCTCCTACCTTCATTATGTATGTCTGAACATCGTCCACACAACAAAATGTTGAGAAATCTACCAACACTCAAATCTTTATAAGTGCAGACGAACAATGAAATAATATTTTGTTGTTGTTGTTGTTGTTGTTGTCTTTTTCCATCCATATCTGACCTCAAGGGTAGAATATCGTAAGTGGGGAGCTTCTTTTATATTTCTATGCTTCCAGTAAATCTTGCTACCTTTTACACACAAATCATATTTTTTTGTAGTTGTTGAGGTTCTTGTTATTGTTGTTATTATTTTTTTGTTTTTGTTTTTTAATGTTAAATCGCACTTTATTGGAAGTAATTTAATATAAAAAGCAAGTAGACACATCAAATTACCAATCGATAAATGAAAATAAATAAAAATTCCATATAGATATGTGTGTGTGTGTGTGTGCGCGCGCTCGCGCACGCACGTACATGTATATTGTCACAATAACAGACTTCCGTTTCGGGGTTCGGGTAAGATATTTATTCATGATTGATTTTATTTTAAAAGAATCTCTAATGCGATTTAATTTCTCCAATTCAAAATGATTTTGTCGGCGCTGATCAACTAAGTTCATATCAGAATAATAATTTGTTCTCATTATTATTAATTACAATAATAATAATAATAATAATAATAATCATTATTATTATTATTATTATTTATATGTTTGTCATACTGTAAACACTGCTGATTTTTGTTTCAAGCATTAATTTTGCTTTAAAAAAGTAAATGCTCTGTTTATAATAAACAGTATTGACAACATTTAACGGCCCAAACGTTCGAGTAATTTTCATAGAAAATATGCATCCTCCGACAGGAATCGAACCTGTATCCTATACGGAACCGTCATGTAGCCTGACGTGCTATATCAGTTTAGCTACAGAGAAGAGTCTGGTTAGCAAGGTCGATTTTACTGCTTTTAAACTACAATTTTCCATGATTTCCCTCGAACATTCATATCTGCTCAAGGCGTATCTAAACGTTAACAAATGACGTCACAAACCAGGAAATGGACAAAGTCCGACAATTAATTTATTATATTTTATTGTAGGCCGGTAAATGTTGTTTATACAGTTTATTATAAAAAGAGCATTTACTTAAATATTTGTGTCTATATAAATAACTTATAACAATAAAATATATTAAAATAACTGTCGAACTTTGTCCATTTCGTAGAGTGAATATATTGTTTACGCTATAACTATTTCTTTTAATTTGTAAATATATTTTTATATATTATTGCTGGAAACTATTGGAAGCTATTAATTCACTATTATTATTATTATTATTATTATTATTATTATTATTGTTATCAGATAAATTATAACTTTTTAAGTTTAACTACAAATGATATATTTTCATTATAACTACTTCCTTTATTCAATAAAATTATTATAATATTAATGACTTAAATATAAACTAATTATACATGTATGGCTCACATTGTCATTATTTTCTATTATTTGTATTTTTCTAATCGATACAGTTATGCTTATATTCGCAAGATGCCATCTTCATTTCTCTCTCTCTCTCTCTCTCTCTCTCTCTCTCTCTCTCTCTCTCTCTCTCTCTCTCTTGATTAAAAAGAGCCAACAAGGTATATCTGTTTCATTTTTTATTATATTTTACAATTTTCGGATAAGGTGTATTTGCACTCGAAATTGTTGATAAAATTTCCGAAGTTCATATTTTGTTATTTTTGTTCAAGTACTTTCTTTCCCTTATTAGTCAATGCCATTAACCATAATTTTACCACTTCTCTTTACAAAAAAAATAAAAACAAAAAAAAACACTAGCACAAACTCGTTTTTACCTAATTACATAAAGTTAAGAAAAAAATCAAACGAGTTTTTGTATATCATAAATACATTACTTGTTACTAATTAGGGAGAAAATATTCCATTGATATTAAAGATAAAACAAAAAGAGTTCTCCGCGTCAGCGTAGGAAAATATTTGTCCGTTTTAATTCTATTCTAAGTTCAAACTATATTAGCGACAAGATACAAAATAGTTGTTATAAAAAACATGATTTACCGGTCAAAGTAATCTCTTCTTTAGACATATTATTCTATAAAGAATTTAGCAAACAAACCCTAATGAACAATAATTTCCATAAGCACGTCGTCGACGAACAAATAAAGTTAACCTTAACAAGATTTGGAAAAATAACGCCAGACCCCCTCAAATAAAAATAAACGCACCATTAACCGATTCTATCGTCACATGATCCACCTTAATTTTTAAGGATGAAAAACTAATTAAATACATAATTCACTGATAGATATCACTCAACGATCCTAACGAATTCCTACAATTTATTTCTACTGGGAAAAGTTTGAAATATCTATATTTAATTACTACCAACAACACCGAGCCTCAAAAATACCACTATGTTAAAAATAATGTTAACTATGTATTCTCATGCCTCCCACCACTAATGATAAAAAACATTAAATATTTACAATGGGCATACATATACCACACTCTCTCGCACATTGACATGTCACCTCTGAAATCTCAGTGCAATCTGTGCATACATCGACCAACACTTCATAAACGGCCAAAATATAACCATGAACATAAGAGAGATATTAGTAGATAACGCCAAAATACTGTACAGCATCTAATGCAAGAAAAGTTTGAAAACCCTAGAAGCTATTGTTGTACAAAATAAACAGAAAAAAAATCTCATTCACCACAGGAGACTGTTATCTTAAAGTACATATGATATAATTAATGTGCGCATATATTATATTAGTATTAAAACAAAATAAAAATGAAAAGAATAAATAAATAAAATAAAATAATTCTGTTCATTTTGTGTGACCTCATTCCCAACATGTGTTACACATGAAGCCATTTCAAACGTCCAGCTTTCCAAAGAATACCAGGATGTAAAACAAAAGAATTCTAACTTACCATGCAAACACCACAGCAACATCGATTCTTGATAATGACTACGAAAGTCAAAAATACTTGAACAAAACGATAACAAAATATGAACTTTAAACAGTTTATCCAAATCTTCAGTTTGTCTGAAAATTGGAAAAGTTTAATAAAAAATTAAACAAACTGATCTCATTGGTTCTTTTTAATCAACCTTGTTTGGATAAATACTTTTATTTAAATATAACTTATTCAGGTATATATATATATATATATATATATATATATATATATATGCACACACACACAACTTGCATACATGCACTCACACACTTATGTACACCACATTGATAATTCCTCTCTGCCCCCACTTCTTCTTCCTCCTCCTCCTCCTCCTCTATTTCTCTAAAGAAACCTGATGCTTTCCCATCCACATGAGACGGTTTGCTGAATTACAACAAATTCGTGAATCTTCTTTCTTGGTATGACTTCAAACTGAAGCTCTAGTTTTTACCATTAATGCTTTCACTAACATCGTTGTAAACTGAAAGATTTCGTCAACAATGAGGTTGCCTATTTCGTCTTCTCCACCAAACGAAATCCCATCTGATCTAAAACAAATGAAAACACCAGAGAAATCCTTTCCTATTATTATTTTCTTTTGCAAATGTTGCAAATGTTATTTATTTTATTTTATCACAAGACTAATGAAGGCATATCTTTTCTGCCAAGGTCGTTATCTTTCTGATCAGCCTTATTTTCTTTATAAGTTTTGTCCTAGAAATTCAAAAGATGTAAATATAAACTCACTTTTATCCATTTCAAATCCATTATGGCAATCAGTTGATCCCTTATCAAAAATATTAGAGAGTCGTTGTCATTTTCTACACATGCAATATCCTCACTCAATAATAAATCGACATTGTCCCAACCCATTGATAATTTTAGTTATGCTGTTCCATATTGTAGAGAAAAAATACAAGCGTAAGATTTTGAGGCAATCACCCCCCCAAAATGGAACACCAACTAGAAGAGTTAAAATATTCAGTCGACTGACTGATCACTACCAGCCTTAAAAAGCCAGACAATGAAGTGACCGCTCATTTCAAATCTATTCAAAAATAAGAGTTTGAGATTGTAAAACTTATAAAATCTACGATCACTATGAGGTATAAAACATTAACGTTTGAAGTCTGTCTCTTTACTGAAAATATATATTACATCATTGTGTAATTCAGGCTTTCTTAGGCCATGCTTATCATGTGAGAAAAAGAAAATAGGAAAGCACAACCAATGATTTCATTACAGGAAAATGGGTTTTAATGGAAACACAGCACCAAGGATAAAGTCCTTTTTCTTTAAAAGATTTTCAATTATCTGTATTATCATTTAACAGAAATTTTTTTCCGGAAACTGTTTCTTTTTCTTCTTCTTCTTCTGTCCCCTCCTCCTCCTCTTCTTCTTCTTTTCTTCTTCTTCTTCCGCCCCCTCCTCCTCCTCTTCTTCTTCTTCTTCTGCAGTATTTTACAGTTTTGACCACGCGTTTAATCTGAATTGCTTCAACATCGTCCGTATAGGAAAAATTCTTTTTCAAATGATGGAACTTTTTTAACTCGTAAAGAAAAATTATTATGTTAAATATAAAAGATAAGTTTCGTTTTTTTTTTATTTCAAACTGACAAAACCTATTATGAAAATGTTTTGCATTTTTTGTTTTTATTCATTCGTTGGTTGAAAATGTTTTATTTAATAAAGAACAACTGGAAAACTTTTTGAATTTCTTTTCTTTCTCGCAGTCAATCTAAGATTGTGTTGCGCCAGTTTTCCAATTCGGAAAAGTGCATCCTTTGAAAATCACCATTGAAATCCTCGCTTTTGCCTGAACAGCAATTACTGACGCCATTGATATTCAACTATGTAAATCAGTGCTGTTGGTATATTGCTAAAAAACAGCGCTGCATGAAACAGTGCTAGAGAGTGCCGTTATATAAAACATAAACATAAACAGATATGCAAAATTGATTTTAACAGCGATATGAACACAAATTAAGATTACAGACATTGATAAGCAACTGAATGCTATAAGTGATCAGTGCTAAACAGATGTGCTTTAAGCCAGTCTCACCGTATAAGCGATTAAACATGTCAAGATTATGGTTATATCTATTATACGTAGGTACATCAAAAAGTCCATAGCTTAAATACTAAAGAAAATCGTATTTTTCAAAATTCTGTTTTACCTGGATGCTGACACCAATGTTTCATTGAAAACTTGACTTCAAGGATATTGAAGTAGTATTAGGAATATGCAAGGGTCGTATATTTCCTCGCTGGATTCTAACGATAGAATGTTTTTCTCCTGTGCGTGTGGCAAAATTCGAATACAAACCAATCCTGGGAAGTGGCATCGAATACTTTTTACTCTGCTCGATTAAATCAATATATCTGGCTCCTGCATAACGAACGAATGGAAAATTAACGAAGTGACTTTCATATTTTCTCCGAAAGGCCGATATCAAATGTGAAAAGTTCGAATAAGCGATTCGCTTTTTCGATTTTATCAGAAAATCCGTTAAAAGTACGCGAACTGTCAAATAATGACCACCAAAATTTTACCACACGGATTGAATCGACGAAACGTGGTTAATTTCATTTGAGAATTGATAACACTGGTCAACACCAAATTTATTGTTTAAGTTTTTTTCTGATTCGGGATAATTTTGATGTGCTGAATCCAAAAATCACATTGGTTTTGCCCAACCAGGTCAACTTTCTGAACTAAGCTACATATTTGTTTTTTCACGTAATATGATGCAACATTCTTTTATATTTATATTTGACCTTTTATATTGACGCGTAATATTTTCGTTTGACTAATTAAAACGAAGAAAGAAATTTCATTTCTCTTTCAGGTAGATGTCGGTCTAATGTAATAAAAGTTATTTAAATCTGATGATATTCAAAAAGCAACATTCAAACTATCTGTTTTAACTTTTGCAAACTGTTTCAACTTTTGCAAGGAATGCCTGTTTTTGATCCAATTCTAAATTGAATACAAATAACACGCATTTAAATTAATCATAATATTGAGTCTTAATAATGATCTTAAAACAAAAGATTAATGTTGATCGCAGCAACTAAACCCACTCACCTACCACGACAGCACTAGGCTATAATTATAGCAAAACTCGTTATCAAAGCAAGTTCTCTTTTCACAGACAATTATATTGTCCTTGTCTCGTGTAAATTTCGACAGATGCTTAGCCAGAGGTCATTAATGTCTGAAAAACTTTTTTCCGTTTTGCTTGTAAAAGAAAGATAAATAAAATTTGACATAAAATGACACCTGGATAAGCCACGCTTTTTTCTCACCTTCCGTTTTCTTTCTTTTCCCTTTTTTCAATAATGAATTTTTTCAGCTTCAAATTTGTGATGCTTTTCATTATTTGAAAAAATATTTCAAACTCCTAAAAATTCTACTGCAATTTTTAAGCAAAATTACACCTAATAAACGAATGTTGACTGAATTCGCTGTCGATTGAAAACGTTTTTTCCAAGCAACGGTTTTCGATACCGAAAAAATATTTAATTTTAGTTTAACGTTTACCCGAAATGGATACAAGGAATTATTAACATCATGAAGAGACAACATTATTTGGCCTAAACGACATTATAAACATAGTTTTAATCCAAAAATAACTCATGATGTTGATAATTCTTTGATTTCATTATATTTTTGAAAGTTCAATACGAAGCATAGTCATTTATTTCTTATATTTTGGCCGATTCATTCCCAAACCATATTCAGGCTTATGTCGCATCCAGTAATCTTTAAAAAATTAATTTCTTCATAATTTCATCTTTTCTTTACTTAAAACAACCGAAAAGACCAGAAATTCGTTCTAATCTTTTCAACTTTAAAATGTTGAAACAAATGTTTTATGGTTTATCAACATTCCCAGGTGATGTAACGTCGAATTCTGGCAGTTTGGTAAATATTGAGTAGACATAGGTCCGGTTTGAATGAGAATCCAAAAACGGACCACCAAGCTGCAGCGAGTAACGAAAATAACGAATAAATCTTTAACGAAACTCGAACTTCTATCCTTATCACCATGGTGATAAATGTTTTACCATTTGAGCTACGAGAACCTACAACGGCTTAGGATTGTTTAATAATTTCTTCTGTTATTCAGTGCTGAAATTATTTCGAAGTCAAGATATGTTGGTGAGGAAACGTGTGCAAATATAGGGAGGAAAAATGAACAATCTACGCACGCAAAATAAGACACTGACACGTTACACAAACTATTTATGTGTAATAGGTGTGTGTGCGCGCGCATGTGCGCGCGCACGTGCATGCGTGTGTGTGCGAGTATGTGTGTGCGTAGTTGCAGGTAAAGTTAGGTGACCTGGAATGTATCTGTACAAAGATAAAGTGGCTTTTGACTTATACATGTATATATACACGGAAACACATTAATGACTTACAGATATCTATACTCATTTTTCTCTTCCATTGTTTTCTCTCTAACAGTCCTATCTTAGCCTCATCCTTACTCTCCCTCACCCTGCCTCCGTCTCAAATACATACATTTGATCTTTATATATATATATATATATATATATATATAAGACTCTCATTTCTAATCAATTATTCGTTGCCAAAGTCGTTTTCGCAGCTTCTCCTATCAATAACAAAGGAGGTAAGTTTGTTTATTTATTTGTTTTTCCACTAAAAATTGAATTATATTTTATTTTACATGGTTTTTGACAAGGAGTTATTTTTCAAGAAGAAAATATTTATAAGCGTATGGATCAACTCGAAAGGCTCGCCGAAATGTCGTTTTCTCTTTCTTGAAGGAAATGACCAGGTATAATCTTTTGCTCGTTTTCTAGAGCACACACATTTTTCCATCTTTACGGCTATTTACGGGCTTTATTTAGTGTTCATTGCACTAGTGAATAATGCGAGACTAATTTGTTAAGTATCGCTCGATAGCAAGGCTGTCTAAGCTTAACTTAGGACAAAATGGTAGAACACCCAATGAAGATCGAATTCACTAGTGGCGGTCTCTATGACTGCGTTGATAATTCTTCAACAAATGCTAATAATAGATGTTTACTTGATCGGGAAAATATAACAGCAAATGAAATACAAGCTTAGTGCAATAACGCGGAGATCGGTAACAGTTTTATATATATATATATATATATATATATATATAATACTATTCTTTAAAAAATACAAGCATTATTTTAAAATACTAGCTATATTCCATATCATGGGCTGGGTGACATCTCAATGCATATTGCCGACCATAGTTGAGACCTTCACATGCAAATAATCTACACGATTAGCTTTTTCCCTTTATACCACGCACTCTTTCAACGTGCCTGAGTGTGTGAAACAATGGTGATAATTTGCAAGTGAAACAATGAGAGCCTCTTCTTAAACATGAATACTAAATTGTGAAGAATTCCTTTTATTAGGTTGGTGCAAAAATATTGTCGTTTTTTGACGTTAAAAAATACGTCAAAAAACGATAATATTTTTGCACCAACCTAATATATAAACTGGAATGTGTGGACAATGAGAAATTCGAGCCCTAAGAATGCGTCGATTAATTTCCTACAAATGATAAAGTCGACCAAATTTATAAGCACAAGAAATTATTACCAAGATGGCTTTGTGCAAGCAGAAGTTATCTTCATGCAAAATAGCTGATCTTGTGTGATTATCTAACATTTTTAAAGTCTGTATCTTCCGATTTCAGTCCGTTTCTTATCATATGACGCTTTCTTTCTTCAATAGACAAACTTGCAACCACTGTGATAGGATAGTTGCCGTAAAATATATGATTAACTTGCTTAGGATAAACAAATTAATATTTAGCAATAAAGTGGAAATGTGCGTGATATACATTCTAATGAATAGTTCCAATTTGGAGCCAAGTAAAAAGACGGTTAAGAAATGATTTTTCAAAGAAGTTAAATAAGTGTACTATTCAAGTGCTTTCCTATTTACTAAGGATTCGTTTCGCGAATATTGCTGATTTTAATTCGATCCAACCAGCTTTCAGTTAAAATGGAGTCCATGTTTTCAGATTTTAGAACGTTGCAGTGGATCTAAATTTAAAATTGGAAGTGGAACTGACATTTTCCGTGAGGTAAAATGCGTCAAAGAATTTTCAAGAATCTGCTTAATTTCACGGTGATTAAATATCTCTTGTATTACAGATTTCCATTCAAGCAAAATGAAATCAATTCATATTTTCCTGTTTGTTCTTCTTTCGCTCCTGGTTTCCGCAGCAGCTGACAACGGTAAGGGATTTTTTAAACAAGTTAAATTATAATAATCAGGAACTTTACTGGTCGCTTCATTCATGGTTGAAAGCGTAAATATACTTGTAAAATAACTTAATTTTTAAAGGTAGTCTAAGTTCTATTTATGTTTTATGCTGAAAAATAAATGTGTAAAATAAATGCGTTTTTCATCATTAAGTGATAGACATTTATATATATATATATATATATATATATATATATATATATATATATATATATGGCGCGATGGGTAAAATATCGCCTTTTATATTTTTAATGTAGAGCATGCGAAAGTATAGTAGGGTGAGTTGTTCAATGTCTGTGAGAAAAAGTGCACCATGACGCAATTCACTCCACCAGAAATTTGGAAACAGCATGCTGTACTGCTTGGCACTCGCACCGGAAGCTCCAATATGAACATTTCAAAGTGTTTGGGTGTCAATCTGAGGACAGTGCAGAGGATTCAGAAAGATTTCAATGAGCCTAATTATTATTACGAAGGTGTTTGGAGTGATCACTAGATGGCGACGTTATGTTTCAATTCATTTTGCCACAGGACCTCAGACTTAATGGACGCCTACATCGTGCCTTGCGGTGGCAGTGCTGACCTGTGTCAAGAGAGTGGCATGGTGCAGAGACCTGTTGCCAGACATGGCAACAGGTCTCTGCACCATGCCACACAAGCAGTAGAATCCAGACAATTTCTGCAACCACATCACCCCTTACAACTGGCGACCTAACTCCCCAGACTAAAACACCCTTGATGTATGGGGTGCTGTTGATCGAGAGACCAACAAAAATCCTTGTAACACCAAACATGAACTAAAGACAAGGATTATGGCAGCATTCACTAACTTATACAAGGAGGCCGTCCAGAAGTTGCAGGAAATTCCGAAGTCGTCTGAAGGCCAAGTTTAAAGCCAATAGTGATTTTATTGAATAAATTTCATGACATTTTTGTGTAATTTTTGTAAATATATGTGTTAAAATGAGATATCTGTTATTTTCACTTTTTTGTAAGTTAGACGACAATTTATCCATCGCACCCTCTATCTCTCTCTCTCTTTCTCTCTCTCTCTCTCTATCTATCTATCTATCTATATATATATATATATAATTTCTTCTATCTATCTATCTATCTATCTCTCTCTCTCTCTCTCTCTCTATATATATATATATATATATATATATATATATATATATATATAATTTCTTCATTGAATTAAAATAAATACATTTGCTTTTAGACTTTTGTATTGGCGTCATTTAAAGTTGATCTTTCATCTAAAATTACAATTTTGTTTCTATTTTATCATAGTTGATGGACTTGTCTCTCTCTTAAAAGAAGCATTGTCTACATGGGCACAGGGTTTAAATTGCATTTTTGTCTGCAATAATATTGCTGGTCGGTACATGACATTGTGCCCAGAAGCTTGTCGAAGGTAATTCACACTGTTTATGCATACTTTTTAAACCAGAGAAAATTATGTTTTTGTTTTTTACAGAAAGTAAAAGATATTGACTTTGATAATTTAGACTCCAAGTATCATGCTGCAAAAATAGAACAAATGGAAAGCCTGGTCAATAGAAAATACTTCTTAGTAATGATTAAAAACTATAAATTATCAGATTGTTATTGACTACTGAGAGAGAGAGAGAAAAAAAGAGAGAGAGAGGTTGTTGTATTAGAAAAATAATCCATTTAAGTTGAATTATGGAACATTATTTACGGGAATATCATAGTAAATTTTATTTTACTATTCTGAATGATTATAGTATTTTTCAAAGATTCACTGAAATCTTTGTTGTTTTGTAAATGAACGATTTATTGCCTCTAAGTCAAGAATTAATGTCTCGAAACTAACTTTAACTTATTAGTGATATACCATAAAGAATTCTGGAAGGATGTTAACTGTTTTCATTTCTTGAAATAATAGATTAAATTTACCTTCAGATTTTTGTTATTTTTGTAAAACGATTTTGTTCTCAAATTATTGTTTTCTTGTTTCAGGCTTGAACACATTCTTTAAATAAAAGCTTCCGACATTTCCAACTTACAGTGTCTTTTTTTATTACAATTACAAATTGACTTCTGACAAAAATCTTGTGGATTTCATGCAAAATAATTCTTATTTCTCTTAATGACATTGTTCGAAGACTTTTTGTTGTATTTTGACTTTTTCACATTAAATGTTTTTATTCTCCTGTCTTCATTTAAATATTTTTCTTAAGTCAAGAAGTATCAATTATTACAATTTTTTCTTCATTTTAATTTCGGTTGCTTTTAATCCCAACTCTACGACTTCCCATAAGCAAATAAAGGAAAAACCTCCAGCGAAATTCTAACTTTTCCTCTTAATATAAACATCAATTGCTCTAACTATTTAGTTATTCATATCTAAGTAGATAACAATTCTTAACAATCCGTTATCCACCCGATGACTCGATACATCTCAATTTATATACACGCGTAGTAATATTTGACAGTTACGATAAAAAGCAACTAAAATTACGATAAAAGAAATAATAAATTTTTAACACAATGTTTTGGTGGATATATTCTTCATTCTTCCTCCAGAGTATCCGATCTTTAGAATTTAATTAGAACATTGGTTTTTATTTTCTGCGTTCGTTTCATCTATCCAACTCGAACAAACCAGTTTAACTCGTGATCCATTGTTCAGGAGACATGTTAGCAACGAAAACAAGAGACTGAGCAAGATTGAAAAACGTTCTCTAAATCCTTGTTGGATATTTCAGTGGAAAATGTATTAATAATAGCCAATATGAAGATAATGGTCCGAAAATAGTCAAAACTTTATACAATGCAGGAAGACCAGAGAATATATCCACCTAAAGATTGTAGTGAAAACTGAATAGGTGAAGAAAATTTTATTAAATAAATATTTTCATGAACCAAAGACTGTACAAATTTGAAATCCCAAGAATCATTTCCACTAAAACTAAAGCAAAAGTTAGGAAAAATTGTGACTGAAACAAAGATTTCCGTTCAAAGCGTCTTGAAAATGACCATTTGTGACATTACAGACTGTGTTAGACGAAAGGTTTTCATCGAGAAAATCAGGATAACAGTCAAAATATTTCATTAAATTAAAAAGCTGGGTGGAGCATATATATTTACTCATTATTCATTTTATCAGAAAATAAATTTTTTTAGGTTTTCGTTAATAAAATTTTACAAGATCATTGTTATATTTATTGACAATAATTTACATATATTTACAATTCAAAATGACACCCTTCGCTTTCAACATAGCCCTTAATCTCTTCTCAAATAAATTAATTTTATCAAGAACATTGATGGAACCTTTGCGACAAAATAACATTCTTCGAGAGAAATAATTTCATGAATATATTTCAACAGAGAGTAATATTATTTTGAAATCTTCCAAAAACTATATATTTGAGCGCAATTATCCAAGTAGTAAACACAGCGAAAGTTATAACAAAACATTAACAACTTAAATTTCTTTTGAATGTATCGTCTCCTTGGCTTAGTAACGTTAATTAGGAAAATATTTGAATATATATTAATGTTCTATTATGAAAAATTGACATCTTGACTCGACGTAGACATTGTGCAAGGATTTGTCATCTTTTCAGTTGTTGCGAAATATTGAATAAAAACCTATTAAACCTGTTTTTTATTGGAAGGATTTCACAAAGTATCGAAACTTCATCACAAAACTAGAAAATACACTATACATAACTTCTTCGCAGCAGACTAAACGCCAATATACGGACTCGCTACAGTGTGCATTTTTATGTGTGTTTGCGTAATATTTTCCAAATTATGTTTTGCTAATAAAATATTTGTAAAACATAATTTGGAAAATATTCGATCTTAGCTTTCCTAAGTCGACTCTACCCTACATGGATGTGGATTTAGAAACTTACCGACAAGATCAAGTCTGCCAACAAAATCATGAAAAAATATGTCTGAACGAATTTTAATGCTCGTTCTGTTGGGGCTGCAGTCAATCAAGGAAGGTATATCACAAAGAAAGTTTGATGAAAAAGTAAAAGGCTCCTTAATATCATTGGACAACAATGAAAATTGCCAACACGGTCTAAATCGGGATCGTGGACGATGTGTGACAAAGGGTGGAAAAAGTATATCGCTACCCACTGTTATTAGGTGCCAATAAAAGCTGTATACTGTTTAAATAAGGATCAAGGAAAGTATATCACAAAATTATTTATTTACTGAAAAAAGTGGACCGCTCCTTAATGTAATTAGGCTCTAGTGTATGCTTCTATTGGCCATACAGTGTAAATCGGGATCAAGGACGATATATCACAAAGTGATTTATCTACGGAAAAAGTAACTCGTTTCCAAATGTAATTAGGAGACAGTGAATACTGTCTTCTAAATCGGGATCAAGCAGGGCATGTCACAAAGTATATATATATATATATATATATATATATATATATATATATATATATATATATATATATTGCACCCTACTTACAATGAAAGCTGTGAGAGGCCGTGCAGTCTAAATTTGGACGGTACGTCACAAATTGATTTTTAAGAAAAAGTAGATCGCTCTCTACTATAATTAGGCGCAAGTGAATGAGTGTCGATGGTCCTAAAGTCAAAATCAAGGACAATAAGTCACAAAACAAATGATCTGCTGAAAAATGTTGATCCCTCCCTACCGTTATTAGGCGCCATTAAATGCTGTCATTGGCCATACGGTGTAAATGGAGATCAAAGAGGGTATGTCATAAAGGGATTCGTCTGCTTAAAATAAAATAAATCGATCCCTACTGTAATTAGGCGCCTGTGAATGCTGCCATCGTCCTTATGGGGCAACTCGGGATCAAGAACTATGTGTCAAAAAAGTATTTATCTGCTGAAGAATAATTGATCTCTCCCTACAGTAATTAGGCGCCAGTGTATACTTCCATTGGTACTACGGCCTAAACCGGATCAATGAAACTGTCACAAAAAGATTCATATGCTGAAAAATACTCTAATTAGGCGACAGTGAATCCTGCAATTGACCCTGCAGTGTAAATTATGATCAAGGACGATATGCCACAAAGGGATTCATCTGCGAAAAAAAGTAGATCGTTCCGTACTCTTATTAGACGCTAAATAATTCTGCCATTTACCGTACTTTTTAAATCGGGATCAAGGACGCGATTCATCTGTTTTTTTTGTTTTTTTTTTAAATAGATTACTCCCTACTGTAATGAAAAGCTACCATTGCCGGTATGGTTTAAATGGAGACAACTATTCATCATTAAGCCAAATATCTATTTCCTCACCCCTACCTACATACGATCAAAGGACACCACGAAGATTTCACCAAGGTGTTCCCCTAACAACGTATCCACGCAAATCATGTACCATCACTGAGATCTGTCGATAGACCACGATTCCAGTCGAAAGATGTTTTTTTTTTCGTTTCTTGATCCAGTTTTCCGATTAAAACAACAATGTCCCAAATATGAAAGCTCCGCCAACCTACGAATGATTTGATGATTAGATATTACATAACAGTTTACACTCTTTCATTTAAGTCTAATGACATTTTCCGATCTCTTTGCTTAGTTTCTGGAAAACATCTTTCGTTATTTTTATGCTCTTTTGAATTTATATGCCACGTTTTACGTCGTCTGTTACTACTCTAATCACATTTAAATTTCTACATCTGCTTGATTTTGATCTCCCCAATACGTAGTTCTCACTTCGGGCTGACAACTATGCATTCTCTCTTACATTTAATAGTTGGTTTTCTAATTTTAATACATTTTGTTTGATTTTTTCAGCTTTCCTTTTAGGTTTGCCATCGACTCAGTATCTTCCTTGTATCATATGCCTGCCAGTAATAAACCCTATGGGGCCTTCTAGTTCTCTTAGGATAGCATTTCTTCTTTCAGTGTCTGGAATAAGCCACACTCTCACGCCCTATTTCAGGTGTAATTCTGCTATAAGCTCTATTTATTAAAATTTTAATGATAAGTTTTGATATGTGGTTCATTAAGCTGACTGACCGATGGTGTTCGCATTTATTTGAACTTGGCTTCTTTGGCTGTTAAGATAGAGCTACGAAGATATTCCGGTATTTCTCAACTATCACAGATTTCATTTATTATTTTGCTAATCTTATCGATCATGAAATTGTCTAAGACTGACAGTATCTTTATTACAATCCCGTTTGGCCCTGCTTCTTTGTTTCTGTTCATCTTGGCTAGTGACTATCTTACCTCAGAGTTTAATACTTATGGGTACTTCAATGTATTCAATTTCCTCTATTGTCATTCCTTCCATATTTGTTGTATTTTTTTTTCTTTTTCTATTAGGAGTGTGCATGTTTTAGATTTTATGCATCCTGTTGAAGAACACGTTTTCTCTCCTGGTACCTCTTTTATCTTTTTATGCTTACATTTTATGTCTATATTCCGTCATTTATTTATTTTTATCTCTGCACACTTTTCGTTAAGGCATTCATCTTTTCCTCCTTTATTGTCAATGTCATTGTTTAACATTTTCTATTCTATTCTATTCATTGATTTTATCTGTACTCTTTTTCATTTGTTTAAGTATTTCATGTCATCTACTTCTTTTTTCGTGTCTATTTTCCCTCAGAATGGCCTATTTTGTTAATGTCCCTTGTTCTATTGTTAGGTAGTGTATTTGGTTCTCTTTCACCTCTTAGACTTTGCTATTTCCACAAACCAGGTGTTGCTTATTATTTAGTTGTCTGCTGTGAACCAATGGATCCAATTTTTCTCCGTGTTATTTGCGCGATCCAAGTCCACACTTGTAGAATATTTTATTATCTTGTTCATTTCCAACTTTGCATTTGATGATAATAATTTCTTGCGATTTTTTCTAGCTTATCTATTTCTACTTACGTGCTTTGTAATGTTGGGGCTTATACTACAATGAAAGTGACTTTCTTTTAATTCCACTAGAAGGACTCTGACAGTTACCAGCATCTCAGAAGACATGTCCGCCTGTATTTATCTAATATTAGTTCTACTCTTCTTTCATCTCTCTCTCCTCCTCCATATATGATTTTGTGTCCGAAATCTGAAAAATTTATTAACTTTGGTAATGAAGGTGACGGTTCAACAGTACACAAGCTCACTCGGCAGCGTATCGCGGTCAACCGAATGTCTTGATTGCCAAGTTAGATCAAGGTTGCACAACTGGTTCTCAAGATATTCAGAATGGTTGGATACATTCCGGGACGACTCAGTCCTAGCGACAAAATCACTAAATAATCCTATTCTCATAATAGCGCTAGGAATAAGTATTCCACTTTTTAAATTGCAGCTCTTACTCTAACTAAATTCGTAATTTATGCTAAGTGTACATTTGTATCAAGAAAATACTGGCCGTTTATAAAAAGATAGGAGTTCTAATATCGCACTCTCAAGTTTAAGGATCCACATCTAAATTATAATCGTGAAAGAATTAATTTATCGCAAATTTTACAAATTTACAAATTCTACATAAATTATGCAGTAAATACTGAACAATCCCCACGCAGACTAAAGAAGAGACTTGAGGCAACAAAATTGTGGTTCGACTGACAAATACTGAGAATATCATGGACAGAGCATGTTACCAACGAGGAAGTCTTAAGGAAAATAGAAAATACAAGGAAACTTGTACTTACAATCAAAAAGAGACTTTTTAGCAATAAAAGACAGGAAGTTGTAGAGAACCCTGATTGCTCACATTCTTACATTGGTGGGGGGTATGTAAAAGGAAAAAAAAGATTCTCTCAAGTGATCAGTCAAAGTCGCACAAATCTTTTTATCACAGCTGATGCGCTGATAACGCATTATTTTTCGCTCCCACAAACGCATGATTTTGATAAATTTTATCAAGACTTGTTTATGTCTCACCATTTAACAATCGAAATTCTTTCGGAAAAGTTAGTGTCCACGGTGAAGAAGCTCACAGTGTGCATATCAGATTCGATACTCAACACAAATTGGTTACAATAAGACAATCTTACCAAGTAAGTAACTTTGGTTGAAGGGGAACGCACATCAATTCATTATATACGTACACACCTTCTGACAAATATACACATTAATACATTATATACGTTCACTCACACTAACACCCACATTAATACATTATATACGTATATGCACATAAACTGACACATCATCTATGTACACATACAAACATACAAATTTTTGTATACACATTCGCATTATCCCTGTATATGTATGTATATATTTACCTGATTTGTATACACACACATCATGGCGATGAAATCGAATGATTTTTCTTCTAATTAATAAAATTACGTACATACACAAATATAATATATCAGAACCGCCTTTCATAGCCGAAGTTAAAAATAACTATTTTCATCTTTTCACGTCTTTTATAAAGAAATTAAAAAGAATTTAATGTTGTTTAAACAACGGTCGATTTTACTGACTCAACCATTTTACATAAAAAATATCACCAGTCCACCTCATCTCCATATAATCATTTACCAAGCATAGTTTAGATATGGCACAAGGTCGAAAGTATGGAGCACCCAGTGAGGATTGAATTCAGTTGTTTTTAACCTAGCATGATACTCTTGCTAAGCATTACACCACGCCGAGGTGCCCCATCTGTTTCTTATGTAAATTTCTTTGGATATCAGAAAATGTTTTTATAGATTGAAGTTTAATTCAAAACTAGTTTAAATTCGTAGAAAGGTTGATTCTATTCTATTTTACTATTGGAAACGGAAACACCATTATACTTGTTGAATACTTGCATTTCCGCGTTGGCAAAATTGTATATCACTCCGTAGTAAATGATGTGGATTCTCGGTAACTGTCATGGGATACTCAGCCGAAAACTATCTGTCTCTAGCTTTCTTTATATATTGTCCCACTATCCATCAATATCGGAAATATGTTGATTAATTCTGTACAATATTTTGGAAAAGACCAGTTTATACTAAGAAAAGATAATCTAAAACACAACTAAGAAGCGATCTCAACGGTAATCCAAATTTTTGTCTATAAAAATCGTTGTCGAAAATGAAATTTTTCTTTATAATTTTGTCTATCGGTAGGAACCGGTCAGTTTTGTTATTGTACTAAATGTTTTAAGGAGATATAAACATAGATATTAGTGTACAAGTGTTTAATACCTAAACTAAATGACTTTATGTATTTTTACTCTTTCGACAAAGGCGACGGAATTTTTAATGTTTTTCCAATTTTTCCAAGTAGTGGGGTTAATATTTTTACTATAGCTTTCGCCAGTATAAGGTGACTACTACTGAAAACCGATTATGTTTATTAATATATCCCCACAACACAAAATAATATTACCTGATCTTGTAAATAAAACTACATACAATCAAATTTACTTATGAAACAGAAACATACATTACATTACCTTTTCTCGATATCCTGTTAAACCACACAGAAAATCGACCAATAAAAATGATCTCATAAACTTCTATTCGCATCACAGTAACAAAATAAAATTCAGAATAATTATCAGTTTCTACTTAAGAATAATCACAATTTACATCTCATTTGTTGTGTATTATTCACATATCTCAAATAGGTTTTTGCCTATATTTTCTTCATTTGTTGATAATAATTTCAGGTAATATTATTTTGTGTTGTGGTTGAGGGTCAGGTGTGTGAAGGTTAAGAGTGTATACATATTATCAGCTGTAATCTTCGTAAATGTATAAATAAATTAGTATTCTGATGAACAAATATAAATTTCCTGATAAGTTTTCCTGATGACAATTGATTCAAATTATCTAAAAACATATCTCTTTGAATTTTTACTAATTAAATAATATAGTGAAAGAAAAAATACCTGAAAAAATGAAAGCATGATTTACAGGAACGTTTTCTATTGTCTGTATCTAACTCTGAGATGAGGTATTATGATTACTTGCATTATTTACATTACTCGGACTTTATATTGCCATATTCACAACGTTTCGACCGTTGTACACTCCGGCCTTCTTCAGGAAAAAAATAAAATACTTTTAAAATGGTTTGAACTTGAAAATGACATTAAACTTAACATTTTTTTCTAAATCTTCAAACATATCTTTATTTAATAAAATAAACTACTATTCTGACGAACAGCAACGGGATTAATTTAAAAATTGCACTGAACAATTACATTATTTTTAATAAATATTAAGTTTAGATGTTTTTCTGTTGAATCAAAAAGAAAAAAATGCGTTTTGTTAAATTACTAGCAGTATAACCAGTCATCGACCTGATCTTTCATTACTCGGAATTTTTGTCGTTCAATTGGAGCAGTTTAAGTTTAAAATCAGCCCACCTGAAAATCAATATTAGTAACAACAACTGGGTGCAAATGAGGCACAGCCCCAAATTTTGGGAGGGGTAACAATTTGAATGGGTGTGGCCCTGAAAAGGGCCGTTTTTTGCGTTCTCAGTATTGTTACAGCCTCATGCGCATCAGCAATTGAAAAGGTGTTTCTCCTCAGCCGTTGAGTCCTCTGATCATCAATTTCAGCCTCGCGCGCAGAAGCTAGATATGCTCTTCTGGAAAGCCGGTGGCTACGTTGATCTTCGAACTTAGTGGCTCTGATTGAAGCATTCCGATAGTCCTTTTGAGACAGACGAACTGAATATTCTAAAGATGATTCGTGATCTCTTATTCGCATGGTGGACCTGACGTCAGCGGTTTTGCGACCTAGGCAAGTTCTTTTCTTTGGTGGCATGTCTTAGGCAAGTATGAATTGTCAAATGGAATGTCTGGGCAAATACGAAAAGAGAACGCTGTAAAGCTACAGGGATCACTAAGCTCGAATAATATTGAGAAATGTTGGAAAAATAAATGTTGAGTAATAAAAAAGCAAGCTTACTATGGTGAATGCAATACAAAACCTGGCAGGACAATAAAAATATTTAAATTGGGAACGGCTATAAACGACAATGAAAGCAACGCCTTAAAACTGTAGTAATAGGCATTGTGCAACAGAAAAGGTAACCCCATTTGAGAGAGATTGAAGGTTGGCCAAGAGAAGGGTAATGTATAAACAGGGCTGGACGTGGAAGCGGAATTAAGCGGTAGCAAAGAGCTTAGGACTGCGTAGACAATCACTATGATACGGCGACATTTGATTGGACGTGTAAAGGGATTTCGTGCAGCCAATGGTCAACTCGAACAGGTGTCGCGTTCCACAGGTCATGCGTATGCGCGTGCATCAGCGCGTGAGACATCACTTGTTGCAGGAACACACGTAGACACGTTACTGAACGCGCTAATTATCAAGGTCAGCAGCAACCGATAGGCAACATGTGGAGTACAGCATGAGCTAGGATTGAAAGTTTATATGATAAAAAGTAAATTAAATTTTGCCTTTGATTTTATGGAAAGGGTTATAAATCAGTATTTTTTTTTCGATTTTTCACCTTCAAGGTTGTAATTTTTTCCAGCCAATTTGAACTCAAAACCGGCACTGAAGAATTATCTATCAAACAAAAAAAATTTACCAAAATCGGATGAAAACTGTGGAAACGCATAAACATCCGATCACACACACACACACACACACACACACACACACACATTTTGAGAATTATAGATATAGATAATATTATTGTAATAATTTAAACTATTTATTTTTATTAAAGTTTTTATGAAATATATATATCCAAGATCAGATAGTAAAACGGTCCTGAGAATTATAATGGGAAGGAAGTAATGGAGAGTCATTGTTACCAACAATTTGGACTCAAAACAGACACTGAAGATTTATCTATCAAACAAAAAATTTCATCGAAATCGGATGAAAACTGTGGAAACGCATAAACAATAACCAATCACACACACATACATACATACACACACACATTTTGAGAACTACAGATATAGATACAAACACCAATTCTCCAAAGAATATATTTTTGTGTTTTATAGAATTGCTTTTGACAAGAGGCGGGATGAATTTTCCGTATGTACACACTCGATATTGCATAAATCTTTCACTAAAAATATATATTAGGGATTTCTTTGTTGTGTTGTGTCCATAGCTTTGTAGAGGATCGATCGGCCTCAATTTAATCGCTACTGCTTTACTTTCAATAAATGTGTCAAGAAATAATAAACAAGAAGAAGAAACACGTTCAACAAGAGAAGTTGCACAAGTAAATGGAATTTATATATGCATGATATCAACCGTACAAAACAGGAAATAAGTTGTGTCTGAAATGCTGAAATTTACTTGTCCTTGGAATTTTGAGTGAGAAAAATGTTCTTGTCGTTACTATGAAGTGAATTAAAATATGTGTAAGTTTGGAGAATTTTAGTAAGATATAGTGTTACTTGTAAGAGAATTAAACAGTTCGAAAATAGTGCGAAAAAACGTGTGCGGGTGTGACTCAAAATGTTTCGCTAAGAGTTTCTGCCTTTGTGGTTATAGGAGTGAATGTTGGTACGTACGTGCATTGTGCATTTGTGTGTGGGGGGTATAGCGTTTGTCCCAAAGGGAAAAACGCAAATTCGCCAGAGAAATTTAAGAAATCGAGAGAAAATGTTGCCAAGTATTTATAAATAATGTGTACCACGTGGTAGGCTCGAGAACACGTTTAAAGAATTTGGCGGTCTTTTGTGTTTAAACCTTTGTGCGTAGGCGTTGTTACGACTTTGAGATATATTGACCAATCAGAAACGATTTTTGTGAGACTTAAGTCTGGAGGCTGCATTATGTTTAACTTAGTACATGAAAATATAGAGTAGAAATATTTTAATATTTGTTATCCAATGAGGACGTACTTAACTCACAGTAATATGGTAATTGGTTTGGATCCATTGGTATGTAAAAGTTAGGTTCTACAGCTTGCTATGTTTCAGTGGTAAGTCAACATATTATAACGACAAGGAAAGGAGAATGACACAAGAGGTCTAAAATGTAAAGAGTTTATTTACCAACTGACTATACAGTAGAAAAAGAATATAGGAAATATAAAATGATCCCTTTTTAGAGAATTTCTTAGAAAAGTTTGATCTAACATGAGGGATTTTCCAAATTTGGGAATTTCCCAGCCTCTTTTTGAGAATGATCAGTGGAATCAAGCCGCCCCTTAAGTCCAACTCTCTTCACGTCTTATCTCGCACCAACGCTCCGTATAGGCGATGCTAATCTCTCTCTCTCCTCCTCCTCCTCCTCCTCCTTCTTCTCCCACTTTCTTAGCATTTACCCTCAGCCCACTCCAAGTTCAGGGACACTCCAGATCCCCCCCACTCCTGCCAGCCTATCTCAAGAAGTGTCATAGGCGGAAAAGAAAAGGAGAGAAAAATATTCCCAATCACTTTAGTGATAAAAAAAGTTATCTTTTCTCTGTTTATACGTTTTCTCGTAAACCTTTTTTCCCACGGTCATTCCAAAATAGCAATTAATTTTTCTTTATCACTTGTATCCAAAGGAATTCGAATGAATGTCGGATATAAAATTTTTCTAGACGAATGTCACAGAAATTAAAATGAACGAACCCGTCAGGCTAATCTTTATGTTTGTAAGGACACTTTCTTCTGGATGGCCAATTCAAACCAGATGGCGTTTTTGTCCAGCACGATCTTTAAATGTTATTTCGATAAAAACTCGGGTTTCTTTATCGACAACATATGTTTTTCTATTTTATATCTTCAAGGATATTTTTTCATCGTCGGAAAATGGGGAAGGACGGGTAGTCTTGATTTTGCACAATTTTACTGGATTCCGTCTAATTAAAAATTGTATAAAATGTGATAACCAGCAGAAATACTTTTTAATCTCTTCATTCTAAGCAAGACAATAAGGCCACTTAATCCACTTATAGTCAATACATAAAAACAAATATTGGGAGGATCTTCCTAATACAAATTGATAAACGTTTCAGAAATTCTCCAAAACTACGGAAGGTAGAAACGATCTAAAAAGCATAAGGTACATCAAATGAATATCAAAAAATGAATATTCCATAATAACAATAAACTATTAGATAATTATAACAATTACAAAAGTAACAACACCAACGAATGAGAAGGAAAATAGAGAAAATGCAACTACCGAAACGACAATAAATATTCCTTAAATGACCAATGATTAGTTCGTAATATTATTTATCGAAATTTATAAAATGTGATAACCAGCAGAAATACTTCTTAATCACTTCATACTAAGCATGACAATAAGGCCACTAAAACGCAACGGGTTACTAAGTGTGAGAGAAATATATTAAATACTATTTGCGTTCGACAGGATCTCAATGGAAACAAAGATTCTGCAAGCATAAACTGAAATTGAATAACGTAAAATACAGAAACGACACTCAAAATATTAGTCAGACATCAGATATATTGTGGGAGGTGGTGGCAAGAACTAAATTTTATAATGATATAGGAGAAATATATAATCTTTTGCCTTTTGGAAAAACTTACCATACTTCAAAATTTAGTGAATAAAAGAGGAGAATTAATCGTCACATGTAGAACATTTCGGGACTTGTCACCAATCCTCATATATGCGATATATATATATATATATATATATATATATATATATATATATATATATATATACAAGTATAAGGTAGTTTAGTAACATCCCCTTAAACCTGTGGGCCCGGGACTTTGGCTCCATCTTTCAACCGCTCTGGATTTTTACAGACAAGTGTTGCCGTACGTGCGCTGCAGCAACCAGTTTTTCAATGATGAAAATGAAAAGGTTGTAAGGCAAAATCGCTGACCCTTAAAAACCAGTCTGAAAGGGCCATAACGCCTTATCAAGAAGGATTTACAAGTAGGCCTTTCTTAGGTCCAACAGCTATATATCGGCTCCTTGTCGTTGCTATTCTCTAAGCTTTTGAGAGCATATGTCTGCATTAGCAGTGAATGCCTCCACAAATTCATTCAATTCGCGAAAATTGAGCACCTTCTGCTTGTGCTCTCTGTAGGGATTATTATCACCACCACATACATACATACATACAGCTCATACGACAAGCATTCATCTAATCTCCTTAAAACTAGCTCGCTGATTGTTCAATTCCGACCAATCAGATCGCCTGCACGCGAGGAATGATATTTTTCCGCGCACAAGCTTCGAAGCCTGTCACGTGGTACACCACCTTATATAAACAAAACATGAGTAAGCCTTCTCTCTCCGTTTTCTCTTTCGTCTTCTTCCTTGCTGCCAAGATGTAACCTTCAAGAGCTCTCGTCTTGACCTTGCGGTCAGTTGTTAAAGAACATTACCAACATTCAGGCAAGTAAGCGTAACTTAACTCTTCTGAACTCTACCAACTTTTCCAACTCACATTTCCTAACATGCAACAGGAACTTTATTCTTCTAATACTACAGTTTAATAATTAATTCAACTTCGTGAGCTCCGGTACAAATATTTCCCAAATCTAAGAGACGTAACTCTATCAAACCTTTAGCTTTTATGCATGTACATCAAAACAAATAAATTCAAATGTTATGTTTTGAACCATTACGTTCTGTCTTGTATTCTTGCTATGTGCTATTTTACGTCAAATATAAATTGCATGTGACCGCCACATTTATAGGATACAAATCCTATATCATTACAACAAGTAACTGAAAAACACAAAGTAGATTTGCACACCCGCAAAATCGGATCAAAACGACTAAAAACAGATTTCGCAATAAGGTGTGAAATTAATTTTCTGAACAATGAAAGGAGGCGATTTACTAAACTAAAAAAAAAGATAACGATCCAGTGTGAAAAAAAGGCAGCTATAAATAGAGAGACTCAAGTCAATCACCAGTGAAAAGGGCTCAGAGATCATAGAGGACAGAAGACTGACAGTCAGGTCCGTCACTGACTCAACCCGACACTAAGAGCAGAAAATGGGGTAGGAAAGGAAAACAACAACAACAACAACAACAAATTTACAACTGACTCCAAAACAATTCAACCCGATAAGTACATTTTCCTCTTATCTTTTATTTCTCATTCACACTCTCTTTTTCAACTTAAATTGATCGCCCCTTTTTCCTTTCCACCTACTCGGCGGATACACAAAAACAAGAGAAACAGACATTACTCTACTACTCTGTTGAAAGACAGCGAACACATAGACATTTTTTTTGTTCAAATCACATTTGCTTAAACGAACTAAAACATTAATCTTTTTTTACTCTATTCAAACAAGATATAAAAATATACAAATTTGTTTATTCTGCATGAATGACATTAAATATACAATGTTCTATTTTCTACAAACGTTCCTTATCGTGTTGTCTTTTCTTGAAATTTGCGTTGTATTTTGTGGGCAGAGTATCCCGTATTAAATTCTTCTTTTAATCCGGGTACGCTGTACCCTACAAGTGGTGACCAATCGACGTGAAATGAACTCGGAAATTTCCAACTGACAAAAAAAGCTTCAACAAAATAAGCAACAAATAGATACACACACTACGGAACCTATGGAAGCCGCTATAACAATTAACTTACCAACTTACAACCCAACTAACGTACAAATTTGGTTTGCACAGTTAAATGCAATTTTCAATGCAAAGAAAATTACATCGCAAAGTTCAAAATACGCCTACGTTGTCGAAAAACTTCCCGCAGATGTAGCATCCGAGGTAGTGGATCTACTTAATGACATGCCGGAAGAAAAACCTTATGACACGCTGAAAGCTGCAATTATTAGACGTGTCGGTAAATCGGAAGAAAGAAGGTTACACGACTTATTCAATAATGTGAACGAGGGATATATGAAACCTTCACAGCTTTTAAGAAAAATGCGATCCTTATTAGGAGACAACACCATGTCCGAAGTGGTGTTAAAGAAACTGTGGATGAATAAACTACAAACACATACAACACAGATACTCGCATCACTCCCGATGATTTACAGCTGGAGAAAATACCAGAAATAGCAGGCAAAATACATGACAACAACCAAGACAAAAAGGTATACGCCACATCACATGCACCAACAGATACAGCAACATTACCAGACAAGTCATCTGAATTGTTGCAGCTGTATAAGCAAATGGCGAATCTCAGCTTACAAGTACAGAGTCTGGTACAAGCACAGAAATCTCAGCATTCTCGTCCAACATTTAGAAATAGATCCTACTCACCACACAGACGTCGAAGTAGGTCGAACTCTTTCTCCAGGGAGCAAATTACATACGATACCTGTTGGTATCAATATAAATTTGGAAGAAATGCAAGGAAGTGCACAGAACCATGCAATTTCAATTCGAAAACTTCTCACATTTCTACACAACACCAGGGAAACGACTGTGCCGGCAGCAAGTAAAGACGACATTAGCTGCTGGACTAAAACAAGAGAGTCGTCTATTTTACATCCGGAACAGAAGTACCGGATATTTATTTTTAGTCGACACCGGCGCTCAGATCAGTGTTATCCCACCAAATACAAAACAAAAAGCTACATTCTCCACATACACATTGCAGGCAGCAAATGGATCAAAGATAGAATCATACGGTGAGATATCACTAACGCTCGATTTGGGTCTAAGAAGATCTTTTCCATGGATTTTCACACAAGCAAATGTGAAAACACCTATCCTAGGAGCGGATTTCCTATCCCATTTCGATTTATCAGTGAATATGGCTACACACTCTCTCATTGACAGTAACACAAACCTAAGAACAAAGGGAATCACCTCAATCTACAAGTCAACAGGAATTAGTTCAGCAATACCAACGGCTAATGGCCTACATGAATTAATAAAAAAATTTCCTACACTAACCACGCCTTTAACACATACAGATGAAATCCGTCACACTGCTAAACATTATATCACCACAGCTGAACCACCTACACACGCATCACCACGCAGATTACATCCGGACAAATATAAAATAGCAAAAGACGAATTTCAACATATGTTGCAGCTAGGCATCATACGTCCTTCAAATAGCCCATACTCCTCTCTCCGCTACATATGGTTCCGAAACCAGAAGCTGGCGCATGGCGACCTTGTGGGGATTTTAGGAATCTCAATGAAAAAACTGTTCCTGATAGATATCCTATACCGCACTTACATGATTTCGCCACAGGTTTGCAAGGAACCACAGTTTTTACAAAATTGGATTTAGTTAAGGCGTACTATCAGAAGAAAACATAAGGAAAACTGCAATTACCACTCCTTTTGAACTCTATGAATTCACCAGGATGCCATTTGGGTTACGTAATGTCGCCCAAACCTTTCAAAGACTCATTGATGAAGTTTTGAGAGGATTGCCTTTTACCTTTGCATATATCGATAACGTTCTTATCGCCAGTTGTGATGGAAAAGAACACCTATACCATATCCAACAAGTCTTCGAGAGACTGGCACATTTGGGCTTAAAGATAAATGTCCACAAATACGATTTTGCTGTTTCAAAGTTAAATTTCTTGGGACATGTGATCGACAAAAACGGAATCACACCTGTCCTAGAGAAAGTAGCAGCAATACAAGACTTTCCGCAGCCGACATCACTGCGTCAATTAAGACGATTTCTCGGTTTAATAAATTACTAACGTAGATTTATTCCAGGTTGTTCCAGAATTTTGACCCCACTCACAAACTTACTGCAAAAACAGAAGAAAAATGCAAAAATACTGATCGACGGAGAAGCGTTAGCTGCATTTCAAAATGCCAAAAAGGCGTTAGCAGATTTTACCAAGCTCTCTTATATCAGTGACGATGCTAACTCAACACTTACATTGACAACTGATGCCTCAGGAGATTCAATTGGAGGAATTCTACATCAAAAGCTAAATGGTTCAGGAAAGCCAATCTCCTTCTTCTCGGTCAAATTAAACAAAGCACAGCAGAAGTACAGTACTTTCTCGAGAGAGTTACTAGCTATTTACTTAGCAATAAGGCATTTTCGGCATCTGCTCGAAGGACGAAACTTTACTATTTTCACAGACCACAAAACCCTCACTTATGCTTTACATGTGAACACAGATAAATACACACCCAGAGATACCCGACAACTGGACTACATATCCTAATTTACATCGGATATCCGCTATATTAAAGGTTCAGACAATATCGTGGCAGATACACTCTCGCGCTCCACGATACAATCTATCGATTCTGAAACCCTTACCTTCGACCTCATTGCAGATGAACAAAAGGAAAATATCACATTATACAAAATAAAAGAGGACACGTCTCTACAATTGAAGGAACACCCCGTCCCATTTGGAACAAAAACTCTACACTGTGATGTTGGGACTGGTTATTCAAGACCATATATTCCACCTTCATTGAGAAGAAAGATATTTCTGCATTTTCCCAACCTCTCACATCCCGGACGCCGAGCAACCGACAAGTTGATTAGCAGTCGTTTTGTCTGGCCAAACATGCATACTGACATAAAAAGCTGAACTCAAACTTGTTTAAATTGCCAAGAAAGCAAAGTAAACAGACATACTAAGTCCCCACCTGGGCATTTTCTAAAACCAGATGGTAGATTCACGAATCTTCACACTGACATAGTGGGTCCCCTACCAGAAGCAAACGGACATAGTTACCTACTCACTATTATTGACCGATGCACAAGATGACCTGTCGTTGTTCTTCTAAGGGATATATCTGCAGAAACGATCTCTAAAAGTATATTACATGAGTGGATTGCCGTTTTTGGTTGTCCCTCAGTAATAACTACAGACCGAGGTTCTCAGTTCCAATCTACGCTCTTTGATGAGTTCACAAAACTATTGGGAGTTAAGCATATAACAACAACAGCTTATCACCCATGTGCCAATGGCTTAATTGAACGTTTCCACAGGTGACTTAAGACAGCATTAACAACAAATAATGATTCCAAGACGTGGTTAGAAAATCTACCGCTAATATTACTATCCATCCGTGATGTAATCAAAGAAGATTTAGGATGTACAGCATCTGAAATGGTTTTTGGAACGTCCTTGACGTTACCAGGACAGTTTTGTGATAAATCCAGTCAACTCCAGCCAACTATATCTTTTGTACAAATATTTAAGCAAAGAATGAATGAACTAGTTTTCACACCCACTAGAACACAAACAAAAGACCTTTACACTCCGAAAGACCTCCACAGTTGTGAATATGTTTTCGTACGAAACGACACAGTAAAAAGGCCTCTTTGCCCTACTTATACGGGACCTTTCCAAGTAGTCGACAGAAAACCCAAATATTTCACAATTGTAGCAAAAGGCAAGCAAGACACTGTCTCTATAGACAGACTAAAACCAGCGTACTTGGATTTACCTACAAAGGAAAGTACGTCGGAACATTCTACAACCGCGACAAATACCAACGTAAGTGAAATATTTTCCACACCTCCAAACAGAAGAGATCATTTTTCACCTACTAAATTCAGCAGAGTGAGTATTTTTTGTGTTAAAAAATAAGCAAATTTTATTGAAACTTTAATGATAAAATTAATACCATGTCTTTGTAATTCATATCATAAAATTAAGACATAAATCTAGCGAGAAAATTTTTAGACATTCATTTTCGTACGTGTTGTTTTTAAAAGCTAAAACCTCATTAAAAAAAAAAAAAAACTTTAAAGAAATTTTCGACATAAATTCATTCATGAATTCCTAAAGGAATATTTTATATACATAAAAAATAATTCTAATGATTTTAACGATTTTTTAGAATTGTTTTATTCGTGACTTTAATTGAATTAATCTCATGTCTGTAATTCACAACACATTTTAAAACAAAGTTTTGTTTTAAAAATTTATTAAACTCAATTGAAACTTTGAGGATTAAAATAATTTCATATCTTTATAATTCACAAAACAATAAAAAGAAAGTTGCGAAAGTTTTTAAAAGCTGAAATCTAATTTTTATAAAAATAAACTTTAAAGAAATTTTCGATATAAATTCATGAAGGAATCTTTTTATAGGCATAAAAAATAATTCTAATAATTTAACAATTTTTTAGAATTGTTTTATTCATAAGAATGTTTTTTTTATTTATCATTTTAAATTTTAAAAAATGAATAAACATTAAAAATTCTCTTATTTGTATATAGCTTCGTCACTAATCTTTTGTTCAATTCTCTCCACTTTTCCTAAAATTGTTAATGCTTCATATTATTGTAGATTTTAGCTGATTGATTTTCTTAGATTTTCACAAGAATTTAAAATAGGTTTGGTTTTTAAAATGTTTTTAGGTATGTGAACTATATTTTCGATCGGAGGACATAAGGAGAGAATCGTCAGCTTTTGACGAAAAAACAGGTGTCACAATTGCAGTCAAACTAGGTAACTCCACGAAATCGCTAAAAAAATAGCATAGCATGATGAAAAAGACGCCAAACTTGACGAAAACAAAATTTTATCGTCTAAATGTTCATGTTATTATTAAGAGGAAAGACCAAAGTTTTTTTTTAATTATTTTTAAAAAATTTACTTTCTTTTTAGAACATTCTAAATTTTGATTAAAAAGAACTTGTTTCTCTTTGTATCACCATAAAATAACACAGACAATTTTAGCACGTTTTTTTTTGTTTTATATATATATATATATATATATATATATATATATATATATATATATATATATCACACACATTAATTTGGAAAATCTTGCAAAAATAAAAATAATTGTTGGATGTTGATTAAACTTTCAGAAACTATTCACAGATGATCGAATTTATTATAAATAAGTTTTTTTTTATTAAAATCATGGCAGAAATATTTTTTATATTTATTTCCCACCCGCCATAACTAATTTTATGAAAACGCTAGAAATTCGATCGCATCGGGTTTAGTGATTACAATAGTTAAAAACACAAGGCTTTGTGGAATGCAAATCATGTTTTTTTGTTTTTAATTGGATCCGCACTACCTGAAAGTCAGCTCTGAATTGTAACATACAAAACTCAATAAAACAAATATATTATTTAATTTCAAATTATTTCTTTAATTATAATAGATTTTTACATTTAAGTTGATAAAATATTATAAAATTAGTTAAAAGCCGCATCGGGTTTCCTTAAGTGTCCTTATTATCTTTTTTAGCGCGTTGTAAATTGTATCATTTTGACTAATCAGAAGATCCGCAGTAATTAAGAAATCTAATTTTGTGTAGTCTGTCTATATTTCTGAGATGAGGTATTATGTACATTATTTACATTATTCGGACTTTTGCCCTCATCTTTATTTATCACAACGTTTCGGCCGTTCTTCAGGTGGTTGGAATGTCGAACTGAACCCTTTATTTCTTTTATTATCTCCTGTTAATTTCTCCACTACCTTACATTGAATTTGAACTCACTCTTTGGGTTCTGTCACTGGATATAACCAACGTCTTTATCCACTGTGCCATGTGTCCCTGAGGACATCTGGATATGAATTTCTGGGTATTATAAACCTAATGTCTTCAGCAACCATTTTTACTAGTGCTCATATTGCAATTTTGTTGTTATCATTGCTTTTCTCTGGCAGTCCTTATTACTGGTTCCCATATTGTATTTATTTCTTTGGTCGGCTTATTACTGGTTCCCATATTATATTTATTTCTTTGGTCGACTCAGATTTTTGTGGCCTAGCATATGTGCTGATTCCTTAAGTTTACGAATTTTCCAATGGTATTTTTTGTCTATGATCTCAACATGATCCCACAGAGGGCGGTGATCTCCCTTCTCTCTCCATATGTCGTCAGCCAAGCCTGATTTTTCCACTTCCCCTCGTGTTACAGCTTTCTAGTGTTCTTGAAGCTTTACCTTGAGGGGGCGGCCTGTCTCTCCTTTATATTCCTTTCCGCAGCTGCACGGGATAGCGTACACACAGTCTTTAGTCATGTCCTCCTCTATGGGGGGGTCTTACTCGTGAGAGATATCTGCGAAGTGTCGTCAAGTTTTTGAAGGTTGTCCTGATATTATATGGACCGCAGATCCTTTGTATTTTCTCTGATAACCCCTTCACATAAGGCAGGCAGACTGTTTTCTGAGTGTTGTTGCCCTCATCGTTTTGTACCCGCCTATCCCAGTTTTGGGTGGCTGCTGCCATGTACCCAGGCTAATTTTGTGTTTATAATCGGGCTGTAATTATAAAGTACGGAAGACCAACCAGAATACAATTAAGTTGCGTTATTTGAGTTAAGCATTGTTCTCCGCTGCTAAGGCCTTTACTTTTGCGAAACAAGTGTGGAGAAGTTAATTTGACTTTTCAATTTCAACTGAGAAGGGTATCTACAAGTATCAGTATCATCTTATGAAATTTATATGATCTTATTTTTATATTAATCTCAGTTATGACATTTTTCCATAAATGAAATATCAAAATTAATAATAAAATGGAAATACAAATAACACAGTAAAATGTAATAAATGTACATAAAATTATAGTATTTTATGTACACTTCTGATAAAATTTCATAGGAAAGGTACCTATAAATTAATTAGATACCTTTCTTTTGAAATATGAAATTTAATCTCACTCTTAACAATCTTATTTTAATTTCTTTATAATATATTTTCCATAAACCAGTTTCTTCAATTTGTCATTTTCGATGGGAGGGGACATTTTGAAAGAGGCAATTGCCTTGTCGAGCATAGCCCAAACGAGTCTAGCCTCCGTCCCAGTTCTTATGACGGTTAGCACTCTTTGTGCTTCTGGGAAATTTTTCGGGTCGTCTATGTCTTTGTCTGCAAATTGTTTTATGGAAAGGAGATATTTTAAGTTCTTTATCCTATTTCCGTAGTCCCGAGCTTTTTCTGCTTGGGCAGGGGAAAATGCGACATACCTCCTCTCCTGAGTTGAATATATGTTTGTGTGATTTTTTCTTTTTTTTTCTTTAGAGTCTTGTGTGGGACTCCTTTGCCTTTTGTTGGTGGGTGGGGGCATTTCAGGTGTTTTAGTGGGGGAGGGTTGGTCGAAGGAGTGGCCTTTTTAACTGAAGAGGACTTTTGTTTTTCCAGTTTTTCTTTCAGCTTTTTGATCTTCTCTGTTTTTTCGAATCCAGGATCGTACTTTTTCTGTAAATCTCTTAGAGTAGATTCAGGGATCGGGGTGTCACTCTTACTGTTGACCCTCTGTCAGTGGGACTGTCAGTGTCATTTGTCCCAGGGGCTTCAAGGGACTAAAAACCCGCTGTCTGGTGCTTCCCTGCCAGCAACCTGCCATTTCCCCTCTCCCCTCTCCACAACTGCACTAGCAGCGGGAAAAAGCACTTTGGGGAATGGGGGCTTTGATGTAGACCCAACCGGAGATTTTACCACATCGGTCCTGGAAGCTGACATGCCCATTACAGGCGTGGCGGAATCTAAAGACGCGGTCAGAGGGGTATTTTGGTCAGCTGGAGCCTGACTTCCAGAGGCCTTCTTCTCTGGGCAGGAAGAGGAGAGGTGACCAGTCTCTCCGCACTTCCAACACAGCGGTTTGCGGCCGGTCACAATGACCGGCAGCTTCGGGCGTCCAACATCCAGACAGTTGGGGATGGAGCGGAAGGCTCATTCAACATAATTTCAAAACTCCATCCTCCGGTACAGCTATCGCAGGAAGCACCCAGTATATCGCCATCTGCGACAAGAATGCCGCCGGGTCTTCCCCGATAACTGTGGATGGAACTCATATATTGCTAATTGGTTCTTCTCTTACCTTCATATTCCGTCCTCAAGATGAGGTCTTTCATTATAAGGTCTCTTGTTGAGGCCCTTAGACAATCTTCCGGGGTGGGCAGCAATACGTCCCACATGAAGAATTTAGCACCCTTAACAATTCTTAGAGGGCTAAACCCCATGGACTGCAGGGATTTCACCATTGTGTCTTTAGTCGAACGACAAATTTAGCGCGTACTCTTATCGACGACAAAGACCGACACTATTCTTTTTTCAATTTTCTTCAGTTCACTGGGGTCTTTCAAGAGTCCACCTTCTACGACAAGGTGAGCGTAACTCCTGGATCACTCCATGAACTCCACTATATTGATAACAACTTTTTTTTGGGGGGGGACTTCCAACAAGAGGGCGATTCCCCGGCCTCTGCATTATCACTTGAGCTGTCTCTGGATTCTACATTATGGCTCTTTTCGGCCACCGTAGATTTAGAAGCTTTTTTTAAAGCCTCTATAATTTCTTCATTTGACGGAATCTTAGATAACTCTGGATACTCTTCTATGTTATCTTTATCAGGCAGGTCTTCTTTTTTTTTGACCGTCTTTTTAAGATTGGCCATTATTGGTTTCTTTTTTTTCATTAAAAAAGACGGAATTCTTTTTTTCCCTTTTTTTTCCCTTTTTACAGGGAAGGGGACGGGTGGTGAATTAATAAATGTCGCCCATAGGCAAAAAATAAGAACAAAATAGACAATAATAAACAAATAAAGTTAACACGGTTCACACTGAAAACGGGGAAAAATTAATAATTACAAAAAACAAGCAAGGACTTGTAAAATACACAAACAAAGGCCAAACAAGGTTCGGCTAAAAATGAAGCAACAGAATATAAACAGTCAATGAAACACAAAACAGTAGGACGTACAAGATTCAATAGACGAGAGACAAACAAATAAGGTTCGCCTAAAGGCGATAAAAAAATTAAAACGAACAATAGATTAAATAAATAAATTAAAAATGCTAAACAAGGTTAAACAAACGAAAAGGACAACGTAAAAAAAAGACAGACGAGAACAAAATGAACAAGGTTCGCCTAAATGCGAATAACAAAAAACAGTCGAAAACACAAGACGGAAGGACGTACAAACAAACAAATAGACGAAAGACGAGAAAAACAACAAAATAAACAATAATAAACGATACGCTAAACAAGGAAAAGAGAACGTTAGAAAATACAAAACGCTAAATATCTAAAAAAATCACAATATGGCTGCCGATGTAAAAAAAAAGTCAACCATATAAAACGAAAAGCAATGAAAAAAAAAGGACAGAAATTACAAAATAAAACACAAACTTTACAAACAAATATCTTACAGACGAAATTAAACGATAAAACACAGAACTTAACGGATATTTAAAGGTCGTTCGACTGACTCTAGCCAAAGCTAAGACTGACTTGAGTCATTTCATTGTGAAATATATGGGTGAATAATGACCACTCACGCAAATGTATTGGGCTGGTCCATTCTAGCAAAATGGACCAACCTAATTGATGTATTAGGCACTGTCCTATAAAATGAGGTAAAATCAGCTGGCTTGCTTTACAAGGAAACAGAAGAAGGCAGCCATGTTGGCAGGTAAGTCACTTGACTTCTACAACAGTATCTTTACTTGTTAATGAAATTCATCTAAAACCTTATTTAGATTATAAGGGTGGTAATATTTTTGGCTTATCTGACAACAGCAGTGAAGCTGCAACAAGTGCTTTTGCTTTCATGATTAGCAGTGTATGTTCACAATATAAAGATGTTGTGCATATTATGCCAACTAAATGTCTTAAAGCTGAGAAGTTATTTGACATAGTTAAACGTATAATAATTGGTTTAGAGGAGATAGTCTTTCAAGTATTATCAATCATAACATATAATAATGCTATAAATAAAAAAGCCATATTTTTCTTTTGCAGTCCTCCAAAGTTTTCCATTGTATATCCACACCCATTTATAAAGTCTCAACCCCTTTCCTTCCTCTTCGACTCAGTCCATATATTAAAATGCATTCGAAACAATTGGCTTGGTCAAAAAGATGCAAATAAATGCATGCTGTTCCCCAAATTTTGTCATAATGGAAATCATTAATTAGATAGTATCCAAAGTGCCCCATTTTCTACCTTACAGAAACTTCATACTTTAGAATCTCAGTCAATTTTGAAATATTGTGATAAATTGACCTCAAAGGAACTTTCTCCTGCTAATCTTGAAAGGCAAAATGTTAATTTAGTTCTTCAAATTTTTAATGAATACACTATTGAAGGATTATTGACCTTAGGAAAACAGAAATATTTGCCTAATTTTGCAGAAGTTGCTGAATATATAAACATATTTTATATTTGGTGGACAATAATGAAAGTTAAAACGCCATATAAAGGTTGTCGACTTAGAAATAAATACTGCAATCTACTTAGAATGAATGAAGAAAATTTTAGATTTCTCTCTGTATTCTGTAACTGGTTAAAATCTTGGAATAGCATTTCTGGAAGAAATGGCAAATCAGCAAAGGAAACCTTCACTACTTTGCATCATACAACCTATGCATTTCTAGAACTGACCAAGTATTGCATAGTAGAACTGAAAATGCTATACATATTACCAGGCAAATTTCAAACTGATCACCTTGAGGCAAGATTTGGTCAATACCGGCAGCTTAGTGGGGATCAGTATAATATCTCGATACGGCAAGTGTTTGAGTGTTAGAATGCAATCAGTTACAAGAACCAAACTGGGATGAAGTGACATAGGAGGAAAAGTTAGATATGTATAAATATAGAATTGATGTTAAAGCGGATGATGTTAATAATTGTAGAGAAGTTCTCCCTGTAATACTATACTTAGCAGGTTATTGCTGTAATGTAGTTTTGAAGAAAATTAAATGCAATAGTTGCAAAGATTTAATATATGGAATGTAAGAGATAACGTGGAAGAAATACCTGAAATAAGCAGCTATTTTCAGGGGATTAATAGAGGTTCTCTCTTATATCCTAATAAAGCTATAAATTTTGTTCTGTATAATTATGTAATCATTGATAAACTGATAAAAAATCATCCTTTTCTTCAATCAGTAAATCAAAGAAAATTAGCCATGCATATAACATTGAATGTTTTGGCAGATTATGAGCTTCTTTTTGATGTTGACACTTGTGATGAGGGTCGCAATATAGAAAAAATACAAAGAATGTTTGCCTGGAGCTCTACAAATGCTCTTTTAAATAATTTTTGTTCTAGGGAAAATAATAATATTACAAGTAACAAGTTAAGCAAAAAAATAAAAGTGAGAGCAGATTTATCTGAGCTGAAAACATCTTATGGTTCAGATTTTTTCGAGGATCGTACCCCAGGAAATCAGCACGTGAGTCAAACTATATATGAAAAATTAACTGAAATCCTGAGAAAAGAAATCGTTCACAGAATGGGCACGAGTTATCTTTCCTTAAAGCAAATCCATTATACAAAATTATAATGAGGCGATTCTTACTCTTTCAAAAAATAAAAACCCTACACGTCCGAATGAAATTAACCATATGAGTAACAACAGATCGAATGTAAAGGAAAGCAGTAGAGCTGCCTTACAGAACTTTGCTACCACTTCCAAACTATTATGTAAATTTTGCTCCTCCCACGGACACCCTATGAATAGATGTATTAAATATTCCTCTTATGTCGATACAGGGCCTTGAAGCTATGCTCCATCTCCAAACATAGAAATGATGTCTGGGCTACAAAATAAAATGTCTTATTCGTGTAAACTGTCTTTCAAAAGTACATATTGCTCCCTTATGTGATAATCCTAAAAGGGGTTTGTCTCTTTTATATGTGAGCTAACGCAAGTGAGGAAAACAGTTTAACATTACCGATAGTATCTGTCACGTTGCACTGGGGCAATAAAAATATTTCTGTAAACTGCCTATTGGACGCTGGAAGTCAGTTCCTAGTTTGGCAAAGGAATATTAAAACATCTGAATTGCTCTGAAAATATGATTAACCCCATCAATTTTCAGGTGAAAACATATCTGACTACATCTAGCAAAAAACTTGATCAAATGGTGTTTTAGACGGCAATTTCAACGTTCAATTCAAGTTCGTCAACTTCAGTGAAGTGAGAAGCAACCTGATCAGACTGTCATCATGACAATGATAATCAGATAAAAATTCAAGGGATTTTATGAATGGATCTTTTCTAGTTCATGAGAAATACGAGAATTATTAAGTGTATGAAGGGCTTGGCATGGGAAATGCCAAACGGAATTCGGAAACAGTTTTCATTTCTTATATGATCGTCAGATTGTTCCTGTCGAATCTGAGGCCTCCTACGACCTGGACAACTATCATATCATAATTTCTAATCATTCTTCGTGTCCTGATAACAGGTGAAATTCGTAATATATCCTAAACCTTCCTACCGTGAAATCTTCCTCGATAATTTTGAATTATCTTCTGTCGAACGAAATCTGGAGAGAATGTTCGCAGTGGAGTCTGCAGCATTTTCCTTTAATGAAGATACACATGTCAGCGATCATGACAAAAATAAAATAAAGTATTTCGAAAAAACGATAGTTTAAAGACAACGATTATATGCAACTGCTTTGGCGCGAGGATAATATTGATTTGGTGCCTTCAAATTATCAAACTGCTCTCAGAAACTATCTCTTAATGACTTTTCGAAATATATTTGGATACCCATAGACCGGTTTTCAAAACTGAACAACAGGTTACCATCAAAAGAAGACCAGTTTTCGATTGTTCATTGAAAACGGGAAATGATTATTCACTCAATGAATCCGCTTATTCGGACATAAATATGATAAACGTTATAACCGAATTATTACTTTTGTTCCTAAGAAATAAATACGTATTCGTAAAGCCTTTTTAATGGTTAAATTCAAGTTCGATAGGGACCGAAATAGATTTTACGTTTTTGTTAAAGAAACAGAAAAACTGATTTACTTTCGTTATAACACTTTAATATTTGGATTTAATGCAAGTCCATTCATTTTAAATTATGTCTTCAAGTTTCATATAAATCAATTCCCTGATGATTAATGTACAGATATGCTGAGTAATAACTTCTATGTGGACAATTTGTCTAAAACTTCCCTTAAGAAATGACCAGCTTGTATAAAGAAGCTGTACTTCGACTACAGAAGGGTAATTTTCAGCTGAGATCCTGCAACTCCATTTGTGACTCTCTGAAATTTTTAATGAAAGTCGATGAAAGAATTGCGCAACATGGTTGCGATTACGAAAAGTATCTAGGATAATATCATTCTGGTCTAGATGTTATTTGTATTGCGAACACAGAACTGGAAAAGAACATAACCATAAAAAGAGGTGCTCAATCGGACAAAATGTTTGATCCTTTGTCACTTTGTGCTCCTGTCACTGTTACAACAAATATTCTTCTCCATATAGTGTTGTCCCTTAAATTGGACTGGGACGAATATTTAATCCCTGACATAAAGGAAACTTGGACTCATTTGGCCGAGGAGCTTTCCGGCCTACGTGAGATACCATTCTCGAGACATGTTATTGATAGCGACTGTTCGTTAATGTACATATTTTGTAATGCTTCTCAAGCCTATGGATTCGGTGTTTATGGAGTACAGGATGGAAAATCTCACATAAAGGTTAAAGTGACTCCAATACAGACCAAGTCCCTGCCCACCATGGAATTACTGGCAGTATATTTGGCATTCAAAGCCTTAACCACATTTCTGAAAACTTACTAACGCATCAAGATTGAGAAGGTCTACATTGCTGTGGACGCACAAGTTGTGCTTTCCTGGTTTCTATCAAAAGATATCAAGGCCAAAACCTTGTTCACCCGAAACAGATTGAAAGGTATTCAGGAGATGAACAGTTGAACATGGGATACCTCAGCTGACCTTCTTTCCAGTGGCATTTTCCTGGAAAAGTTTAAACAGAAACTGCAATTTGGGACATATGGCCCTTCATGCCAAGATCCTGTATACTGGCCACCCAGCAGTCTGAGTTGTTTGGGCTCTGACAATCAAAAAACCTCTTGATTTCTTAGGTTTACTTCAAAACCTCTTGATTTCGGAGGTTTACTTCAATACATCGACAGAGACGACTGAAAAACCTGTGATTTCATATGACAGATTATCGGAATACAAGAAGCTATGTAGAGCTTCGTTTTCAAATTTGTAATCAAGTGCAGATGCCTAAAAGATCAACCCGACTCAAAGCACATTGCTAAATCATACTTGATAAAACGGTTGCTGTTCAGACCACAACAGTGTCCTTGAAAAAAATCAACGGGACGACGATTTTTCCTCAGTGACGCAGCAATGGAACTATCAGATGCGTCTGTTGCCACAACTAGTGGGGTGGCATGGTCTATAGCGACTATCGTAGAATTTACTATGTTGTTTTTGCTTTCTTTGAATCCTTTACAGCAGTGGGAGATAGGGGGAAACTATTAGGTTGTATCAGTGGACTTATCTTCTCTGAAAAAGAAGAAATTCACTGCGAGTAATGCGCAAACATACCCATACCCGTGTTCGCATGTTGTCAAGAGCCAGAAGCTTGAGCAAAGATTTTAATTGCTCAGTGTCTAGCTTCATAGTCCCTTCACTCGATTGAGGGTTCTCACAAAGTAACATTTGTCATAATTTAATGTAAAATTGTTTTTATAAACAGCCGCCATGAACCGTTTAAGGGTGCGATCATGTTGTGGCACCATTTAACGAGGCAGAAAGGGAAAAGAAAGAAAAGGAGAGGCTAAGAACCGAATCGTGAGTGATAAGCAAGAACACACACACAGCTAAGAGACAATGGATAAAAGGATATTTTGATAAGTAACAAATGGCGAAAGAGTGTCATTACAATGACAGGGAAATTCTGAGTAAAAAGAAAGGGAAAGAAGGAAAGAATCAGAAATGTTTTGGCATCGGCTGTGTTATCTAAGGATATGAAAACAAACTATTGGTACGGGAAGACATCTTATTATCAACTACAGACCGGCTGGCCAAAAAAAAAAAAATTCAAATGAAAATGTTATTTCGTTAAGTGACGAAAAACAGACAACTAAAAGGACTTGGACAGATATGAAAAATTAAAAACCACCCACGAGCGTCCGACGGAACAACCTTGGCCTGCGATAATAAAATTTTGTTATCAGGAATTTGTACCGAAGGAAAATGAATGTGTTTTTTTTTCTTTCTTCGAGGCGACAGACTGACTGGAACTTTGGAGATGTTTCTTTTTGAGACCGTGTTAAGAAGACCACACATTCTGATAATTTGCGATAAAATACCTGACGTAAACCACGTGTAGAACAAGAGTTATGACCGCCATTGTCATATTGTCCCGTTCGAGGCTGGAGAAATGATAAACCATTAAGGTGAAGAAAAGGGAAAGAGAAGAGATAATTTTTTTTTTTTTTTTTAAGCAAGATATTTTTTTTCTTCCTGAAACAAAGCCGCAGATTCGTCCACGCCCGACTAAGACATCATTGGTCGAATGGTGATCACGTGATGCACGAGGGAGGCTGTTGCCGCCCATCTGGAGGATGAGTAAGAGAGGTTGCCACGATGATGTGGGGAGGGCAGTTCACGCCCCTCTGAAGTATGATGAGAAGGTGGGAGTGAGGAAAGGTTCCCAAAAATGGAAAAAGGTGGAAATTCCTAACCAGAGAGGTGGATATGTATTTAGAATTATCGCGGAACCCCCCGGCGCCGACAAACTCACCCCGGTTTTGGTCGGCGCCCATATAAACGAAGCCACAACGAGCAGAAATGAGTCGAGTCCCATCAGTTCCCAGAGTCAGTCTCCGGTTGAGGCAAGCCTCGCAGATAGCTGACCAGGATTCACGCACATTCCGGACCCATCTTCAAACCAAGAACAATTATTTTGAAGAGCGACTTAGATCCAGATCACCGAAATAAGTTTTTCTTTTGACTTTCGTCCAAAGACCCACCGAAACACCAATTTCTTAGAGAGCAGACGACTTGAAGTGTTAAAACTTGCCTAGCGGAAAACGACGTGTCACAATCCATAGAACGGGTCGGGAGATAGATTCAGTCCTATGTATCTAACAACTAGACATAAAGGTTGTTACCTTTTTCTTTGATACTTTGAACTTTTGAGTTTTCATTTTATTGCCTTTTATGCATATTTGTGTGGTATCACCCCCGTTGAACTCGGTTTGCAGTACGGCCCCGAAGACTGATTGTTTTCCTCTGCCTAGATCAATTCACAACGTGGGTAGGCAGACTGGGAATCAAAGTAGGACGTCACAGTTGGTGCCGTGGTAGACTGGGATAGAACGACGCGGTTGGCGCTGCGACCAGGGGACGACGTCACAATGTTTTGACAGTACCTTTTAGTATAAATTCTATACATACAACCTGGGAAAGCACGTGCGATACCCTGCCCTCGTCAGCCGCCAACCAGGGGAGGTAACACAGCTTCGGTGGGCAAGGCGGTATTGACACCCCTGGTGTTACCAGCAGCTTTTTTTTTTTTTTTTTTTTTTAAATACGTGTCAGTCTCTTGCGATCTCTTTTTACAACTGCAACTGAAATTTCCAACGTAGCGACCGTTATTACTGGCGTCGAATGGAAGGTAAACAAATTTACATTGAAAGTAGCATTGTGTTGCGAGCATGGTTTTATTTAAAGTCATTAATCTAAATCACTCTGTGCTCATTTCCATTTTCATAAGAAATTGTTTCGTCATGCTACGGGGGTTGACAGAGAAGAGTGTGGATAAACGCGAACATAGGTAAACTATCTCCCCATTATTACATTTACTTAGACAATATCAGCACAGTACTGTTACTTTTGTTGTGAGCTGATTATTTTGACAATAAATTACTTTATTTAATGAATGTTGTTACTTTCAAGTAATTATTTCTTATTCAAGTCAAAATAATTTTCCTTCTTTTTTTCTCATTGCAGTAAACAAAATGGTGGATGAATTAAAACGACATAATTTACATGGTAATTGTCTAGCCACGTGCACACGGATCATTGTTAAAACATGGGTCATTCTTTGTGATGAAGCATGTGCAAGGTGGGTAACCTTGCAGTTATTATATTATCATGTATCTGAGGAAGGCTGGAGAATGGTGTTGTGTTCAAAATAAAAATAATGAAATACTAGTCCAATTAATGCAGATATGAATGACAGTATGTCATCTTAGAAACATTACAATTTGTGTAAAATCGTGGGATAAAATACTGTACCATATTCTTCAGGATTGACTAACAAGAAGGTATTTATGTCAATGTCTTCATTTAGAAAATGGTTTTGTCAGTCGCAGAGAAGAAACGTCTGATTCGCCATTAAAAAAAACACGTTCGATATACAAATGATCTTTTTCTTTAAATGCTATTACTTAAGAAATGCACAGACAAAACTGATAAAGAAATCGATATTTCGTAATAGATGCCTATCGTCCGCTTTCAGTATTTATGTTTGTGTGTGTGTGCGTGCGTGCGTGCATGTATGTAAGCGTCTACAGACGAACGAATGTACTCGACTCTGGCTCTACTAGTGGACAGCATTCATTATATAAAGGTTAGTCGGAACAGGTAAGCTGTTTTTGAGAGTCCTTATTAGTCCATAAATCTAAGAAAGGTGTTTCTTTTCAAACTATGGTGATTTAACCAGATTTTATTGGCTGAATTCTTGGAAGTTCGAATGTGAAGCTTTTAGTTCAAAAAGGCTTTCTCTTCTAGCTCTAAAATAATTGTTTAATAAATCTGAATTTGTACTTGCTGAGAGTTATTAAATGCCTCTTTAAATATATTTGATGTATGTATATTTTATCAATGCTAATTTAACAGTTACTTATTGCAGTCTTGACAGCACTGCATTATTTTTTTCTAAGCATGTTTCCTGTTTTTCTTTCTTAGGTTAGTGTCGAGCAAAACACAGACGCTATAAAAACAGTAAAGCTGCATACCGTTCTTGCAACCGACCTTTTTGTGTTCTTTATTTAGCTAATAAAGATTTCTGGTCATTATCTTATTGCCTTTTGTTGTCAATCACACTAAACGCAAATAAAAAAGTAGCGAACGAAAAGTTTTGCACATATTGTTATATGATAGACACAATAATTGTAGTGGATTGGTAAATAGAATTGTAATTATTTGCATATGTTAAGTAGAAGAGGTATAAAGTGTATAGTAAATAAGAGACAGGCAAGAAGATCACGTGCCGTAGAACAGCACAAAAAGATACAACAATATGGCATCGCCAATACGATGTTTAAGTCGCTTGGATGAACCAGAATTTGTGGAAACTTGAATCCGGTGTTTTGCAGCTCAGGCTAGGGCTAAAAAAAAAATGAAAGACAAGAAGTGGGGAAAAATTAAATATCTTACCTCTAGTTTCGGCAGGTTGTGAAGCTATAATGAAAATTTGTTATACCATACCCCAAACAATTGAAGAATTTTATTTTCGTCAAAATTTCAGAAATTATAAAGTTTACAACCTAAAAAGAAAGTTGTCATAACGGATATAGCCAAATTCCTGTCAATTAAACAGAAACAACTGGAATCAATTATGCAATATCTTCACAGATTAAGAAAAGCGAGCAGATCGTGCGAGATTGAGAACATGGAGCTAAAGATTTAACTATTGAGTATGAATTGACTCAGTTACAGTTGATTGATGGTATGGCTGATACTTTTAATAAATATAAGACATTGGAACAATTACAATGGAATACTTTTTCTATAACTGCATGTGTTGAAGTTATGCAACATCTGGAATTGATAAAAAAATATAATTCTACTGAGGACATACAACATAAAAATGAATGCAAGAAATGCAATACTGTAAATATGAGCATGAAACTGACAGAAAAACGTCCCTCACTTTTGGAAAGATTTGCCATAACTGCCGAAGAAAAAATCATTGTCAGTGTGTATGAAAAGTTAAAAAGAAAATAGGCAGTGTAGAAAAAATGGAGAAGAAACAATTAGTATTTTTTTTTTCGTTTTTTAATACAAAGACCTAAGAAAGAGAATTCTTTTGATAAAATTAAATTAAATGGCAAAAATTAAATTAAATTAATGACGTTTCCAATGCAAGTGGGTACGGGGGAGTGAAGTCACTTTGATCCCAAGAAATTTCTGAGAACAAATGGGTAAACCGAAATTGAGAAAATGTCATCTGAAATTGAGACAATTGGATGGATCCTTTATAAAAAAAATATTTGAGATACTTCAATGAAATGATTGAAAACTGTGACCAATTTGAAATTATTTCTATTTCATTAGTGGAATGTAAAAAAAAATCATGAACTACTCGGTATAGATGTTCTAAAGGTGATACGTTGAAATTAATCAGTAACGTAAACTCAGAAAAAGTAAAAAGGAGAATGTTAAAGGGGTATAAAGCGGGTATACGTTTAAATAAAAATAGTACCCCCTCTTATTTTGAATCTTGTAAATTACCTATTCATCTTCTGCCTTTGATAGTTGCTAAGTTAAAGAAAATGATTGAGGAGGGAATTTTGGGTGATATTCCTCTAGGTGGTAGTAAATGGCAATTTCCGTTGTAGAAAAGCAAACGGATGTTTAAGATATGTGGTGATTTAAAAATATGCGAAAATCATAAAATATGCTCGGACACCTATTCCTAATGTGACACTATTTAGCTATGGTAATTAACTAACTAATTAACTAACTAATTAACCATAGAAATTAAAAACGGGAAATACTTAAGGCGAGATCGAAAGATAGACTGAGCGACATTGAAAAGAAGAATTTATTTTATTTACAAAAAAAGATACTTTTCGCAAAAGACAGAAAATCCGTAAGAAAAAGCGAGACTGTGATTCTGTCAAAATTAATTAATGTCACGATAAGGGAGTGACGCGCCAAACGAAGCAGAATTCTGAAAGAAAAACAAAGCCAACCAACGCATGCGACCATAAAAACGTTTCAGCTTGAGACCACCACGGAGAATCGATATTAATTATCTTTCAGAGATATCATTTAACTTTAATTCCTGGTTTCAGCGAAGAAAGCCATCTGGTATATGCACGAATCTTGGCATGAGAAGGAAAATCGAAAAGGGAATCATTATTATTGCTCATTCAAACTGTTGACGTCAGACATAGCGTCTCGAAAATGAGCATCTGGCGATAAGAGAATTTTAAGGCATGAGAAAAATAAAGAATTTGATTCTCAGGTAAACGCAACCACCCAGATAAAAGTTGACTAGCGGAGGAGCCAGGTGTCGGGTTTTGACAATGATTAATGAGTCAGTAGAGGAGTGGATTTGAGTGTCCCTAAAATCAAGATGTGATAAGAATTAATTGGCAATCTGGAATTTGTAAATGTTTTGGCCGAAGGAAAAGGAAAAAGAAAAAAGGATTTTGTAAACAAAAATCTGGAATAATTCTAAGAGGGCCAGTCTAGCCATACCCACACTGCCGAGAGTTCATTGGCCAAGTGGTAGCAGAGATTAATGTATGAGAAAGACGGAAGAGTTGTTAACACCCACTGAGGGGATTGGTATGAGATACCAATGTGAGAGAGGAAGAGTCTAGGAGGATAACTCTCCTCCGATCTTCCCTCACGGACGAAGGAGGAACCCCCGAAGTGGGAAGTGATTAATCTTCCAAAAATGGGAAGTAATTAATTTTCCTGGCCTAAGAACAAAGGGAATTCTTGTTGGGAATTTAGAATTATCAAGGAACCCAAGCCACGACAGGCCACAATACCGGGTTTTGGTCGGTGTTCATATAAACGAACGTCAGTTTGCAGTGAGTTCCAGTTGCAGTCAGTTCCAGACTGTTCGAGTTTGGAGTTAATTCAAGAAGTTGGAGAGTGTTGCCTCGCAGAAGCTGACCGAAAGATTTCCACGTCCTCTCGACTTAGTCTTCCTCCCATAAGCAAGTTGTTATTGACGAACGACTTAAGATACCATAACTCGCTTAAGAAACACACAAAGAGTCACGAATCCATAGAAACGGGCTGGAAGAGAAACACACTCCTGTATTCAACAGACAGATAAAGATAATTGTTATTTCTCAACATATTTGAACCTCTTGAGTTTGTTTTGTTTTATTTTATTTTATTTTATTTTTTACTTACGCTTGTGCGGTATCACCTTTACCCCGGATTCAGCTTGCACTACGGCCCGACGCCTGATTGATTTCGTCTACCTAAAATCAAAGTCACAACGTGGGTAGGTTAGACTTGAGATCAAAGCAGTTACTTCGGTGACCAAGCGTTGGTATCGAACCGTAAACGACCAGATCGACCGGGACACAGGCTGGTGGCAGTGACAAGGAGACAACCCCAAAACGCTGGTGGAAGAAACCTTACAGCTTCGCGCCGCAACTGGGAGTTGACCACGGGCCGACGGCGCAGTGTCATATATTGACGTCGCGACCAGTTGTCACATATTGGCCCCGGACTGCGACTGCGACCACCGGTGGGTGTCAGACTAATATCGAAACTGCTATTCACTATTTATGGGGCATGAAGTGTTTTGCAAAAAATTTGAAATCGGCCAATAATCAAATACAGATTGACGATTAATTCAAAAACGCCCCCCATAGGATTATTAAGATTGGCAAAAATATCCTTTGGAGTGAAAACGGCAAATACCATTTTCAGAGAGCAATGGAAAAAGGTTAAATAACGAAATCAGTAATTATGATTATTTATCAGGGTGATATTTGTCTCGATGCTATCACTAAAGATTAATTAAGACAAAAAACAGAACATGCGTTAAACAAGTTTAAAAATGCCTGGATGACAATAAACAGAGACAAATGTGAATTTGATTGTGATACAATATCATCATTTGGGTACCAAATTTCAAAAGTTAATTAAGAAAATGTCAGAGGTATCTATACCTACTAATTAATTTAGTTATTTTTATAATAGTGGCAAAATACAGTGACTTAACAGAACCATTTGCTGAACTGCAGAAAAAAAATAGTGAGTTCAAATGGACTCAAATGTAAAGCTTAGCATTCAAGGATTTAAAAGAAATACTTTCAGAAAAATCCATTGTAAAAATCTTTGTTCCCAGAAAGAATGTTACCTTAACTTCAGATGCGAGTGAGCGAGTTGTGTCACCAAATTTATCGCAAGAAAGTCATCCAATAACGAAACTTTCAAAAACATTGACTGCAGCAGAAATAAATTCTTCAAATATTGAAAAATAGGCATTGGCCATTGTCTGGAGCACAGACAGAGCTCGGTAATTCTTATTAGGAAAGAAGTCCCTATTAAAATTGGACCATAAAACTCTAGAGTTTATTTTTTAACCCTAGAAAGGAGCTAACAAAAGTAACTTCTTCCAGGATTCTAAGATGAGCCATTAATGGCTTATAATTTTGAGTACATAAAAGGAAAACCAATACCAGATGCCAATGCGCTGTGAAGGTTACAATTTAATAAGGATCGAAAAGAAAAAAATGGAAATCCTGGATGAAGAAATATTACATTGGGTTGAAACGGACATATTATTTCTACAACGATTGGTATCTGAAACTCTACAAGATTCAATATTAAGCAAGACTGCTGAGAGAATAAGAAGAAACAGGTGGAATAATTGTTCAAAGCTCAAAGACCTTATAAAGAAAGAAGGCATAAATTAACGATGGAAATCGGTGTTATATGCAATGGAGATGTGATAGTACCACCAGAAACAGCAAGAGGAGATATTTTTAAAGTGTACATGATGATGTGCATTGTGGAATAAGGGCTATGCAAAGGAGATTAAGGTTGAAGGCATGGTGATCAGGGTATTATCGCGATATAGAAAGATAAATGCCCAAAATGTGCAGAAATAAAGAATTTTCAACAAAGAAAGTGTATAGCAAACTAAAAGACAGGCAAGAAGTTGGATACTGATCACGTGTCGTAGAACAAGACCACACAATATAATAATAAAAATAATAATAAGTTTCGATTGTCTTTAGAAAATTAATTGAAAGCGTATCCACTGAAACTAAACGTTCTAAATATGGAAAACATTCAACATAACAATAGCCATATGGCATACTGAAACAAACGAATTAAGAATGCTTTCTATCCAGAATGGGAATATTTTTTTTTTTTAATAAATTTCACCTCAAGCAAGGTAATAAAGCCACTAGGTTGTAAGAGGTTATTGAACGTTAGAGATTCTGAGAAAAACTACTATTAAGGAAAGAGAACAATAAAAGATTAAAAATTGTGGGAAATTTGTCCCGGCTTTCCCACATGAAAGGATTAAGGTTAAAGGTGACAGAATCGTTAAAAGCAACAATGGCTTGAAAGTTTAGAGAGGATAATTTTCTCTTTTAGGCGGAAGAATAAAGAAAACTCCTGCTCGGGATTTAACAATAGAAGAAAATGTTTTACATATACAAAAAAAAAAAAAAAAAAAAAAAGGTATAGTGATATACACAAAATATTTAAGAAAGAAAGGGAGAAGAAAATTCCTTTAACTTAAAGGAAGAAAAATGGTTCATATAAAGGCTTGCTCAGTTCTTTAAGCAAGTAAATTGTTCTTAAGGGGTTATGACTAATATAGATTTCTTGAAAGCTCTTGTTGAGGGAGAAACAATCGGAAGATCCGTAATTTGTAGTTGAGAGAGTTCAGAGGCCGACGACAGGAATTTCTAGGTTCAAGGAAGCAGATCACGATTAGTTTTTAGTAGAGGGCCGGCGTTCTGTCTTTAGGGCTCAGCATGTAGATTTCTTTCTTGAAACAGGTTCCGAAGACTGATGTTACTGTCGCCGACCTGATGTTATTACAGACGATGTCAAGTATTCACTGCCGAAGAAGCGCATATTCTCGGTATTTATCGAGATTAGAAAGCTCAGAAATATCGGGAACTTTTCCCTCCAAAATTGCTATACACTTTCCTGGCTTTCTCATACGTCAGAAAATATATTTTTATCTCTGTTAAGAATCCAAAGGTTTGGAGCTGTTTTTTTGGAAGCAAGGGCCCGAAAAGTAGTGAGTGTTAACCCCAACTTTATGGCACCATGGTCAGGGAAAGAGTGGTCATATTCCTTTTTAATATTTCCCAGCTCTCTCGTTCGTCAGAAAATATATTCTTATCTCTGATAAGGATGAAGGCGTTAGGAGTCGGATTTTAAAATAGGGGTGAAAGTTTGGGCAGAGATCAGAAAAGAGGCTAGAACGTGACAGGCAGAGTGGCGAGGAGAAACGCAGGTCCCTGACCATTGTGGACTTCTGGTCTTTATCTCAACTTAACACACTTGATCTGCGTTAATGTGCCTGTTCACACCAGCCCTGAACTTCCGGCTACTCATTGGTCCCTACTTCCGACATCACTATCTCGACAACTCATTGGGTTGATCGGTGTTACCTGCTTACAACAGCCCTGAAACTTCTGGCTGCAAAGGGTCACTGCATGTATGAAAGTATTGAAAAGCTAATGTTGTTCGAGTCTGAACGAGATGCATGCAGTAATTTGGTGGTCCACCGGGTTTAGGAAATTACTGCATGCATCTCGTTCAGACTCAAACAACGTTAGCTCTTCAATACTTTCATTGGACGTGAGAAATTAACTTTCGAACGGTGGACTTGCTAATTTATCTTACAAGGACACTTGCCAATATTCTAAATAAATTTTGGGGGTTGCTTGAGAATTGACAACAAAAATAATGAACACGATTTATTTATCAAATTACTTATTTACAATAATTTTATACTTACAACATTCGAAAGACTAATATAATGCAATATTTATCATTTATCAATTTATAAATAAATATGAAAACAATTTTTTAGAATAGATTTATAAACATTTACTAAATTATTAAAATGTGAACGAACTATAAAGAAATGCTTATTTACCATTTTATAAAGTGTGAATCAGTTGAAAATTAGCTATTGTTAGCTAACCATTCCAATTAATAATAAAGTTTTTTTTTGTTGTTTTTTTTTTATAAATTTACTTTCATATGTTTAGTCTTTATTATAATTCTAATCACCACTTTTTAAAACAATAAATATTGCCAAAGACAGGTTTACCCATGACACCGCTTTATTAAAAGCGGTGTCATTGGCAAACCTGTGTTTTTGACCGTCCATGTTTGCCAATATGCCCTTAAGTAATTTTGTTTAAATTGAAATTAGACTAGATATGGAAAATCTATAGGCTTTACCAAGAATTATTCATTAGATTATGCTTCTGCTGTCATCCTCCTTTGCCTGTATCTTCTCATCCTCTTTCTTAGTCTTCATTTCCCATTTTGTCTTTAATAATACCAAGCCAGAACTATCCCCGATCCAAGCGAAGTTATTTAACCGCTGCTTGAAGGAGAAATCCTACTCAAGCTTGTGGAAACTGTCAAACGTATGCCTGGTCTTCAAGAACGCGGCGAGAGATGCAATTATTGACCCACTAATCTCCTCCGTAAGCTTTTTGAGCCTATAATCAGCAAGAAGGTCGTCGAGCCCTACATAAGAACCTCTTGAGTGACGAGCAGTAAGGGTTTCGATCAGCTCGATCCACTGCTGATGTCCTAACTCACAAAATTAATGAGGGCCTTAACGACAAACAAACCTCGATGACCATAGCATATTTCTAAAGTATTTGACAAGGTGTGGCACAATGATTCACTGCTCAAGCTGTTCCGCTATGGAATCACTGGAGGGTTTTTATTTATAAAGTCCTTTCCAACAGGTAGGTCATCTAGGTCACTTTCCGGATCACCCCTCTTTTTGCTTTACATAAATGATCTGCCTCAGACTATATTAAGATTATTTGTGAACATCTATGCCGATGATACGACTACATACGAGTGTACCTCTAAAACACGTGATGATCAGAGATTGGCAGCTGATCCCTCATTTGATCTAACACTAACTTCTCAATGACGGAAACATTTGACTTGTTACCTTCAATGCCTCGAAACCAAAGCTTCTCAGAGTCCTTGTTGGTGAAAAATTAGCCTCTCACTGCTCTATCGCTACCTCTATGGAAAGTGCGCAACAAACTACATTCTTTGGTTCTGCCATGTCTAATCTTCACGGCTAAGAACTGCCATGCTACTCACATTGTAGCAAACAACCCACATTCCTCCAGTTGTTCCATCGGTGAGAAGTAATTTCCAATCAAACAGTTTCTTCCCACGAACCACTACTCTGTGGAAGCAACTTCCAAGATGATGTTTCCACGATCACTACAATTTTTTTTAACCTGTTCAAGTCTAGGGTTAACCATTATCTTCTTCCCCTTAAACTGCCTCTTAATGTAAACTCGAGTGGCCCCGAGGAATTGTACAGCGTGATCTTTACTGTATTAAAAAAAAAAAAACTGTTATACAAACAATAAGTTTCATGTGCAAAAAAAGTAATAAGGAAAGTGTAAATATTTTTTACTGCCTCCTCTGGAAAGAATTTTAATCTGTTCCATTAAAAAATGGATAAAGACTTATTGAATTTATACTGTTAATTGATTACTGCCATAGAAGTATTTCCTTTTTGAATTTCTGTACAAAAATAATGTAACAGTTGGAAAAATGAAAAAATAGTTTGTTTTTTTGTTGTTGTTTTATTTAAAAATTGAATGTAGATTTGTTTAGACTGTGAAAGAAAATATTTTATCAAATTATGCAAGCAAGCACCAACACGTTAATATTTGATTTTTATTGAATTATTTTTTGCTAAGGTTTGGTAGTAACTTTCATTATGGTCATGGTTCATATTGAATAACTTTTTTTTTTTTTACTTCATGGATATTTTTCTCTTTACTTAACTGAAAAACAAACAAACAAAAAAAAAACATTGTTAGTGCTCACAATATATCAAAATGACAGGAGTGAAACTAACACCCCAACAAAAAATATTCCTATAAAGTTTTCTAAAAGTGTATTTTTTTCTTTTGTTCATTATCAAAAGGGCACACACATTTTAATACCTTTAAAGAAATAAATAAAATTAGGTACCACCACA
>OZ010594.1:31828716-31998716 GCA_963932145.1 Acanthosepion lycidas | reverse complement strand
TCTTCCAGAAGATAACCACTGAGAGGAGGGCAGTTTGAGGAGTTTCATTCTGAGAAGTCTCTTAAGAAACTGGCACTTTCCATTATTTGCTTCTCTTAATCTTCAAGAAACAAAGTTGTTCAACTCCAGGAATGACCAAATAACATCTGGAGTCAACAGTTAAAAGCTATAAAGGTATTTTTGTCAAATCTATTCTTCAACAAATAATTCCACAACAAAGAAATTTGTCTCTGAAACAGAAGATTTCAGCATAATATGTGGCTTTCATTGGGGAGGTGATGTTCACTTTAGTCAAGTTAAAATGAAAAAAGTAAATAGTTTTGAATATACATCATCACATCTTATAAGCACATGCCAAAGAATCAAGAATCATTTCTGAATTATATGTTGTTTCTAAATGAAACAATGATAAACAAGAACTACAAATCATCATCACTGAGAGATATAAGACATGGTAAGTGCATATGACAAGAATGCCCATCACTGCACCGGGGTCTCAAAAATACTTTTCAGGTGTGGGTGAGAAATAATTATCAAAAACAAATGATTTTTATAAACAATAAATATCAATGTCATGAAAGTGATTATTTAGCTTAACAATCTTAAGTCTTGAAACCTAGTAAGTGTAAAGAGATGATAACATTCCACACTGAATCTGAATATGCAATGAACCTGACAGGTAAAAACTGTTATATCAATTAAAAACAATGAGTGAGTGTGAATTCAATGAAATTTCATTACAGGATCAAAACAGACTATTGCATCTCTTGAGCAATATAAATGTGTCTCTCTTGTGGATCAAAAATCTAATGAGTAAATTTGTTGACTTTACTAGTTTTGTAAATAGGACTTTCTTATTAGATACATTTTAAAATTCATAGACAAAATAAAAAACGGCAAAAATTTTGATCATTATTCTAGGCTGTTAGCTATTTATTAAATCCAAGCCAACCAGATCAACAAAACAATCAAAATATTCTACAACAATTAAGTTTATTATTTTGATAATAAAATTAGTATTTAAATTATGGAACATTAAACTTAACTCCCATGAAGATTTCATCATTTAAATCACCTTGAAGTGAATATTTTTCTATCTTCTTCAAAATTAACATTATGAAAATGAAGTCAATATTTACGACATGTCAAAAAAAAAAAAAAAAAAAAAAAATAGTTTGTTGTATATTTCATTTTTATCTACTCGAACAATATTCTATGAAACAATGAAAATGATTTTCTTGTGAAAATGGTTTGAGACAAAATTTACTGAGAAGAAAAAGTTTGCCATTTACTTAAACTGATCAAAAAAGATTCTTATGCTGTTTGATTCAATGACAAATTCAGCCATTGTTTTAGAAAAAAAAAATATTACCAATGTCATTTTCTGAGATTTGAATTCTCAAATTCTAACTTGGCTTTTGTAAAATCTATCAACCTTAACAAAATTTACAGACAAGTAATCTTAAGGTATCACTAAACTTTGCATTGAAATGTGCAAAACAAGACTGAAATTTGTTATAAAACAAATTTCTCTAATAAATACATGAAGACAATGGTGCTAAAAAGAATTCTACTTTCTGTCATTTTCAGGCAGTAACATAATTTTAATAATCTGGTGGCAAAGACCAGCCAACAACTGGATTGAATGGTATTCATGATGCATCATTTTTTTTAAAATTTTTAATAGTTTTATAAATTTTATACTTAAAGTATTCACAAAGCAAATAAAAAAACAGGGAACTAACAATTACACAAGTAACTGTCTAGAAAATGACATGACAAATTATACAAAGATTAATTTACTTCCATAAATGCACAAAAGTTTCCAAAAGCTGTAGTCATATGTTTGAGGTTTGTTGGCTTTCATTATAATAAACCCAAGAATAAATAAAAAATTCCTGCCACTAAACTGCCAAGTCTGTTTGGAACTGATCCTTATTCTTTGAATGAGAAGTCACTCAGGTCACAAACTGAAAATCAGATACCAGTAATCCTATTACTTGGATTAACATTGCTTACATCAATGAAAACAAATTGAGAAATGCCATCAAGTATTTAGAAGATTCATTCACACACACACACACACACACACACACACACAGAGTAGCCCTCAACTTCCTTAATTTCCAATTGAAATAGCATCATTTTTATCAAATCATATAGTGGGTTCCCAAGAGAGAATCCAGGAACAACTTCCCTGCGCAAAATATTGGACTTTAATCATTATGAAACATGATTTTATCTTTGACTTAAAAATTGATTGAACATGTTGCTTCTTTAGTGAAGACAAAAGAAAAATCCAAACTGCTTCTAATTTGAAAAGAAGAGTATTTCTACCAAGACCCAAACAGGCACCAAAGGTCCTAAAAGTGTCTGAAGAATTCAAGCAAAAATCAGGCTCACAATTTTAGCATTCAACACTTGTAGAAATAAACACTGGAATATTTGAAAATCTTTTCCAAATAAAATAATTCAAAACCAGAACACAAAGCATTTAAAACACTGATTGAAGTGATGCAAAAATCTAATATTTTAATAATACCAGAAAAGAAAGTAACAATTACCATCACACTAAATAAAGAAAAATTTTAAACAATCTTTCAACAATATTTTCTTATCCTATGAATATCTTAAATGAGTATCAAAGTTGAAATTGTTAAGAAGTTTGAAATTGGATTTGCATTAACTTTACATTTTCAAATTTCTGGCTGGTTTATAGAAATTAAATTGCTATCATATTACAAATTTAAATGCATTAATTATGCATTATTTTTTTCTTTCTCCAGTTTTTAAATGAAATCCAATTAACTGGTCAAATTCTTTTTTTTATTCCCCTAACATGTGCAAGGAAAATCATGATATAGATGATGTCCTTTCATCTCTAAGCCTGAAAAGAATATTTATTAATGGCACCAGATTATAAACTCCAAGATTATTTTATTTCAGTTTTTAATAGACAATTAGAAATGTGTAAGTCGACTTAGTTTGGCAAGACAGAAAGTCAGGTAACATAACATCCTTATCAAATTTAATATTATACACATTCCACATAAGAGTACAACAATTTCAAAAGATACACGTTATCCTGTAAATGTACACTATTGACATAATTGCCAAAGCAAGTATTTAAAGTTTCATATTTTGATGGGATTTACAAAGTCAGTTATAGGCATAAAATTTTGCACAGCAGCAGCAGAAGAAAATGTTGGGTTTAGGAATGCAATGGTCAGAGGTTCAATAACTGGAAAAAAATCATTGATTAAGCCTCCTAATTTAATGGGATATCATTCTGTAAATGCATACTCATCCAACATAGATAAGATAAAGCCAATGGATAAGAAATTCTTTTTATAAATTGATGTGAGAAAAATTAGTTCTCAGATCTTTTTGGAAGAATTTTTTTAAAATCTGCAAACATTACAGTTACCATTTTAGATAAGTTAAAATGGTCTCTTTGCTCGAGGCCAACACATTTATCATATACTAGAGACAGTATTATTTTTTGTGCAACTATCTTCACAAGTAGCACTTGATGCTTTTGAAAAAAAAAGATAATACTGGCATGCTTAAGATGTAAAAAACAAATCAATTCTCACTACTGTTTTCAATTAGTACTTTCCTATCAATATCTAAAGAGGAAAAATACTGTGGCAATATCTATGATCGCCAAGCCCCTGTTCATGACATTATTTCTGTATTTTCCAAGAAATATCAAAAGATGGATTGCCTCTCAAAGACAGGAAATGAACCAAAACAAATCTCGTGTCCAGACAATGGAAACATGCTCAATGCTTAGGGTTTTTGATTATTTGCTTAGTTGTGCTAAGTGTCTACTGAGTATCAAATATGCATAGAATAAGAAAATATCACTATCTAAACTATTTACAGCTAATTGTGAAATTGCAAGCCAAAGAATTTGTCTAACGAAGCAAGAGATTTGAAAACTATCTACAAAGTTTTGAGAAAAAGAATACTGTAAGGGAACGAGGAGAAGAGAATTGTTGACTTGGGAAGTGGGAAGGTGTACAACGCATTCAAGTAATAAAAAGCCACAAGCTGCACTTTTGAAAAGAAAACCAAATACAGAAAATATACAACAGCTCTCAACCAATGTATGTTTGGGAGTGTGGTTCCAAATTGTAGAGGCGTCAACTGAGAAGCAAGGAAAGAAGTGTCAGCTTTTGAGATAGGCAGCATTTGATTTGCAAGAGAATTTCCATTGCTTCCGTTAAGACAGTTCTAATGATCACAGCTCCAAGTATAGACTGTATCCACAAGGCTAGTGGACAATTTTATTTCTTTTATATTTTTTTTTTTTATTGGGGATTAAATTCAGAGAATGTCTTTAGCTGACAACTGGAGTAAAAAAAACAAAAACAAAATAATGCCCCACCACATTTTTCTAGGGCATAGTATCCCTACCTCTCAGCCCCAATGGGTAGATTCAACTGGTGCGAATATTTACTCTTCAGCATGATGGTTGGCTGTCCATTCAGCTGTCAGAGATTCTGTTTTTTTAAAAGCAGCAACCAGAAGAATGCAATATATCTATTATGATGATAATGATAGTGAGATGAGATGATAAGCAGAAACCTATTTGTGCAACCTCTCTCTCATCAGAGGACTAGTTGGTAGATGCAATTCAAAGCTAATTAGTATAATTTAGACAAACCAACCATGAAGTAATACAGGACAACTGACCAATTAAAACAAGTGTTTTCAACATATACACTGAATGTGTGTGTGTTTTTATGACATATACTACTGGGTTAATTAACAAAATTATGGATGAAAAAAAAAAAAAAAACAAAAAAAAAAATTAAGTTACTCCACTAATGCACTCACTCATCTCAAAGCCAATTGTAAATGCACATGGCCAATTCACTTTGTAATCTTTTGCAGGATTTGCCAAAAGCACAAAAAAACATACAAAATTCAGAAAGATTTTATTTTTTTAAATTTAGATATTACTTATTACCCGCATTTGTTTGTTTTTTTTTTTATTTTTGTTTTTTTCCCCCCACAAGCTTCTTGGCATATGTGTGCATAATTGGGAGTAGGGTTAGGAGTTTATATTTTTTTACTTTTTCACTTAGATTAATTTTTCTCCTTTTTTTTTAAGCTAAGATTAAAATAAACATTTTGGCATGTGCTTTTGTTTCTTAAAATACTTTAACCAAATAAGATTGATTTTGGAAGCTCTAATATAAACAACAAAATTTACGAAAAGACATTGTTTACTCACTGTAGTATATATGGGAAAAAACATTCTAGTGAGATGGCAGCAAACCCTAGCTGACTGAGGTAGACCCAGGAAGTGAATGATTGCCAAGGGAGGAGGGTGGAGAGAGAGAGGTTTGATAAGTAACGGTTTCTTTTGAAATATTTTACATTTTTGTTGCTTTCTTTAGGCTGTCTCAACCAAAATGACGTATAAACATATTTTGATTGTGTGTGTGTGTTTGCACGCACCAATGAATACTAGCATTCACCAGTAGAGATTGTCTGAATTTGTCCCTGCTCAGCTATCCATCTTGTATTTTGGCTGGACAATTTCTCTGGCAGTTGGTCACACTAGCCAGTAGAGGTCAGTGTTTGGCATGGAGCCAGTGGATTTGTGAAGGCAAGTAACCACACATTAGCAGGGAGTGCTTAAAGCTTGAAATCTTCACGGGCAGCAAGATTAGTAAGAGTTTTCTTAATCCTGAGGGCAGTGAGCCGAGCAGCAGCACTGTGGTACCAACATTCTTTCATTAGGCGCGCCATGTGACAAGCAGTCTACAAAGAAAGATGGACATTTTAATGAACATCATACCAAACAATAATTAAGATTTAGCAAAAGACAAAATTCAACAAAGCAAGTGTTAAATCAAGGAGACAATTAAGTATTAAAATAAAAACTAAGTAGTTTCACTTACAAAGCAACTATAGGTTCCACTAAGATCAATAGCCACAAATATTTCATATCTACACTTACACTCTAAATAAGGTTCCAGGCTTTAAACATCTGTTGGATCCAGAACTCAAGTGGAACTTGTATATACAATCCATTGCTAAAAATGCTGGAAAAATGGTCAGCTCATTGTACTACTTCAGAAAGTACCTGACTCCTACCATGCTTTATTTTCAGAAGAATCAGATCAAACCAAAATGTAGTAGTATTGCTGCCATATCTGGACTGGAGATGTTCAAACCTCACTTTCCAGCCTTGACTGAGTACAAAATAATTTGCAATGTTTTGTAGTAGATTACTTATTCTCCACTCTGCAGCCTCTTTCCCACAGACACAACATTGTAATCCTATCACTATTTCTATGGCAATGTTCAGATGAGCACTCCATTCTTTAGTTCCACAAGCCTCAAACAGCTAGGACATGCCATGCTACTTCCATGGAGATGAATTAAACTCATTTCATTCATATTCGAAAATTTCAAAGTGAAGTTCCAACACAGCTTTTTCCCAACAACTGCTACCATGTGAGACTCCCACATGGATGCTTCCCTGAACACTACAATTTTAGCCTTAAGTCAAGAGTCAATTGTTATCTATCCTCATTTCCTACTATTTTCCTTTTCATTCATATCACACACCTCATTTTATTTATCATAATTATTCCAACAGTAACCCTTTACTTTCAGTGACTCTTGATTTTTGTATTGGGTGAACTTCAATATAAAAAAAAAAAAAAAAAGAAATAATAATGTTTACTGGTTAAGTCAGGCAGACTATATCCTTTCCAAACATCAATTCAATGTTAAATGCTATTGAATAAATTAAAACAAACATATTTTTCTTGTTTTCCTTAAAGAATATATGCCACATATTTTTTAATATGTAATTTGAAAAGTCTAATATTAAAAAAAAAAAAAATGTTTCTTACTTCATTGGTTTGCCATCTGTTGGGGATGGTGGGTCGAAGTTTTTCTACACATACAACTTTCCTCATATCATCCAGAGTTGGATCAGAAGGCACCATATCATAAAATGGTAGTTCATATTCCTCATAAGAAGAATAATAATCTAAAAAGTCAACATTTCATCAATCTGTAACAGTTTCAAGGATCAATGTTCATGAAGTCACCAATATACTGAGAGCAGAGAAAGGCTATATAATACACATTTGGAAGTTATTAATAGCATTTATTTTATGGTCTCTAATAAAATCTACAATGTTTGCTTATGAATTTAAAGCAAAAAAAAAAAAATATACCATTATTAATTTCCTTGTTTACATACTTAATGACACAGAAATTATTCTGTATACATCAGATACAGATTCACATTGGTCCCATAAAAAAGGCTTTAAAAAGAACTTGTTTTAAATATGTATCATAGAACCTGATTGTAGAATACTGAAATGAACCAAGTTAATGTTATAGAACACATAAAAAAGTAATTTCAACCTTCAGTACAATTATAAAAACAAATAGCTAGCTGATTTATAGTTCCAAATGAAAGGCAAATCTAGTTTTCTAAGTTTGAAAGTAAAATAATGTAAAACAAAAATAATCCCTTCATTCACAAATTCAAGAAAATTAAATTCTCATTGCTAATGTGAATCTGAAGGATGTGGAACTTATTGAAAAAAAAAAAAAAAAAAAACTTGCATTGAATAAGAAATCTACATGGAACAGATTGCTGTTAAAATTATTTGTAAACAACTTTAATGTTTCAGTGAAGATGCTTAGACAAAAGTCAGAATTTTAGCTTTGTATTAAGAGCAGAAGATAAAAAAAAACATATTTGGCATATTCAAAAGTTGGACTGATAAAAAGTGGACAATTTCTTTTGATGAGCAAAAGAACATTAACAAAAAAATGTTCTCAAGTAGTAATTCAGGAAATTTCAATTCAAGAAAAGAATAAATTTGATTACACTTACTAAATCCATTACAACGTCGGGCAGTTTCCCATAAAACCAAACCATAAGAATAAACATCTGCCCTTTTAAAAGAATCAAACTGCCGAACATTAATTGTTTCATCTAAAGCCTCTGGGGCCATGTAACGTTTTGTCCCAACACGAGTATTGTGAGGAATGTCAATCTGATCAGTCTCAGAATCATGCCGCACTGCCAAACCTAAAATGATAAAAATGACAATGCAAAAAAGAAATCATTGCATAACAGAAATAAATGATGTCTACTATTTGAAAACAGGAATGTAATTATTTCAAAATATTCCTGTTTTCAATTAGTTGGATTAATAAGTTTGACATATAGTTGTTAGATTAATTTTAATCTGAAATGTTCACTGTATACATATAAGTACTGTGTGAATAATAGAGAAATAGTGCATTGACAATGAAGGAAAACATCATGAAAATAAATTTTCATTCCTCATTAGGTTACAACATTTACATATAAATTCTAATTAAAATAGAAATTTGCAAATAAAATAAGTTACAATAGCTAATCCTACAAGATGAGCTGAAAGTATGTGAGAGGTTACTGAAAATTTCTCGGTCCAACCAAATTTCTAATGTTTTATCACTTGGTCACATTTTTCAAAATGGGTTCAATTGAAAGCTTTTCAGCATCCTTCATCTATTAAGGTTTGATTATACAACAGCAATATTAAAATTTTATAAAAGACAGTTAACTCTCAAAAGTTAATACTGCTACTTTAAAGAAAACAGATATGTTAGAAATCCGAGGATTAAGAAAAAATGTAAATTGTTTTCCCTAAAATACAAAACAATGAAAATTTTTTTTTGAGGGGGGGGCTTTTTTTTTCATGGCATACAAAAGTAGAAGCAAAATGAAGCATAAACTTGGTTGAAGATTATTGACTTCCTTACATAAAATATAACTCAGTAATTTTTTTTAAATCAATATCTTTGTTATAATAATAACAAAATAATTTCAAAATATTTAATATTAGGGTATTGGTTATTAAAATCTTTTGCAATTTGTTCTCAATGTTAGATCTTTTAAAACTTCTTTTCATAACACAAATATCTCCATTTCTGTATATTGCACACGATTAAATAAAAAGTTTATAAAAATTCTAGCTAACTTTTTATATAGAATTTTTTTCTCATGGATATCACGTTGTGTCATTTAAAGTTAATTACTACACTTATTGTATTTATTGCGAAAGACTAATGCAAGGGAAGTAACTTATTAGGTAAGACCATTTTATTTAGATATTCTCTAATTTTTTGGAAATAATTTATTTGACATTATTTCTTATTAATATAAACATTTTTATTATTACATGTACCCACTACAAATAACGTTTATAGTAATTAGATGTGCTCTCTAAATCTAACAGAACTTAGATTGTCTCTAAATTGTGACAGCATAAAAGAGAAAGTAAATTTGGTGAACAAAATATTTTTTTTATTTTATAGATAATCAATCAGGGTGAGAAAAGGTTTCTTTAAATAAAATTATTTTTGATACACCTTTAAATTGAATTAAAACTCAAAATCAGAGATCCTATTTTTATTTTTTTTATAAAAGATTCTTCTTTTAATGTATAAGCAGAAAAGAGAAGAGAAATTTATCTGAAACTGAATAATTAAAATGAGAAATACATATCTTTAATTTACATATTGAGCATAAGTTGACATACACAAATAAAAACACAGTAATTCCCATTTTCTGCTCCTTGTACTTACCAAGGTCAGCAATGCAGCAGGTCCGATTACTTTTAACCAAGATATTTTTACTTTTTAAATCTCGGTGAGCAATAGCAGGTTTGCCTGAGAACAGATTAAAAAAAAAAAAAGGAAAGAAAAAAAGTGGGGGTTAAAAGCATTCATGCTAAAAAAAAAAAAAAAAAAAAATACTGAAATACATAAAAAAAAAAAAGCAATATATTTTTCAAACAGTATCCAATTTTTAAAAACTCCTTATATAGCACACTTAAGTCAAGCAGATTACTGAGGGTTTTTTGTTTTTTTTTGAAGAGGCTCCCTAAATACAAAAGACAAAAACTTAAAAGGTTTTAGATTTTTATTTTGGATTCATTTAATAAGCTATTCTACTGTACTTCTAATTTGAATAAACTTGTTTAACTGGCCTTCAAAAGAGGTGCTACTAGATTGCAACGCTGTCCTATATATATGCACAGTTTTTAGGGGTTTTTTTTTGTTGTTTTTTTTTTAGAAAATCAACACTGCATTCAGTGCAAAAGCTGGGGTTTGGAGTTTGATGTAATAAGTACAGACACCAAAAATTAGATTCATAGCTTTTACCAATTTTTTAGCATTTTATATTAAAGATCATCTGAAAAAAATGTACAGAAATACCTAATTTCTGCAAGTTTTTGCTTACAAACTGACTTCAAAATTTTACTTTCAAGAACAAATCCAAATAAAGTTGCTATTTTTATATTAGATACATTGAATGAAAAATATATTCGAAGCAGAATTCTAATTATGAATCACCACCACAAGCAAAATGTGCAAGTTTTTCCTGTATTTGATAAGTGAAAATTGTGCAAAAAATATTAATGATTACAAATAGAGCTAATCCTTACACAAAAAAAGATAAAGGGTATATAACACCCTAATATTGCTGGGCACAAATTATAAGACAGATGTTTTAAATTTGCATTCTTTATTGAAAATCACACTAAAACTACTGCAATGTATAACATTACATTATAATATATCTAAATTGTTCAGTATAATTTCCCTTTGAAATAAATGAAGGTCTTATTTGATATCACAAAGATTTAGTAATAATGTATTTGTTCCATGCTTTTTGTCCATATGCAATTTATGAAGCTTCAGTAGTTGATTTAACTGCTCTTTCCAGACCTTATGAAGGTACAGGTAAATTCAGAAACTCCAATGATGTTCCATTCATTAAAACCCCTTGTAGCTCATTAATTGAAAAGCCTTCTGCAAACACAGGTTGACAAACTCCATTTCATAAGAGCTTAATAAGATTTAACCAGAGTGTCACTTCAGAGTTGAACATAATTTTTTTAAAATCTCTTCTCTGGTGGCTCGCTATTTCTGAAGCAAAAAAAAAAAAAAAAAAAGATTTTTTGCTGTAAATTTTTTAATGCAAAGTTCCGTATTTCAGTCAAATTGATTTATTCTCTGGATAATGTTAAAAGAAATGGTTATTGGTTAAGGAATTTATCATCCCTTTTAATTTCAAATCAACTGTATATATTTCAATTATAAATTTTATAAGGCTGTACAATTTATTATAGAGTTCTTGTGGATAGGCACCTCTGGTCCATGAACATATTAACCAGGCAGCAAATCTAGGGTTCACTTTCCCTCAAGAAATTCCTACTGCGTATTCTAAAAGCAGTCTCTGGTCACCACTTAAATCTTCCATTACCCCTGCAGTACAATATAAGTTATCCAGAGGGCCAATGTTAGTGCTAAATTTTAACTGTTAATCATTTCCACAAAATTTCCCTAGAAGACCAGTAAAAGTGGTAGGGTTTCTTGTAGTTCCATCAATGTACTTAAAAGCAGCTCTAAATGGAAGTTCATTTTGATGAAGTGAACCGCCAAATAGTGTGCAACTTTCTTTTAAATTTTTTTTCCAGAGATTTAACAAGCCATACCTCACAACCAAGTGTTTATACTGGTATTGTCCACAAGAACTGCCTTAATGGAATTTATACTGTTGAATTCTTCTAAAACAACAGCAACATCCTCTGCTGGAACACTACCAGTTGCACCAATGTTAGGGATAACTCTGTGGATGAGATATCTACTTTCCATGTTCATCTCTGATGAAAAAAAGTGATGCTCTAGTTCTTTGGTTATCTTAATTTTTTTCTTTGTTTTCCTCTGAAATCTTTGTATTGCAATGTGTCCTTATAAACTCTGCAATTAACACCAATGCCGATGATATTTTCATGGTTCTGAACATGCTTTTGATGGGTGGTTACTTTTACTGTAGCCTTTTTCCTGTCTATTTTTGACTTATCAATGATGTCCTTTAAGGCTTAAATAAAGAAAGCCCATATCTTTCCTATTAAGCCATTTAGCAAGCCATGCCCCAAGGTTGGAAGATACATCATTATTAATAAGTTCCATGGCATATCTAGAGACTGTAAGTTCCCTTAGACTGTCTCCTTGGCTCAAAAGAGTCATCAGTTGTTTCATCACTGGAAGACATTGGTAGAAAATATCTGTTGTAGAAGCAACATATGTAGAATCCTGTTGCTGCTATCTTTCAATCTGTCTAATCTCTTTGCATTTTTTAAAAATATTTTTTGGCAGCATCTTTGTCAATAGTTCCAAATTGGAAACTGCCTTTTAGTCCTGTTTTCTCTGAGCTTTTAAATATTCCCTTTCTTCAATGGAAACCTGAAATTTCAAAATGTGTATAAGTTTAAAAGCAGATCTAACATACATGATAAATATGAACAAAATTATCAAAATATTATTTACCAGAAGGGAAGATTACCAAAAGTAAACTTATATTTTTCAGTTTAAATTTTGAAAATCAAAACAGACTAATTCAAATTAAACAAAGAAAAAAAAAGAAAAACAAGCATAGAATTAGCATTACCTTCTTGTGAGGAGAACAATTGAAAATTTACCCTATTTTAATAAAATTTCAAAATTAAATTAGAAATAAGAAAAATAGAAAGAGTATTACTTACCTAAATGGAAATGGTTTCTTCTAACGAAATAAACAAACGTTTTAAATAATGCCAGTCACTTCAAAAATACAAAATTATGCAGATTAAATAAAATGTTTACTTTCTGTTCCAGATAATTGTTGTATAAAAATACAAAAGAACTAATTAATTTCAGTTACAAACGAATAGTGTTTGAAGGCAAATGCTTATAACAGTGAGAATTTAAATAATACCCATCAAAGAAAGTTCCAGGACAAGATTCATAAATAAAATCACTGTTGACTAAAATGACATTTTGATATTTATGAGTTATTGTATTTTTTTTTTTTGAGAATTAGTTTAATTTTTTTTTCCATTGTAAAATAACAAAACCTAAATTTCATATGACAAAAAACAGGAATAGATTTTCATCACTGGACAACTAAATATTGTATTTAATCTCCATTGTGCCTTTATAAATGAATATTTTGATATTATTCATAATTCTGATTTATTGAGAACAAGGTAAATTTGCAATTGGAAGACATTTTAAATGATAGTTACACATTTGTTTTCCATAAAGGTACTGAATTTTTTGACAGTGTTAAATCTTTCACTGATCACAGAAATGAAATTCTAACATACCAACTTTGGACCTAATCTTTAACCTAGTTTCCTCAAAAAAGCAGTATGATTTTGAAAAAATATTTTCAGTCATTATTTATCATGTTAAACCCCAACATTTTGAATTCAGCGAAATATCATGATTCCAACATTGACCTAATGCATGCATGCTAGACAAAAGCTTGGTGAAACTGGTCATCTTATGTACAGGCACAAAAGACAATTTTACTGAAGGATAAAATGTTTCTATCTTTTGGATTATTTTCTACAAATATGTTTGAGTTGATCTCAAACCAACATCTTAGTACTGTCATTTGGATCAATAGCTAAAAAACAATCTTCATTCTTATATTGATTCCACCTCCTGAGAGGTATTTCACAGCAGTTTTTTTTTTAATCTTTTCTCCTCATAAAAGTACACTATATTGTTTTGTTGCTGCTATGTGAATATTTTCCAAAGAAAAAAAAATTTATAGCTTGCAGTCACATATGCTATTTCTATTGGGTAAATGGGTTGCCTAACTCCTCCACACAACAGATAAGTCATGATAATAAAACTAAAGCTCAACCTCTTAACATTTTTGATTAAATATAGTCAGTTATATCTACAAAGTTGCACTGATTTTTGACAATCAGTCAGAATGTATGTTTGCACTAAATATGAAAAAAAAAAAAAAAAAAAAAAAAAAAGAGTTGTTTTCCAAGCAAAAGCAATTTAACAGACATGTTTGAAATGAAATTCATGATTGCAAGGAACACTATGAATCATGTTTGATTTAAATCTTGCAAAGTGTAGACTTCTACTACTTTGACAATTTTTCAGCTTTGTTCAAATTATGAACATTTTCAAGTACTAAGGCAGAGATCATCTGTATTCGTTCATTCATTTATCATATATTAGTTAAATTTTCATAATTGTGTACAGTACTGTGAATATTAATGATACAACAAATATTTTAGCAAAATATTCTTTCAACTATTTAAAAGCATTTCATTATTCTGGACACAAAAAATACAACTAGGAAACAAAGGAAAATTATTAACACTCTTAGAAAACAGAATGTGTTTCATTCTTTTTTTTTCATATTTTAAAATTAAAAATGTTTTGTTTAATTCTTCATATTATGTCATATTTATATAATTATTTCCCAGAGGAAGTGAATAACTGCATCCAACCTAGTAATGAAGCTTTACTTACCCTGTACACCCAAGATCTGCATATGCAAATGAGCTAATCCACAAGCAATGGAGAGGGCAATTTTGATAAGATCTTGTTTAGAGATGACATTTTTATTCAAGAAATCATAGAGTGACCCATTCTCATGGTAATCAGTCACAAGCCACAATTGTGTCCATGTACCATTGTCTAAAAAAGACAAAATAATTTATTTCTAAATCAGTTTAAATTATTGCTATTATCATAAAAGTGGAAACTTGAAATGATGGATTATTGAGAGAAAAAAAAATAATTGCACATGTGCCATAATCAGAACTGTTGCTAATAATGTCTGTATGTGAATTCTACCCTTCTTAGTGTCTGACATTCTAAAACCTTGAGAGAATGAAACTATTTTGAACCAAAAATAATTTCAGCAATATAAATTTAACTTTAAACCTGATAAATAAAATTATTCAATTATAATGATATAATAATGGACTCTCCCGTCATTTCGACGTATGAGGATCTGACAGCTTAATTGTTTCAGTTATGAAATTTTGTGCGATAATCTTAAGTGGTACTTAAAACCCGCCAGTGATTTACAAAGGAGGCCACATATGGAGCAAGAGTGAGGATTGTGGGATCAGATCATTGTTACATTGGCTGACTCTTTCGAGCTTGATTTCGTTTCTTAAAGACGATTCAAGCAAGCCGATGTAAAACTGCTGAGTCCACTAAAACACGATGATCTCCATTCTACCCACTCCAAGGCTAAAAGGTCAAAGGTGTTATGTGGTATATTGACAATTGAGAAGTTGCTCTTCAGCTTGTATCTTAGCCATGGGCGTCCTACATTCCTGTAGCCCTGATCTAACTGGCTGTACATTAGGATCTTGGGTATCCTGTCATCAGACATTCTCAAGACATGACCAGCCCGTCGTAACTGAGACTGTATGAGAAAAGTCTCGATTCCTCCAATATTACACCTGTTAAACAGGTCTACGTTAGATGTCCTATTTTGAAAGTTAACTTTACAGAATGCATGCAGACAGCTTTTATGGAAAACATCCAGCTGGCATATATGGTACTTGTATGGAGTCCACGACTGAGCCATACAAAAGGATAGCAAGGACAACAGCTCTGTAAACCCAAATTTTCATATCCAGTTGAATAACCCACTTGTTTCCCAAGCGATGGCAAAGTTTGCCGAAAGCACTGGTAGCCTTAGCAATCCAATGCATGATTTCATCATCTAAAGTTCCATTGTAGTTGACTTTGCTACCAAGATAGGTGAAAGATTTTACATAGTTCAGGGGTTTGTCTTCTACTTTCAATGGTCTCTTTGGAAATTTGTAGACTGGTGGTTTTGTTTCTCACCACAGAATTACTTCGGAGTAGGAGAAGGTTGGTGCACTACTTCAGTTTTCTTTATGATATGTGTAAGACCAAAGGCTTTACATGCAGCAGAGAAATGATTTATTAGATGTTGGGCCTCCTCAAAGGATGTCACAACATCATCAGCAAACAACAAATCACGAATAATTTGTGTATGAAGATGGATCTTGGCTTTGAAGCGCTGATGATTGAAGAAACCACCAGTTGTTCGAAACCAAAACTTGATGCTGCTCTGTGTGTCTGCGAATGCATATTTCAGCATCACCAAGAAGAAAAGGGCAAAAAGGACAGGGGCCATGACACACACTTGCTTGGTGCCATTTGTGACATCAAAGGATTCTGACATCATACCATCAGACATGATATTAGCTTTCATTCTTTCATGAAAGGAGATGACCTTTAGCATGTTTTCATGGATATGGATATATATATATATATATATTTTGAGAGAGAGAGAGAGAAAGAGAGGGGGGTCAACATGTAATCATATTTAGAATCTGCAATTCTCTCTCCGCATATACATATACATGGAGGAATCTTGATTGAGCCTTCATCACAATAGGTAGGGAGGAGTATATGCGATAGGCAACAATAAACTACAGAACTCAAAATTGTTCTCTGCATTTAAGTATTGCATTAAAATATAAGCTTACCTTTTAAAAGTTCAACGATAATTCTTCTGCTACCACTCAATTTAAAGACAGATGTACATAGCTTCTTACTTTCAATACAATTATTTTTATTTCATGGGTGACTTTCACTGGATTTTGCAATTAATTTCAATTATTCCCAAATTTATTTCCAAGTTATATAAATTAAATTGTTATCATACAAAAAAATTCATCACAAAAAAAAAAAAAAAGTAATGAAAACTTGGCAATCTGAAATCTCAGGATTGCAGTTCCAGATCCAGCCCAGAATGTTTTTAATTTGCTCCCAACATTGGCCTGAATACAAAATGGTATGATATGATGGGCTACAGCCACTAGGAGTTGAAAAAGTGTGAATTTTGCATTTATTATATAGAAGAAATATGGTTCTTAACACAGTTGAAGGACAAAAATGGTAAGATGTGATCTCAAAAAAAGTTATTTACAAAAATTTTTTTTAGTGTTTTATTGCTGATCAAAGAAATATTAACAGAGAAATAAAAATAATAATAATAGATTGGATTGGTCATCTGATTGACTAATCATTTTTATTTCTCTGTTAATATTTGTTCTTTGACCAATAAAATTAACAAAGTTTACAAAGAATCTTCAAAGATATCTTAAATCCAGCTATGTCTGGTTAATCTTGCAAGTAAATTATAATTTTTAATAAATAATAATTTACTATAACCCCAGTCTCAACTGTGTTGAATAATAAATTTAGCATTTGATGTTTAAAATAAAAAGGAAATACAAAGAAACAGTTTACCTTTATTGTCAGCCCCAACAAAACCCAAAATATTTTCATGACGGAGCATAACTGTTTGGTAAATTTCAGCTTCTCTAAACCATGATCTTTCATCCCTAGAGGAAAAGACCTTCACAGCCACGGATTCACCTCGCCACTGACCTCTCCACACTTCTCCATATCGGCCTTTGCCAATTATTTCTATCAAGCGAATCTGCCGAGCAATTGTACGTTGCACCAAAAGTGGAAGACCTGACCATAAAGATCCAAATAAAGAAGAGTCAAAGAAATCGATGAATTAATATAATTTTTATTCCTGCTTTTCAAAATGTAATTAAATTTTTTTCTCATTATGACAACTCATTTCTATCAACATTCTACAACAATCAACCAATTTATGCAAAGGTAGAGGACATTTGCATAACAATTACCTCTCATAGCTAGTGAAAATCATTCACAAGTTCTGAGATTTGTTGAAGGAAATAAAAACAGCTTAGTGGTTACAAATCAAAATAAATGACAGACATGAAAAATATAGCTTCATCCTACTTGAAAAATGCAAATAATACAGAATACAAGGAAACAATTATTTAACCTACATTATTTGATTTTTCAGAAAAAGAAAGATTTTTGTGAAGTAATTTTCATGTTCAAGTAATAAAAGAGAGACAGGAAATAGTGACAGGATATTCTATTAAAAAAGAAAAAATAGGTAAAGTTGTACTCAAGACAATTCAACTATAAACTACAAAGAATCAACCTACTTTTTTTTTCTTTTCATTTGTTAATATCAAGCATATGCTTAACAAATAGGGATTGATAGTTCAATATTATGAACTGACTGAACTGACCACCATGTGCTGACCTAGATAGGGGATCAATCTTGTAAAATCCACAACTACCCAATTGTATAACTAAATGCATATCAAGATACTGACCTTAATACTTTAGTAATTTGCTTAACAAATATTCAACACAATTAATTTCCCTTTAGAATCATTAGTTTTCTAAATAACTAATTAAATTTTGCTCTTACCCAAACAAATGTAAATCAAAAATACTTACCTGATCCAGAACCTGAGGGTGACCAATCATCTATAAGACTTCGTAAACTCCCTCGCTGATTTGGCTGAAATCTCTCAACAGTGGAGTTAGCAGGGAAATATGGTTGTGTTCTACGCTGACACAGATATACAACACCAATTAATATTATTATTAATACTGCAGCTACACTAATCCCAATGGTAAGTGCATCGTTAGTGTCAATTCCAGAAGGACGATTTGCTAAAAAAAAAAAAAAAAGAAATTCTTTATAAATGAACAAAACTCAAATATTAGTTAATACATTTTTAAATGTACAACTGTTTCAGTAATGAAAATAAAAGAAAACAAACATGCTATCAAAATTAGAGAATTTTTTTTCTATCTAAAACCAATTTCTAAAATTGACACAATTTTCTAATGGTTGTAAATTATAATATTGAAAACAATTGACACTTGTAAGTAGTTTTACTTACAAGTGTCAATTGCTTTCAATATTATGCTATTTGTTCCAGTGGAATTAAAAGACATCTTTCTTCTGCATGCAGACTCGTTAATCAAGATGCAAAAAGAAATATAAAATTTAAATACTCAATTATACCAATTCAAAATTTGATGAAAACCTAGTATTACCAAGACAAAATGAAATTTTGGTGTTGCACACCAAAATAAGGCTAGAATTAATTTTTTCAAAGCTTTTATTGTTTCCCTAAAATGTTTAGCAATTATATATTGCATTATTATTTTCAATCAATAAAAATCTTAAACACCTTGATATTGAAACATTAAGTGTGCATTCTGTACATTTATTGCTAAAAGTTGCCATCATTTTTTTTTTATAAATAAAAGTCTATGACCGAATTTAATCATTAAGGAATCAAAGAAATTTTAGGAGACAAAATGTGCAGTTTTGCGAAAAGTAAAATGAAAGATGTAAAATCAATCAATAATTTGAGAAATAGACTTAAATATTAATAATATCTAATGATTAGTTGTAAACAACATTGAGGGTGTCATTATTTCGTCAGTGTAGTGTAGTCATCACGAAAATAAAATATACTGAACACTGTAGCAAAGACTTGCACAATTGCAAGCATTCAGACAATAGCCAGATTTTTCTTCCTCACACAATAATTTCCTTGTTAATAACTGATCAATTTAAAAAGCTAAAATAAAATAAACATCTTGTTATTGTTGAGAGAAAATGTGAGTGGATGAAGATATCTTGTCAAGAGCCTGACAAGCAACTCACATGGGTCTGGTGAAGGGGGCGGCAGGGTTGGCATAAGTTTCTGGTTACAGTAGTCACTGTCATCACAGCATTCAATGCTATACTCATGCTTTCTAATTTCACTGTTCTCACAAAAGAATGGCCGATCTGGAGGCACTGGATTATCATGGCATCTGCAAGAAAAAATAGTTAAAAAAAGGCCAAACATATGAAAAATGATTTCATTTAATAAGACCAACAGATCTTATTCCATCAAAATTCTCTAGCACATCAGCATTTCACTGGGTTATTTGATCTTCCACCTCCTTATATTTACTAAACAAAGAAGAGGGAGTTCATGTGACCAAGTAATTCTAGTTAGATTTCATCTGACCATAAGCTCCAATATTTACTGCCATGGTTTCTAGCATAAGCTAATTTTCATTTTAGGTGTTTAGCCTTAAGCAAAGGGAGTTTTCCTTGGGCAACAAGGTTGAAGTCCTGCTTGATGAAAGCATCTACCGAATGTCTTCAATACATTCAACCTTAATGTTGTTACATCATTAACAATGTCCTTTGCTGTTAAGTGAGGATTCTTCAAGACATTTCTAACAATTTTCCTTTCCATTCTCTCAGAAATTAACCATTTTCTGACAGTCCTTAATTTATTCTCAACACAATGAGTTTTATATCAGACTTCTTGATAATGCTACAATCTAGTTGATCCAGGAACATTTAAACATTTGGAAAGTGTTGTATACCCATCACACATCAACTATCTTCATTCAGAGCTTCTTGTCAAGTTCAACAGTCTTCACCATGGTTGAAGAACGAATGAGTTATAATGCCATACATGGCACTCACATATTTACCTTTTAAAATTTTATAGAATCAAGTCAATACTATTTCATTTTCAAAGGGTGTTTGTAATAAATGTCAAATTAAGAAAAAAAAAAAAAAAAAAAAAAAAAAAAACAATACAATTGCCATAGAGCATATTATTTCATAATTTCTATATTTGGGTGAATAATTTTAGACTATAGCACTTTTTAGAAAAATCTGTAACTATAAATATAATAGATCAAAACTTCTAAAAATTTCACAAACTATTCAAAACTAAATATGGAACCAATACAAATCTGGTAAAAGAAAAAGAAGCTCAAGTAACTGGATATTTTCCTCATCAATGATCAACACCTCAATGAAGTTAGTTTGCATGAATTTAGCAGCATCAATGAACTCGGTGTAAAATGTACATTTTACAATTACATCCTGATTTCTTTAATTTTCAGTTCCATATTTCTCTTATTAATTAACAGATAACATGATTATATTTGTAAAATATGAATTTTTAAGCAATATTGTATTTTTACATATTTTTGAAAAAAAATGAATTAGTACAACTTGCTACATATTTTAATTTATATACAAATACTGTTATGCAAAAAGTGGAAATAAAAAAAATATTGTAGCTAAAAAATTAGTGAAGAAATTTTACATTTTGAAGGAGAATTTCCTCAGAATAATTTAAATTTATGATTAGAATTTAAAAAAAACTAAAAATACAACAAAGATAGAATTAGAAAAATGAAAAATTGAAAATAAAAGTAGAGCAACACAAAAATTCTAAAAATTCCAATTACCCTTTTTTTTCTGATTTTGATGCAGCAAGAAATATTAGCCTATTTCATAAATTTTCAATAAAATCAGTAGATAAATATTTTCCACAATTTGAAAAAGTAGCACAAAATTTAAAATGGCCACACCAATTCTGGCCAACTTTACTACAGTTTATCTTGAAAGGTAGGGCAGATGGAGTATACTCAGCTCTTAGTATTGAAGATACATCAAATTATGATACAGATAAAGCTGCAATTTTAAATGCTTACAAACTGGTGCCAGAGGCAAAAGTTTAGAAATTTGATAATCAAACTTTTGTGGAATTTGCAAGAGACAAAGAAGATTTTTTTGATCAATGATTAAAAGTTTAAGAAAATTAACAGTGACTTTAAAAAAATTGTGCCAGTTAATTCTAATAGTGAATTTTAAACAATGCATGACCTATAATTTGTTAATGCATCTTGGAGACAAAAATATTAAAAATATAAATGAAGCTACTGTCCACTCTGACTCTTATGCTCTAACACATTTTCATGTAATGGGTAATTATAGACCAAATGAAAATTATGAAAATAAGCAGTAAATCAGTCAGTGTCTCAGTGAATCTTGCATGCATGTAACAGCTAGTCAAAGAAAAAAAAAAACTGTTTTAATAATTCTGTTGAAGGCGAATCAAAAATTTCATGTGCTTATTATAAGAAAATAATCACATTTTTTTTATTTTTTTTATTTTGAAGCTTAAGGAGAAACGTGAAGATGAAAGCTCTTTTTATTCACACACTTTTGCTACAAGCTAAAAGAAATCCTTTCTCATTTCAAAAATTCCTAATAATCAGTATCATAAGTCCAGTTCATTTTCCATCAAGAATTATAAGTTATAATTCTCCATAGACAATAAGGGATTAATAATCTAAATATTAAACCAATCTCAACTAATATAAAAAATTTCAAATTTCATCAAGATAATAAAGACATTGTTAATATTAATAATAAAGAAAATGATGAAATCATATGTAATTTAGATAAAAAAATTAAAAAATTTATCTCTAAGTAAAAGAAAAGAAATTTTGATTTGGTCAGTGTTCAAAAGGATTTTTACTAATGTTCTGAGAAAAACTGCTGCCCAACATTATGTTAGAGTTGAACATGCAATTTTTTGCTGTTATCATTTCATATTTTTTACCAGAGCTCATATTCCAATTTTTGTTATTATCACTTTCCTCTGGCACTCCTTATTACTGGTTTCCATATTGTATTCATTTCTATGCTTGGTTGGCTCAGGAGATTTTTGTGACCAGCATATTTGCTGATTCCTTAAGTTTAAGAATTTTCAAATGGCATTCTTTGTCTATGATCTCAACCTGATCCCACAAAGGGCGGTGATCAACAACACTCATAAACAGTCTGCCTGCCTTATGTGAAGGGGTTATCAGAGAAAATACAAAGAACATCAGGACAACCTTCAAAAGCTGGATGACATTTCACAGATATCTCTCCCAAGTAAGATCCCCCATGGAGGAGAACATGACTAAAGACTGTGTGTACACTATCCTGTGCAGCTGCAGAAAGAAATATAAAAGGGAGACAGGTAAGGCTTAAGGTAAGGCTTCAAGAACACTAGAAAGCTGTAACATGAGGCGAAGTGAAAAAAATAAAGGCGTGGCTGACCACATATGGAGAGAAAAGGGATCGGGTTGGTTGGTTGGGTTTTATGGCATATCAACTACTGTAGGTCATTTAATGCCAAATTAAGTTATACACACATATACCCATATATATATATTAAATATAGAGTACTATTAAATGTATAGCTGGCAACATTATTTTTTTTCAAAAAAACGTATAGATGGCAACATTATTGTTCTGAAAACATTATCTGAGGCCTTGCTGTTGGATGTACTTTATCGTCATACCCAGGACGTCTGTGGGATCAGGTTGAGATCATAGACAAAGAATACCATTTGAAAATTCTTAAACTTAAGGAATCAGCACATATGCTAAGCCACAACAATCTCCTGAGCCAACCAAGCATAGAAATGAATACAATATGGTAACCAGTAATAAGGAGTGCCAGAGAAAAGTGATAACAACAACAAAAATTGGAATATGAGCTCTGGTAAAAGCATGTAATGATAACAGCAAAAAATTGCAATATGAGCAATTAAAAAAATCGTTGCCGAGACATTAGGATTATAATACCCCAAAATTCATACACAGATGTTCTCAAGGACACATGGCACAGTAGATAAAGGCATTGGTTAGATCCAGTGACAGTGTGAGTTCAATACCCAGTTAAGGCAGTGGAGAACTTGAAGAGAGGAATTAACAGGAAATAACTGATAACCAACATCATGGCACGTGGAACTAGAACAGACTACCCCAGTGAGCGAAAGAAGGCCGGAGCGACAAAGATGAGGACAATAGTCCGAATAATGTACATAGTACCTCATCTCAGAAATATAGACAGATACTAAAGTGATGTTCTTTGTTTGTATTCATTGGTTGGTGTCAAAATTAGTCCCCTGTCAGTTTTTGTACAAATCTGCTTCAGAACAGCCCATTTACTACCATTTGCTGACCTGTCATGTAATCTATACCACAAAAACCCAGCTCCTGACTGAAGTTATTTTGAAGCATTCTTGCCAATAATGCTATATGTTTTTGCCTTTTTGCCACTGATCATAATCACTAAATAAAAACTTTTGTTTACTATAAAACTTAGTTGGTTTTCTGTCATTCCCTTTACTTCTATTTATCTTATTTCTTTTTTTTTTTCTTTTTCAAACACATGACAATGCTTAAAATATTGTACCAAAGAAAATGAGATCTATATCCTGTTTCAGATACCGGATCAGAGATCAAGTAAACACTGAATATGTAGTATTCTTTTAAAGTAACTGCCTTAACAAGATGGTGGATCGTTACCAGTGCAAAGCTTGAATCCCAATTTCCCAAGGATAAGGACAGTCATCATTTTAAGAGAGAGAATCCTGCAGAAATAGGATCACTAAGAAAAATAAAATAAAAAGCTCTATTCAAGAATAAGCAAAATACATTTATGGCTCATTCCTTGCCCCCACACAACCCTTTATATATAGCTAATATTCTAAAGACTGGCACCAAGAGAAACATTTTCTGTGAACATAATATGCACTAAGATAATTTCAGTCAAGTAAGAGAATATAAGAGAACATAAAATGATGGTGTCTTAATACTTACGCACGTGTATATGTTTCCTCATATGTTTTTCGGGTTACAAGTGTATAACAAAGTCCACTAGTGGTTTGGCAAGTTTTGTTCTGACAATCATTGCAGTAACATGATAACCCTAATAAAGAGAAAATAAAACAAATGTCAATTAAAAAAGAAAACTTATAGCAGTTCAGGGTGTTATTAGAGATCAATTTGCAAAAGGCTTTTGCAAAAAAAAAAAAAAAAAAAAAAAAAAGAGTTAAAGACAAACTAAGCAATGTTTGCACCAAACAATTTAAACTAAAGTCACCTATAAGTTTTTGGTATCAATGTTTTTCTATACTATTTTAAATGTTTGGTATGAACAAGTTGCAAACAATAATGATCCCTTTAGTAATGAAAGAAAACATAACATTTCCTCCGAACCATTAAAAAAGTTCATTTTTTGATACAAGATGCATTTTTCAAGGAATGTTTCAGATATTTTTTTTAGTTCAATGCTAACAATACAGACAATATTTTTAGTTCATTTTTATATGGCTAGACACAATTTTCATACCTAATAATTTGTTTACAGTTTTGGAATAAATGCCTTTCAATTTACATCCCAACTAAATAAAGTAAGGTTAGATTTACAAATCAAATGCTAACCTTAAAGTTAGTCAAGTCTAAGAGTAAAATAACTTCATATAAACCTAAAAATGATGAAGCCATGAAAAAAAAAAAAAAAAAAAAAAAAAAAATGCAAACCTTTTCAAAGGAATAAAATAAAATTCTTAAATATACATTGTATATGTAGTTGTTTTCCATTTTCAAAACTTGCAAATTTACTTAATGTAAAAAGTGTAATCACATTGTTTGGGACTGATCCAACATCATAAATGTTTCTTTTTAAGTTTTATTATAATTATTATCTTCTTTTGGTTTTAGCTTCATTATCCAAGACCTGGTAAGTTAGTAAATATATGCACAAATTCTAATGTGGTCCATTTTTTTTCTCAACCTCCTCAATCTTACCCCAGTGATAGCATCACCAGTATGTAACCTTTAAGACATTTTCTCTCTGCATTGGTTTTCTTTAATGTCATGTTATTATTTGCACATTTGTTTAATGTAGACATTTTTTATACATTTATTTTATGTTTGTATCTCTCAATGTAGAATCTTTTTCACTACATGTTCACTGTTCCCAGATGCAACTGGAAAGCTATTAAAGCAAATTTACACTATTTACATTGTTCAAACTTTTGTTCTCATCTTTATTGCAATATTCACGTTTCAGCTGTTGTACACTGGACTTCTTTAAGTAACCGAACCCTTTATTTAGTTCATAGGGTTAAATTGTTCTAATTCCAAATTCCATGTCTTTCTTGGTCTCAGTTAATTCTCTTTAATAAAACAATTCTCCAAGTTTTTGTTCCCTCTGCTGTGGCCGGCACTCACAAGTCACTTGTTGGATTACTTCAACCAATTCACTAGGCCATGTGTCCATGGGGATATAAGTGAGTGAATTTGGGGGACTTATAAACCTAATGTTTCAGTAATTTTTTTTTTCTTTTTAACAACCAGAGTTTATATTACAATGTTTTGTTATTGTAGATGTTCTCTTGTTCTCTGTATTACTGGTTCCCATATTGTATTCATGTCTATGATTAGCCAGCTTAGGAGATTTTTGTAGCCTAGCATATACACTAATTCCTTAAATTTTCATATTGATATTCTCTGTCTATTATTTCAACTTCATCATGGTGATCTCCCTTTTCCCTCTATATATGGTCATCCATGCCTGATTTTTTCATTCCCCCTCATGTTACAGTGTTCTTTCAGTCTTAAGAGGGTGACCAGTTTCTCTTTTATATTTTTTGCCACAACTGCATGAGATGGCACACTCATTTTTTAATCATGTTCTCCTCTCTGAGTGGTCCTACTCAGAAGAGAAGGTTGCAAAGTGTTGAACCCCACTCCTGAAGATTGCCTTGATGTTATATGGAACACAGATCCTTTGTCTCTTTTCCAATAAACCCTTCATATAGGGTAGGCAAGCAGAGGCTGTTTTCTGAATGTTGTTATCTTGTACTATTCTATCTCAATTTGTGGGGTAGTTGTTACATTGTAGGGTACTGCTTGTACCGATTAATTTTTGTTCATTTCTCTAGGTCACCACTTATGACTTTTGCTCAATCTTGTAGGTAGCAGACAATCTCTCTTTCTTTGCCCTGTATGGGTGGTGGGATATGAGTCATCCAAGAATGCTAGTTTGTTGTTGTTTTCTCTCTCTTGTGAACTGTATCAATGGTATTATTGAGTTCACATGGTTCAGTAGTAGTTGAACCTCTTCCTGGTCGGGCCAGAGTATGAAGGCGGCATCGTCTACATATTTCAGTCATAGAGTTGACTTTAATGATGTTGATTCTAATGCCATTTCTTCAAAGTATTCTATAGGTGATAATGGTAAGCCCATTGCCAAGCCCATCAATATACAGTGGGGGAAAACAAATATTCATACACATACAAAATTTTAATTTATTGTATTTCCAACTAATGAATAAACATACTTTTCATATAATTAACTGTACACAGATGCAGAATAACTAAATATGCATCAAAAACAGAAAAAAAATCCCATTTATCCATTTTAATGGGTGAAAAAAGTACTGATTTCTAGAATTATGTCCAATAACTCAATTTTGGTTTTGTCTGTCCATAATACTCTTTCCCAATATGAATTGGGTTGAATTTTTCAATTAACCCTAGAACACTAACCATCAATTAAAATTACACCACTACTAACCATGGGTATATCATACCCAAATTTGAAAATATCAAAAAAAATAAAAAAATAAAAAAAATAAAATTAAATATAAATCCTTATTTGAAATATTTTACATGCAGGCACTTTAAACTTTGAGTTAACATTAATAGGAACTGAAAAACATTATTCAGGTAAGAAAATTGTAATTAAAAATTTGTGCTGGGTACTATATACCCATGGTTAGTGTTCTAGGGTTAAATAAAAATATTGTCTATTCTAAATAGGTGTCATTTCTTTTTTTAAGATGATAATGATATATAGTACAGAAATCAGTCCATTGGAACCAGATGATATCTAATGGAAGTTTTCTTGGTAGACGGAGTGTTAATAAACCTGCTGATGAACAAGATTTCATCCTCAGTGTTTTAATTGCTATGAGGTATTTATCTGGTTATCTTGAGGTACGTATACGTACACAACTAATGTATGCTCAGGAGGCAGGACAATAGGTATTAGTGTGAAATGCCTATGAGCCAGAATGGAGTTGGAGTGCTGAAAGGTGGCACTTGGATATGTCGATTTGTTTATTTTGTATTTTTTTTGTTTTTTACAGACTCTGGTCCAACTAGTGACTATCGCTGTCAAACACATAGGTGCAACTTGGAAAGGCTTAATCTCTATTCAAGAGAAGTGGAACAGAGAAATCTACCAGCCTTGTTGGCACCTGATCTCTGGCATGATGTAGTAATTACCCGATTCACCTTGTTTGGTTTGTTTGGTTTTACAGCATATCAACCTCAATGGGTTAATTTAATGCCCACATGATTTTTACAACAAATTTGTATGAATAAAATATGTATTATTTGTATGATATCCATTCGTAAATCTGGTTTCATTGATATAAAGAGGGTTTCTGTTGAGAGTCCGATTTCATTGACATATTTTTTTTTTCAGATATACAGTTTGTAGAGAAATTGATTTTATTGACACTCCTATTTAGTTTATATTTTGTGGTAAGAAATAATATTATGTAATCCACTTTTGCTTTCTCAAAGAGCTCATACATGTTTACATTATAGCAGTTTTGTCTTTAGAGAGCAAGGACTGAACACTCAGTTAATATATGTTTAATAGTGTATGCCATTTCACATGCTTGGCATAGTGGTTGATTTTCATTGTTGAGCAAGTTATTCTTGTGGCCAATGTGTAAGTGAGCCAGTACTACTACTTCCTTTCAAGATTTTATGAAAGTCGACTTTCATTCTCCTAGTTTGGGCAGAATTTAAAAGAGCTATATAGGTTGTATAGGTTATCATCCCAGTGCCATTCATTTTGAATGTATTTGCTAATAACCTTAAAGTCAGTGTATGAGATTTTGGTTGTTGAAGCTACAGCCATATCTAAAGCTGCTTTGGCTGTTAGATCTGCTTTATTGTTACCTTCCACTTGGATGTGACTAGGAATCAAACATAGTTTGATGTCTTTATGTTTGCAATTACTGCTTATTTTGCATAATAGTTTAATAACTTTTTTCCTTCAAAGCCATTAGGACGGATAGTGAGCCCAAAAATATTAAGAAATTATTTTGTTTGCTCCGTTTGATGATGTTGAGAGCTAGCTCTGTTGCATAGGTCTCTGCCATAAAAAAAAGATTCCCTTTGAGAGGCACTACTTTTTGGTAATGTTGGCTCACTGCTGCACATCCTATGTTGTCCTTACACTTTGATCCATCTGAAAAGATAGGTGTATGGTTAGAGTAGTTTTTCAATATGTCCTGAAATTTGAGTGTGTGCATTTTTTGTTTAGGAGTTTATTTGATTCAAGCACAACTTCGGGTTCTTGATTGTCCATGGTGGAGTACTGGCTGCAGTCATTTCTTGCATGTTTGAAAGGGAGGTCTAACTCTTCAGCAATGTATTTCAAGTCCATAGGGTTGTATCATATAGTCTTTTTTTCAGAATAGATCACAGTAATCAGATTCAAAGGTACTGCTGGGTTACTTGGGGATGATTTTATTTTGACATAGTACTGTAGTTTGAATTTAGTGAGCCTTAAATGTAAAGGTGCTTCCTTAGCTTCTGTGTATAAACTCTCCACTGGGGATGTCCTAAAAGCCCCAAGTACTAGTCTGAGGCCTTGATGATAGTTTCATATATGAAAATACTCAACACAACCTAACATAATCTAGTTTTGAGCAAAGTAGTGAGCTGCATAATTTAATTAATTTTTGTCAATCTGCTCCATATTCAGTATAGGCTACCACACAAAGAAGTTGAAAGACTTTACTACATTTTAGTTTTAAATATTTTAGATGGGAATGAATGTTAACTTTTTGTCAAAAATGATGCCTAGTAACTTGCATCGTTTCACTACTGGGATTTCTGTTTCATCTAATTTTAAACAGGGGTTGTTGTGCAATTTTCTTAATTTGCAGAAATGGCGGAATTTGGTTTTCATTTTGGAAAATATAAAACCATTTTCCATAGCTCATTTGTGTATTTTATTGAGGCATTGTTGGAGTTGTCTTTTATGGTATGCATATGTCGAAATCTGTACATATAGGAAGCAACTCACTCCTAGGCTTACGGATTTAACCATGGAGTTAATTTTGACACAGAAGGGTCATTGAGAGAATGCTTCCTTGTGGAACCCCTTCTTGGTTTGGGAATTCTAAGAGCGTAGTTCCTCAGACTTAAAATCTTTGGTCTTCCTGGAAATCCTCTGAATTGAGTCATTCTTCTTTCCAAGTTCATGCAAGTCTTTCAAGATACCAAATTTCAATATTGTGCCATGAGATGTTCCTTCTTAATGAAGGCTTCTCTCTTACAAAGTTTTCAAGGCATATTAAGTGGTCTATGGTGCTACTTTTTTTTTTTATAAAAGCACATTGGAAGTCACTGATTAAGCCTTTAGTTTCCAGGAACCAAGTAAACCTGTTGTTGGCCATTCTCTCCATAGTTTTACATAGGCAGCAGGTTATGTAGTTTTCAGGGTCATCCTTTCCAGATTTTGGAGTAGGGAAGATGAATGACTGTCTCCACATCTCTGGGAAGTTGTCAATTGTCCATATGTCATTATACATTCTTAATAACAGTTGTATTCATTTGTTGAGTAAATATTTTATAAATTTGTAGTGAATATCATCTGGGCTCGCAGCTGTATTGTGGACTTCATTTAGTTCCTCCAGAGTGAATGGTTGGTTATAGCTCTCAGAATTATTTGATTTAAAGTTTAGTTTTTGTTTTTCTGCTTTGTGCTTGAGCTTTAGAAGATGATGACTACCATTCTTGGCAGACAAATTTCTAGAGATTGTTTTGGCTAGTTGGTCAGTGATATCTTTTTTACTGGTTTACTTATTTATCAAGAGATATTTTACAGTGTTTGTTTAGTATTTGCCTGCTATTTTTTTTTATCATATTCCAAACAGATATTTTTTTTATAACAGAAGTGAGTCTGTTAATGTAGTTTTTCCAGCATTCTTTTTTAGTTTCAATTATTTTCCATACTTCTGATGGCCCTTTTACATTTATCATTGAACCAAGGTCTGTTGCATTTTTTGGTGTTGATTTTTTTAAATGCATTTCTCAGCTATAGAGATGAGAATCGCCATGATACATTTCAAGACCTTAATGCTTCTTCAACCAGTTTTTCAGAACATTAGTTTTTAAATTCTTCCAAATTCACTCCACCTAATTTCCAACGGAGAGGATTTTTGTCATTATGGTCAGAGTTTTGTAGGACTATTGGCAAGTGACTGCTACCACATATGACTGCCAGTACTTTCCAAGAGAAATCTATACAAATTGATGGATCACACAGGGATAAGTCTTTTGCCGAGTAGCTGCTAGAAAATCAATTTATGTAAGTCGGCATTTTATCATTATAAAATACATAAATCATAGTTTTAAATTATTGTTTCCCTTTTGGTTTGTCTTTACAACCCATATGGGTTGTGACAGTCAAAGTCCCCTAGTATCAGAAAAGTGACGGAGTTGCCTTATGATTTCATGAATTTTAGCTTCATTTGCTGATTTATTTGGTGGGATATATGTATACTGAGCAGATGTTTATTGGCCTGTGTAAGGTCACTTTAACAGCAGTTGCCTGTAAAGTAGTTATTAAATTTATTTTACTTTGAGGTACATCATTCCTAACTAGGATGGATGGTGCTCGAAGCCCAGTGTCATGTGTGTTGTATTACTAGTATTCTTTTATATATTCAGTTTGTCATTTTGCTTAAGTAGTGTTTCCTAAAGGCAAACAACTGCTGGTGATAGGTCTGTTATTAGCAGAAGCAGTTCATTTGTGTCTGCCTTTATTCCACAGCAGTTCCATTAAATTATGTGATTGCTAAATGTTTTGGGGCTTTAGTATAGTATGTGGTTGTGCTTTAAGTTTGGAGGTTCTGTCCATTTGTGGGTTCTGGCTTTCCACCTCAATTTCTTTCAGTTTGTCAAATCGGTTTTAGGTACGAATTTGGTCACTGTGAATTTCTGGTTTTTTGGCCATTTCTGTTTTTTTGTGAGATAAGTTTGTAAGTCTGTTTTTGGTGGTTTTTGGAGATTGTTGTGTATTTGTTTTGAGATTTTGTATTTTAATTGGAAGAGTGGTATGTGTTTGAGCTGTAGATTTTTTATTTGCTTTTTCTTTATTATTTCAATTCTTCCACTGGCTTTCTTCTGTGGACTATGTCCATCAGGTAGTGGTAGTTCTGAAAGTTGGGCCAGTCATTTGGTCCCAAGTGAACAAGTTTCTTCTCAATGAGGGCTCTATATTTGTCAGGTTGACTAGTATTCATTGTGGTCCTTTCTTGTGTTATTTTTGCATAAGAAGGGCCTTTTATGTAGCTCTGTACAATTTGCCTTGCCTCTACAAATGAGACATTTCATTTATGTTTCACCTCAACTATCTCCTTTTCTCTTTTTCAAGAAGTCACATGATTGTGAGTATGCTCAATGGTCTTCCTGGCAGTTAGAACATGTTACTTCATAGTAGCATTCTTCTTCCGTGTGGTCTGAATCCTTTTGGCCACATTTTTCCACATGTTGGGTGACTCCTGAATCTATCTGTATGATGCCCAAATTTTTGGCACCTGAGTGAAGCAGGAACATATTGTTCCACTGGCTTAATGTTGTACCTGACTTTTATATTCAAGAGGGAAACCCAGTCACTTTGAAATATCAGGGTTACACAAACCAGCATACTTGTATTCAAAAGAGACCCATTAAACCATTTGTTGCACTTCCCAAATCTTAAGTGTATAAATTGGTATATTTACAGCCATGTCTAAGTCTAAATATCTTCAAACCAAGTGACCGTCAGTCATCGACTTCTAAAGTCTATAAATTGGATAGAGATGGTATTTTATCCCAGTGTATTGTATTTAGTCATAACGTACTCCATAAGATGATATAATTATAAGTGCACACCAGCTGACTGATCAGATCTCTCCAACTGCCCGGTCTAGTCCAAGTAAGAGCCAAAATGGGGTGTTGGGAATCAGAAGTATCTAAATCTGACTCCTGATGCTCTCAACCACCAAAATACCATCCCCAGACATTACAGGTTGCCACCCATGGCAAACAGGTGGCCTGATTGGGGAAGGGGGAGGTGTTTTTACTTCTGCAGAAGTGCAGTCAGCATATTTTGAAGCCCCAGCTGACAGGACGTCTGATTCACCTGGTTATATATGATGCAGAAAACTTGATAATCAAGTGCCGTGGCAAGGAGCTGACCACAACCCAGCCAACCTGTTATTCATTTCCATGCTAACCCATGATCTCTTTCAATCACTTGTTTTTATTCACTGGAGTGATTTTCATTCAAAACAAAATGGATATCAAATGGTCACCCAATTCTATCATTTCATTTCTGTATGACAAATCATGTGGTAAATTAATTGTAGTACGATGGCATACCATGGTTTTGAATTCAGAATAGTCTGCTAAGAATGGTTGCTGCTCATAGAAAACAATCTATTCTGCTATTTATAGTTGGAAGGAGACAAAATGGATTCGGGTTTTACCAAAAAGACATTCCTGTAAAGTGAACTGTACAGAATAAAATTGCATCATACCCCAAATTCCAAAACACTTATATCACACACTGTTTTTACAGATAAAAGAAAAAATACCCCTCTCTCCACTGAATGAAGTCAGCAAGCTCATGTAAATGAGGTTCTGTTAACCAATCGTGGTTAGAGTATTACTGAGTGGAATGGATTGCATAGAAATATATGCTAATCCATTTCTATGTTCCACAAATAGCAAATCATAAAGGGCCCAACAAACTGACTTACTTTTCTACCATGGGATTTTTTTATGGGGAAGCTGCATGTGTGTACATGAAGATTTGGACTTTGTGAAATTTTATCATACAAAAACACTAGGATCAAATTTGAACTCACCCCACTAAGTTCATTTTCCAGACCAATAGCTATTATTCTATCCACACATCCCTATCATTATTTAAAAAGAGAAATAAAAAATGAAAGCAAAAAAAAAGACTAAATACCAGTTTCAAAAGTAAATTAGCCTCTTTCCAACTCAACTTTGACATGTCAATCAAAATGATAAAGGCTGAATTTCTAAAGTCATTTTGTAGTTTCAAGCTAGACCTAATAAATATATGGCAGAAGCAGTAGAGCATTAAAAGGTGATGCACTTTTATAGAGGCTCAAGTCACTTATTTCACTAAATAATTTTCTATTTAGACAATAAAAAGAAAAATAAAGATTTTAAATTTATATTTTACATTGTTATAATTATATAACAATTAGAAACATTTGTAAATTTCTAAGTTGATATTGCTTGAGTATTAGTAAATGCAAAATGAGATTTTCAGGTGAAAGTATTATTAGAAACTAGGCCTATTTATTTTCTCACTTTCTAAGAGGTTGTTTAAACCTTGTTTTATTTTCAAAATCTTTCAGTTTTAAAAAGAAACTGAAAAAAATTAAGTAAATACTGGTCAAAAATAAATTATTATAGCTCAACATAGTTGGAAATTATATTAAGCTTTAGAGAATGAAAAGTGTTAGCCAAGAATGAAACTCGATAATTAAGAGGATTATGTTTGCTTTGAGAATAACTAAACTCTAATCAGGGTTGAAGAGTTTGGCGCAATTAAGAATTGAATGAACTTGCCAAAAGAGAGTTAATAATATTAGGAACAGTTGACAATTGCCCAGTTCATTTCTGTTAGAAAAAAAGACAGAAGATAATAGGATATTCAAGTGCTTAAACAAAATGGTAAACAAAATATTTTTAGAATTGGTTATTTGTGTGCTATGAATAAATACACTTACTAGAATACTACTTGCATTGGTCAAAATAAAGAAACTGAAGAGAGAGAAAAAAAATCAGCTCATTTTTAGTAATTGTTATATACTGACATTGGTATATAATATGGCAAATGATTCTCTCATGCAATGAGAGCTTTCTCTCCCACCAATGAGCAACAGAAAAGGGTAATATTAGAATTAAATAACTGATTTCATTGACAACAATTTTGTTGTTTTGTCCATATGAAAAGGTAAAGGGGTACATCTTCTCTGCCACTCCAAAACAAGAGAAATATAGAAAAGATGAATCTTTGCTATTCAGAAAATGTGAAAAATTAGCAACAGAGAAGATTTATCTGATTAAATGGAACATTTGGTTTTGCGAAAAATAGAAAACATTTTGTCTTTAAGCAATAAATAATGAAAATAATGTAAATACTTTGAAAACAACAAGACAAGACTTAAAAACTAATAAAGAAACAAAAAAATTGGTTACACTAGCAATTTGTTTTATAAAGCCAAATTTATTTGCTTGTGTCTATTTAATCTTAATGCATAAATCAGGCAAAGACAATTCCCATAATTCTTGGACTCATCTTCATATTTAAAACACTACTGTAAGTTAAAATACTGTAGTGTTGAGAATAAACATTCATAAGGTCATTCATTAAAAACATAATTTTACCTGAACATCAAACCCACAATAGATTTTACCTTTAAATCTGAGTCTAACAACACACTACCTGTCCTAGAGATCATGCTGCATAGAAATAAAACATACTTCAGTTGGAACTAATCCTAATGAAAAATAATTTAGATAGTAATTTGCATAAAAATTTTAACATCTACTCGCATTCGTTTATTAGACATTAAATTATATCACTTTGTGTCCTACATAATTTACCAAGACAGCAAAAGCTGCATTTTTTGCAGTAGTCTGAAAAAAATACAGTAGTAATCAGCAGATGAACAAGAGTGATCGAACTCAAACAAGTAATAGACACATTGCAACAGTGGAGACAAGACAAGATTGTGAAAATTAGGAAAAAATAACGTTTTTTTTTTCTTTCTTCCAACAAAATGGGGGAGTTACAGCTACTTTTCTACTGTAATTTTAGATTACTAAAAAAACTTTGTGACATGGATTTTAAAAACACATTAAAAGTTTGACAGATTTGGGCAAAAAAAAACAAAAAAAAAACAAGTTTTCAACTTGAAGAAAGAAAAAAAAGGAAGACAATTTTTCTACATATGCAGGAATAGTGGACAGAGAATGAGTAGATTAAAATATTTAAAAGAATACAAATTCAAATGTTTAATTTTCATGTTGGTCTGAAGTCACAAAGATAACAAAATAAGAATGCTAGCAAAGCTTGAACAGGACCCAGGGATAAATTACAGACAATGGCTAAAAAGTGTCAAAAGGTTAATAAATTTAAAACATGACATGTCAGATTTATGAACCAGAAGAAATGAAAATGGAGGTCAAAGCAAAAAAAAAAAAAATTAATACTGCACCACACCCCTGTTACAATTGGGGGGGGATGCATTTCTGGAAAAATTGGCCATTTAAAACAATAATTGTTTATGTTGTGGGAAGCCTGTGGGGAAAAATAAGAAATAAAATAATAATAACCATGGTAAGGGTTTTACCATTATGTTTTATATTTCAGTTTAATAGACTACAGCTTGGTGTAAAAGTCACCAGCAATTTTCCAGCAAATAATAGATACTATGCTGGACGGACTTGATACATACTTGGATGATAATATGATTAGAAGCAAAATGGTAGATGAACACAGAAGCCATGTAGCAAGAATGTTCAAACCAATAAGAGAGTTTGGTTTTAGACTGGCTGAAGACAAATGCAAATTATTTATATCACAAGTTAAATATTTTGGCCATAAATTATTGCTAAAATGTAGAAATGTTTGATGGGGCTGGCATAACCTTTATGGCCCTCATTTTTTCAGGATCCAGTTTACAACAAACTGGATCCTGAAAAGATGAGGGCCATAAAGGTTATGCCAGCCCCATCAAACATTTCTACATTACAATTATCTTAGGAATTGGTAATTATTATAGTTGGTATATACTGAAAATGTATGGAGAATAAGTAATAATTCCAGAGACTTTGAAAAAACAAACATTGAAACAGTTCTATCGCAGACACCCTGAGATATCTCAGAAGAAAGCATTGATGAAAAGATACTCAGTCTGTAAGGGCATGGATCAGGATACCGAAGATCTACTCAAGTCATGACAAGACTGTGCATTGATAGCTAACTCAGAAGTAGTAAAAATTCAACCTTGCCACCCTCCAAAATAGCCATGGTACAGGTTACATATGGATTATGCAGGACCAATGAAGGGCTGGTATTAAAGAGGAATAGTAGATGGTTTTTACAAAGTGGCCACAGGTGGTAAAATGTACGAGAGTGACAACCAAAGGTACTATTAAAATATTAGAACAGTTTGCCAGACTTGGAATTCCAGACACAACAGTGAGTGTGTGTGTGTGTGTGTGTGTGTGTGTGTGTGTGTGTGTATATATATATATATATATATATATATATACACATATAAATGACAATAGGAAAACTGTGGCAATAGCTGAAGCATTTCGTCTAATGTGGACTTTCTCAAAGCAAAAATTGAAATGAATTTAATTAAAGAACGTAATTAATGTAAAAAAAAAAGAATGTTCGTAGCAATGAGAGGAATGTAGAGAACACTATTTTCACATTGTTAACTGAAAATAATGTTAGTTATTATCAAGTGTGAAGGATATTGTCATTATAAATGTGCAGATTCAACCATTTTCTATTGATTTTACGATATTATTGTATACGTTCATTTGGGAGAGCAGTAATTTTGTTAAGAAAGCTAAAATAGGGAATAAGCCTGGGCGTATATTAGTATTTGGGTAATATTCTATGGCGGCACTATCTAGAATTTTCATTCTAAGTAAGTTATTTACTTTTTTTAAGAGCGTAGCATTTTAAAACCAAAATTATGGTTGAATTTCTTTCAATGCATGACTACTAAATTACCTAAATTGTTTTTTGTGAGGTCTCATTTTTACTCATGAATGTGTTTTTATTATTATTTCTACTTGTTTCTCAAATATATTGGGAGGAACAGATTTGTCAATTTAGTTTATAAATATTTCAATAAGAAATATTACTGCAATTAATGTTTGAAGATCTATATATATATACATATATACACACATACACGCATATACACATACATATACATACACGCATATACACATACATATATATATATACGCATATACACATACATATATATATATATATACGCATATACACATACATATATATATATATATACGCATATACACATACATATATATATATATATACGCATACATATATATATATATATACGCATACATATATATATATATACGCATACATATATATATATATACGCATACATATATATATATACGCATACATATATATATATACGCATACATATATATATATACGCATACATATATATATATATATATATATACGCATATACGCATACATATATATATACACGCATATACGCATACATACATATATACACGCATATACGCATACATACATATATACACGCATATACGCATACATACATATATACACGCATATACGCATACATACATATATACACGCATATACGCATACATACATATATACACGCATATACGCATACATACATATATACACGCATATACGCATACATACATATATACACGCATATACGCATACATACATATATACACGCATATACGCATACATACATATATACACGCATATACGCATACATACATATATACACGCATATACGCATACATACATATATACACGCATATACGCATACATACATATATACACGCATATACGCATACATACATATATACGCATACATACATATATATACGCATATACGCATACATACATATATATACGCATATACGCATACATACATATATATACGCATATACGCATACATACATATATATACGCATACATACATATATATACGCATACATACATATATATACGCATACATACATATATATACGCATATACGCATACATACATATATATACGCATACATACATATATATACGCATATACGCATACATACATATATATATACGCATACATACATATATATATACGCATACACACATATATATATACGCATACACACATATATATATACGCATACACACATATATATATACGCATACACACATATATATATACGCATATACACATATATACATATATACGCATATACACATACATACATATATACGCATATACACATACATACATATACGCATATACACATACATACATATACGCATATACACATACATACATATACGCATATACACATACATACATATACGCATATACACATACATACATATATATACGCATATACACATACATACATATATATACGCATATACACATACATACATATATATACGCATATACACATACATACATATATATACGCATATACACATACATACATATATATACGCATATACACATACATACATATATACGCATATACACATACATACATATATACGCATATACACATACATACATATATACGCATATACACATACATACATATATACGCATATACACATACATACATATATACGCATATACACATACATACATATATACGCATATACACATACATACATATATACGCATATACACATACATACATATATACGCATATACACATACATACATATATACGCATATACACATACATACATATATACGCATATACACATACATACATATATACGCATATACACATACATACATATATACGCATATACACATACATACATATATACGCATATACACATACATACATATATACGCATATACACATACATACATATATACGCATATACACATACATACATATATACGCATATACACATACATACATATATACGCATATACACATACATACATATATACGCATATACACATACATACATATATACGCATATACACATACATACATATATACGCATATACACATACATACATATATACGCATATACACATACATACATATATACGCATATACACATACATACATATATACGCATATACACATACATACATATATACGCATATACACATACATACATATATACGCATATACACATACATACATATATACGCATATACACATACATACATATATACGCATATACACATACATACATATATACGCATATACACATACATACATATATACGCATATACACATACATACATATATACGCATATACACATACATACATATATACGCATATACACATACATACATATATACGCATATACACATACATACATATATACGCATACATATATATATACGCATATACACATACATATACGCATATACACATACATATACGCATATACACATACATATATATATACGCATATACACATACATATACGCATATACACATACATATATATATACATATATATATACGCATATACACATACATATACGCATATACACATACATATATATATACGCATATACACATACATATACGCATATACACATACATATATATATACGCATATACACATACATATACGCATATACACATACATATACGCATATACACATACATATATATATATATATATACGCATATACACATATACACATACATATATACGCATATACACATACATATATACGCATACATATATACGCATACATATATACACATACATATATACACATACATATATACACATACATATATACACATACATATATACACATACATATATACACATACATATATACACATACATATATATATATAAATATACGCATATACATATATATATACGCATATACATATATACATACGCATATACATATATACATATATATATATATATGAATATATTTGAAACGGTACAGAAGCGTATTAAGGCATTAAAAACAAGAAATTTTATATTATGGACCATGATAGATTTAAAATAAAACAAACACCAGTCGACCGGTTTCGTCCCCTCTCATCAGAACTGTTAACGGGGAAATTATGAGGAAAAGAAAAGAAGTCTGTAATGCATGACATGAATGATTGGACAGGAAGAAATAAATTATTATAAAAGTTATACCAACCAAGATGCTAGAAACGCAGCACAGCAAGTCCAAGCAAACAATCTCTTTGTTTACAAAGAGTAGGTTGCCTGACCCTGATGTAAAGCGTCTCTAACACCTTAAGATGGAATAGCGAGTGCGAACTGGCCAAAACAGAAAACCAGTTCACACTGAAATTCAACGCACAAGTAGGATTCTTTATAAAGTGATCCGCAATCGAAGACCCATATGTGTTACGAATGGTATCACCCAAAGAAAATTTTTTATTCAGTATTATAGCAGGCACGTGTTGTTTAATTCTAACGTCCAACCGCTGTGTCGTTCTACCTATGTAGTCGCATCCACAACTACATTTGAAATGATAAATAACAGAGTTAATATGGTGGGGGGGTAGAACATCTTTACACATAGATGAAAGTACGGACTTAGTTTGAATAACAACACGAACATTAGCTGCAAAATAACACTGATGTGAACTCCATGAAATACGCTTGGCGAAGGATTCACTAATGCTACCCAACCACGGCAAACGAAGATAGACCGAACATTTACCCACTGAAGCAGGTTTAATTTTGTTAAACATGGCAGTTTCATCTCGAATAACTGAGTGAACAATGTTCAACGGATAACCATTGTTCACAAAAATCTCAGTTAAGGAACTGATTTCATGTTTCAAAGTGTCATCCGAACAAATCATTAGGGCCCTATGTGTCAGGGTCCTAATCAAATTAATCTTTTGTCGTTTAGGACAAAAGGAGTCCCATCGAGTATATAATCCAGTAAATGTAGACTTCCTGTAAACTGATGTGATAAACGAGGAAGGAGTTCTTTGAACAAGAACATCTAAGAAGGGCAATGAACCATTGAACTCCTTATCTACTGTGAATTTAAGGGCAGGATGAACACTGTTGAGTAGGGAAAAAAATTGATCCACTTCCGATTCGTGGCTGAACACACAAAAAGTGTCATCCACATACCGAAAGTAAACCTTGGGTCGGGCAGAACTTAACATAAGGCTTTCTTCATAAAAACCCACAAAGATATTAGCCAACACGGGACCCAAGGGGGAACCCATCGCTACACCATCTATCTGACAATACATGATATTGTCGAAACTAAAATCGACAAACATGGTGGCAAATTTCATGAGTTCAACGAACACTTCTTCAGGTATATTAGGAGGAGTCAAATTACTACGATATAACATATCGCTGCAAATATCAATAGTCTCCGATAAAGGCACACACGTGAAGAGGCTGCAGATGTCAAATGAACACATAAATCCATCTGTGGCATCACAATTCCGAATGAATTTGGAAAAAGAAAACGAATCTTTAATACAAAAGGAACTGTAATGCTGCAACACTGGTTGCAACAATATAGCAAGCCACTTTGCAACTTTATGCTGTGAAGACCCAATCATCGATAAAATGGGTCTCAACGGGACACCCTTCTTATGAATCTTGGGTAATCCATAAAGACGGGGACGAATAGAGCCAAGCGGTCTCAATTGCTCCGCCATTTCAGATGAAAGAACACCACTTTTTACCCACTTGACAAGACGTTTCTGAAATCGAATTTCAGAAGTCAACGTAGAATCGTGAGTATCACTGGAACCAAGGCGTTGAAACTTGGAAGGATCATTCAATATACTTAACATTTTGTTAATGTAATCATGGCAGTCCATAAGGACAACACCCGATCCTTTATCCGGTTTCGTAATAACCAAAGAATGGTTATTCTTAAGGGATTTAATAACCAATGGCTACACGGATTTTCTAAGGATTATATGGATATTAACCAAGTTGTTCAAAATACAACATTCAGAAAAATATAGGATATTATTCCAATTACAAAGAATTGGAAACGTAACTAAAGTTATATGAAACTGAAAAATTGTATTTTCAAAAATTGTATTTTTCATGTATTGTTGAGAGGGTTTCTCAGTGTAAAGGTGTTATGTTGGAAGTTAATTAATAGGAAAATTTAAAGAGTTTCTGAGAGATAGATGTGCAAAAAAAAATAAAAATAAATAAATAAATAAATACTTTTGGGTAAAATTAGTTCACATAACAGTACAAAATGGAGAATTTTAAAACAGCTTTACTGGAAATATTGAAACAAGATGAACCATAGGAAATTATCACAAATGTGATTGCTGAATTCAATTATATGCCAGAAGAAGAGTTAACATTTTTGTTGTATTTCCATTACAAAAGGGACTGTGCAAATTGGTCCAACCACAAAAAGGTCAGACTAGTGCTAAGGAAACAAGGCGCTGTTGAACACACAAAGTTTGTAAATTACATAACAAAAAAAAAAAAAAAAAAAAAACTAGTGACCTAACATTTAAAGAAACCGTTACTTTGCTTTCTAAAGTGCTCAGCCCAAAGACGTTGACGTCCCATAAAAGATGGAAATGCATGAACTTCATAAAAAGGAAGATGAAGATTTCATAACATTCATTAGCATTGTAAGGTTGGATATTTTCGAAAATCGACCTAAGCAAAGCATATCTGCAGACTGAAGTGGATGATGAATGTTCCGAATTATTTATGATAAGTACACATCGAAGAATGTATAAATTCAATTGTTTGGCTTTCGTTATTCTGAAATTACGATATTGCCCCATGTATTTTTTTAGCAAGTAATGGACATGATGCTTAGTGGACTTGACTTTGCAGTCATTTATCTAGATAATATTTTGCTGAAAAGTGGAAACTCAGAAGAACACAAGAAAAATGGTTTTCAGAAGGATTCAGAACTATGGATTAAAGCGGAAAGACAAAAAATGCAAATTTTTTATGAATAAAATCAAATATTTGGAACAAATAATTGACAAAAATGACAGGAGACCAGATCCAGCACGAGCCAGTGTTATAAAAGACATGCCTGCTCCTGAAAATGTCAGCTCCCAACAAAATTTCCTGGGTTTGGCAAATTATCACAACGTATTTGTGCCAAACATGTATTGTTTGCAATCTTTGTTAAACAAACTATTAAAAAAAGAGACTTTAAATGGGTTTGGATGACGGATTGCCAGGAAGCATTTCAAAAAAATTAAAGGAATGCTAACATCCAACTTGTTTTTGATGCATTACGATCCAAAAAAAAAAAAGAAATAATCGTAGCAAGCAACACTAGTTCATACAGAATAGGAGCCTGCATTGTGCATAATCTCAAAGATGGCTTGATCTATTGCACAATCTTCCAGAATGCTTATTTCAGCCAAAAAGAATTATTCCATGATAGAAAAGGAGAGTTTGGGGATTGTGTTTGCCCTTACAAAATTTTATAGAGTCATCCATGGAAGAAGGTTTACCTTACAAATTGATCACAGACCATTGCTAGCTATTTATGGGTCCAAAAAAGGTCTACCAACCCATGCGGCTAATAGGTTATAACAATGAGGAACCATCTTATTGAATTATGATTTCAGGATGGAATTCTTTCCATCAAGTAAATTGAGTCATGCACACGGATTGTCCAGACATCCCCCAAAAAATAGTAAGACTTTGGAAGATATGGTCATTGCTTCTCTACAAGCAGAAGTAGAGATAAAAAATGTTCTATGCAATACTGTCTGGGAACTACCTGTGACTTTGGAGGAAATAAAAAATAAAGCATTGGATGACAATTTTATTGAAGAAATGAAGATTAAACTAAATGACAGGAGTAAAACGGAATCCAAGGTACATTCAATTTGCAATGACATTCTCATGTACAGCAAAAGAGTGGTGGTACCTTTATCACTACAGAAATGAACTCTGAAAGAATTCCACACAGGACACCCTGGTATATCCAGAATGAAAAGCTTAATGAGAAGTTATGAGTACTAGCATAACATGAATAGAGACAATGGTAAAGTCATGCAAAGGTTGTCCTTTGGCAGCTAAAACACAATGAATAAAGTTCAACCCATCGCCAGAAACTGACCGCCCATGGTCACGTCTGCATACTGACTTTGCTGGTCCACTTAATGGTTCATATTATTTGATTGTTGTAGACAGTTTTTCCAAGTGGCCAGAGATATTGAGATGTAAGAAACCAACCACGGTATTAGTAATTGGATTTCTACACAAACTGTTCGCAAGGTTTGGTATACCAGATTCCCTTGTTTTGGATAACAGCACCCAATTTACATTAAAAGAATTCAAAGGATTTTGTAAAATGTTTGTAGTAGAACATATAACAATTGCCTCTTACCACCCTAGAAGCAATGGCCAGGCAGAGTGTTTTGTGGATACTTTTAAGAAGGCCCTAAAAAAAAAAAAAAAAAAAAAAAAAAATCAAACGGTGGGTCCACTTATGCAGCATTGCAAGTTTCTACAAGTGTATCAGCTTACACCAAATAAAAATGTGCCTTCAACCATGACTGCAGTAGAAATTATGTTTGCATGGAAAATAAGGTTTGGCTTTGACAAGCTGATACAGAATAAGAAGAAAGTTGAACATATGGTACAAAAAACTGGAAAAAAATTTTATGAAGTGTATGGAAAGTTTTTTTACCGAATGCATAAAACGGGGAAAAGATATTGGGAAGTTGGAACTATCATCAAAAGAATCAGTAGGATGATATATTTATTCAAAGGACCAAAAATGGTGCACAAAAGGCACATGAATCAAACAAAAAGTAGGCATATGCATGAAGAGAACAATACTCCAGTGGATGTTGAGCCTATGGAAGTTCTTTTTGACATTTGATGTACCCATTCTTTGGAAAGCTCCCAAGACAAAAGTTTAAAAAAGATAAAGTAAGAGGAAAAGAAGGGATACAGAGAGAATCAACATTAAGCCAAAAAGGAAAATATATTGACTGACTATATATTGACTATTAAATCTAAAAAGAGAAGTGTTATATACTGTACCTATGAACACATTCGATACTATTGAAAGTAGGGGTTATATGCTGTCTAAGTAAATCACCACTAGCAGTGGTGTACCTACTTCATGCCACTGGTAGTATTGTATTTTGTTGACATTATAAAGATTACCATTTCCAACCTCTGTTTTGGTTATTCCTCATTCAGTAACCTTTCCCAGGTTACAACAACTTTTTTAAAAGAGAAGAAAAGAGTCTGTTTGATGTTGATTCGACCCTTTCAGCATAGAAAGTTTCTTTTAATGCTAGATTTAGCAGCTACTTGGCAGGCAAAACCTTTATTCTAGCAACATACCTTGATCTCAGGTTCAAAACTGGGATCCTTGAAAATAACTGCAGTGGCCTGTCTAATGACAAGGCTATTGCAGAAGGGTTCACACAAGATATTTATTCTATAACCAAAGGTAAACAGACACCTCATATCACAACGCATGGAGAATGACTCGACTGACAGTGATAATAATAGTGACTTTAATTTCAGTTTTACAAAGTGCTTCATTGAATTAAAGAAAAAAGTGATGAAGGAAAAAGGGAACCAATGTGTATGAGATATAAAGTCAGTGAAACATGCAAATATATTTATTAAAACTTGAAATGGCAAAATATATTGCATTAAAAAAATATAAAAAGAGATAATATTTTTCAGTGATGGAATTCAAATAAAAATGAATTTCCCATCATGGCACTTTTAACCAGAAAATATCTATCAGCACCTCCCTCTTCTGTTGAAAGTGAACAGTTATTTAGTATTGGCGGCAACATTTACTTACCAAAAAGAAATCAGGTGAAATATCAAAGAGGAGAATTGAAAATGTTCCTTTATTATAATTTAAGAATTTTAGGGCTTAAGTATGAGTAGCTAGGTACTTAAGTGATTTAATTAAATCACACCATTTACTTAAAGAAATTGCTCTCTTTATTGTTTAACCTCTAACCCAATTTATTTTTAAATAAAAAGGATATCTAACTTTATTTCATAAGCTTTTGTATTCATTATTAATAAATGTACTTTGTTCATTAAGTTTCTCAAACCTACTTCAGGGCCTGAAAATAATGAATTTTAATCACTGTAGGTACTGGAAATTTAGAACAGTATCGGAATCGGTAAAAATATTGGTATTGTTACATCACTAGTTAGGAGCAGTATCAGTAAGCAGAGGTGGCAGTGTGAGTAGGATACTAGTCACCACAACATTCTTCCCCACCAACTAAGAAAAGTGTTTGGTGTTATTAATATTAGGTTAAACTGGCAGCTATACCCAGCTGGTCGATCAGAAAAAGTGTTCAATTTGAATGGAGCAAAAACAGCATCATGTTTAGTTATAATAGAGTCTTCTTCAATTACTTTAAAGTACTTTCATTAAAAAATTTTTTAATTAATGCAGTTACTGATATAACAGAAGTAGTCTGTATTTATTCAACTGAAGTTAGATGAGGACATGAAGGAGAAAAGAGGCAACATGAAAACCCACTTCAGACCACAATTATTTTGGAGTTTTTGAAATTCAATAAGTCAGTACATTATCAGAGATGTAAAAGAGGATACATTTATAAAGCAATTATTAAGTTTGATGAAAATTGGTTGAAAAATCAGCAAAAAATAAGAAAGAAACCAGTAAAAAAAAAAAAAATAACAATTTTCCCTTTTACACCGGTATATGGGTGGACTCAATTATCAAGTTAAATGACTGTTAAACAATCAACTTATTGTTGGCTACAATTGAGTGAAGTTTGTATTAGATTGCTTGAAAATTGAGGGAGTTTTTAGTTTAAGATTTGTGTTGAAATCAATTTTTCTTTTTTTCAGTTTTTCGCTAAACACAGTGGTGTAGAAATAAAAATGAGGTATTGTTGAGCTCATCATGATGTAACCAACCTACATACCAAGTTCAAATGAAATTGGAGGAAAAAAGTTGAATTTATCAATTTTAGATCAGCTTTATCAATCATTGATTTTTTTAAAAATTACTGATTTTTTATGCTAAGAACCTATCGCTTACATTGTATACGATGTATACGCAAAGTTTGGTCAAAATCAGTTGGATGAATCTAGAGTGAAAAGCTCTCACACAGAAGACAGACACACAGACATCCTATGTTTTGTATAATACATCATTCTGTGCATATTAAACAAAGACCCTACTACGTAAGATTATTTTGAATAAAACAATCTATATATAAATAGATTGTTTTATTCAAAATAATCTTAAGCACTAGGATCTTTGTTTAATACACACAAAATGGTGTACGACTGGAGAACACTGGGTTATGGCTTCGCTTTGTGCAGGCAAAGGTTTTCTTGAACTTCAGGTATTTCCACTATTAAGTGCATCTGATCAGCGTCATCATTCTACTTGTCTTTCTTAAAAAACAGGTTGAAGCCATCAGTTGAATTTTGACCTGTCACCTGGAGATGGGGAGGGGGCAAGTCTCTTAGTGAAACTGTAGTTTTACATCCATTTTGTAAGCATACATGTGCATAATTAAGACTCAACCTCATCTACCAGCAATTCAAACTTACTTTGACGCGCACAACGTCTTGTCAAAACATTTCCAAGATGATACAACTATGAAGGGAGTGAATGCCCATCTGTTCTCTTGCATTGGTGATGAAACATTCTCATATGGGACTTCATTAGTAGCTGTACACAGCATGATTCAGATTCAATGAAGAGCCCGGGGGAATACTGTTTCCCACATGGACACCTGGAGACCTCGGAAACACAGAGCCATATATATATGGTTCACCAAATTATCCTACTGTAATGTTCTATTAGACGGTTACTACACAGATTAAAAATAGTTAAACAGCTCTTAGCCATACCTTGCATATTCAAAATTATGTAGAGTTCTTTAGAAACAAATGACTGGCCTGTCAGAATGAATATATGCCAGCATTTCAAATAGGCAGGAAATATTTTGCATACAGTCAATAACTGAGAGGTCAAGTGCTTGCAGGAAAATGTAAACGGACATCTGATAAACTTGTCGACTATGGTTAACATATAACAATTTTTATTATTTGTTGGTAGGGGACATTTAAAGTCAATGTTAAGTCTCTCAAAGGGCAGCATAATCTTTATTACATGACTTTCACATCCTTGAAATAAAGTCAGGGCTTTATTTCAGAGTACACAGAAGAGGTTTTTGTCATTCTTTTTATCTTCCATTGAATAAGAAAGATTTTTACTTTGTATAAAATGGGTCATATGTGTTATTCCAATGTGACACATAGGATTAATGGCTGAGCAGTGTGACCTAGATAATGTATCAGCAGTGTAGTTTTGCTTCCCTGAACAATAAATGATATTATAAGAATAGGAAGAAAGTTTGAGTCACCATCTTGCAATTTCTCATTTTTTTTATTTTTCCTGCTCTTCTTCAGTCAAGCATAAGTGATACAGATTTTTGACCTGTTATTAGTTGAAAATGCTTTCCCAGCAAATAATACCACTACTTACACAAAGACTATGGTAGTGTATTCCTCTTTTTTTAACAGATGAATGTTTACATTCAGTGACTGTTAATGCCCTAGAAAAAAAGGCTATAGGTCTGCCATTTTGGCTGAGCATTGCAGCAATGGCTCATTCTGAGGTGCCAGTTTCAACAACAAAAGGTATATTCTTTTCAATGGTAAAGATCATAGCATTTACAAAGTCTTGCTTAATATTTTTTATAAGCATCAAAAGTGGATTGTTCTAGTGGAAATTTTTGAATTATTACTAGTGGATATATTTTCTAGGAAAATTGGTATACCCACTTAGAGTAATGGGAGAACAAACAGATTGCTCGACATAAGGAAGTTTTGTTAGTTGGAACAGGTAAATTTAAGAGAGGTTGCAAATGTTCTGGATCAAGTTTTATCATAACCAGAAGGTTAATAGAATTTTGACAAAATATACTTTTATCCTGATTGAAAGTGAAATTAAGGTGTTTGGCAACTTCCATAAATTTACATAAATTTTCGTCATGCTCAGATTGAGTTCAGCCATATATATAATTATATTGTCAATGTAAGTAATAGTGTCTTTAATGTTGTTATCCCTAATTATTTGGTCAATAACCCTTTTAAAAGCCACAGCCCCATTTGTAAGCCTAAAATGGACCTGACAGAACTGATAAAGTCTGCCATTGGCTTCAAAAACTGTAAAAGGATTATCTTGTTTTTTAATCCAGATTTGGTGGTAGGCATTATGCAGATCAACCAAACTAAAGACTCAGCACTTGGATATCTTTTCTATTAACTCATTGATGCTAAGTAGAGGATAGGCATCTAGCATAGTAAATCTATTAATGGTTTGAGAATAGTCAACCACTAAGCATTTCTTCTGATTTTGACCACCAGTAACCACAAGACTTATGCTCTCTACAGAGATAAACTCAGTTCCATAATCCCTTCAGCTAATATCAGTTTTACTTCAGAGTTAATGAACTTAGTATCAGCTTCAGAATATCTCCTTGATTTGATAGCTATAAAGGCTTACAATTAGGGGAGAAAGATTATCAAAAAGTGTGGGATAGGGAGCCTTCATTGTAGTCAAATCGCATACAAGGAGAGGTCTGGTTCCAACAAAAGAAACTTTCACTTTAGAATGTAAGCTCAGAATGTCATGCCCAATTATTACATTGGTGCATAATTTATGAAGAATAATTAGTTGTACTTTCTTATATGTCTGATCGTCAATGACATCTGCTATGTAGCATCCTACTACTTTAGATTGTAAATTGGTAGATGCCACAGAGATGACTTCATTAGAGGGAAGAGGTTTCCACCTATACCTTTTCACTAGTGAATGACTTGCAAAACTCTGGGAGCTGTCAGTATTAAGTAGTGCATTCACTGCTTTACCATTTATTCTAGCCAGTGGAACAGTTTGACAAACTAGGGGGTATGGTTGCTATTTCATTGCAGGTAGTTTTCTGAAGAAGTAGACTCAGAAGACTTGGGTTGAGACCTACAGACTTTCGTATATAGCATCCTTGGCTGGGCACTGTGTATAGGAGTGTTTCCTGAACACACAGAAGAAACACTTAGCCCTTGAAGTGGCCATGATGGTTTGGTAAGAAGAGGTATTGTTAGTAATAGTATCAGAGGCAGTGAATGTAGCTGGAATAAATCCCATTAATAAAGGCATCTCCCTGTTCCATCTTAGTGTTCATTTTTGCACTCCTCAACAGTATGAAACCAAAAATTGCAGTCCTGAATCAAAAGCCTTAGGTTTTCAAGGTACTGATCCAGGGTTTTCTTAGATCTTGTTTGCAGTTGGAGAGCAAATGTGCAATTACTCTGTTCTTAGGCTTAACGTAGAGCTTTCTGAGGATTTCCACAACCGTCTCTTAAGAGGCTTATTCTTTAGCATATTTGTAAATCGCCAGGGACAGAAAGTCAATAAAGTACATGTAATCTGGTTGTACCTTCAAGGTAGATGGCATCAATAAAGTTAGTGAAAGTTTTAAATCAATGGTGCCATTGGTCTGCAGCATCACTCACATTAGGGTCCACCTTGAAATGACATGGTTTCAGATATCTTTCCATAGCCTATGTTGAATAAATTATTGTGAACTAAGATTAATTGATATGAAGTATCTTCTAAGAGATCAGTTGAAAATGAAAAGCAATTTACAGAGTATGGTGCCATACACCTGAAGAAAGGTGAGAGTACAATAGTCAAAACATTGTGAGTATAATAACTAAGATGAGCATGCTGGCCCCAAAATATAGCATATCAGAATAAAAAGACTTGCTTAAATTTTGCTGGAAGAGGCAAAAATATATAGTGGAGGGAAACAAATATCCATAAACACATAAAAATTTTTATTTATTGTATTTCCAACTGCAGGATTTAGACATACTCAACTGTATTGGAAGTTGAGTCTGCTCTGACTACTGAGATCTATTGTATATAAAATAGGATTTTAGCACAAGGCCTAAAAGGGAGAAGGAGTTGAGGCTGCTTGTCACTTACTAGCTAATTTGATTCACAATCCATTCACTGATTACAATTTGCACATCCACCACAAGAACTCATCCCTCATCATTCAATCATCCATATACCATAATACTGCATAATCTCAGGAAACCTACAAAAAAAAAAAAAAAAAAAAAAAAACAACAACAAAACAAAAAACAAAACAACCATGACAATTTCATGAGCATAAAATTCTATACATAAAAATCTATAGATGCTATATAATGAGTGGAGAGGGGACAAATCCAAAAACTAAAACTGCAGGGTGGGGCAGGGAAGAAGTGAATGAGTGAGAGGGAGTAGACACTGAATTAGCAGAGGAGAAGGGAGAGCAGAAAGGAGCTCGGGCAGGTGAAGCAGGAGGCTCCTTGCTTTGGGGAAGACAATAGTATCTAAAATTTCCTTTGGCGAAGCAGGGATGGATAGGGACCTGCTTCCCTCCATTCTACTTCAGCCAGTATTTTTTTCCACTGGCTTTTCTTGTTTCTGTTCCTCCTCCCTGGTCCTCTTCAAAGATGAAGAATGAGGCAGAGACATTTCCTCTACCTCCATCTCAGATTCAGGTCATTGCTGCTTTTCAGGTTGTGGTTGTTGCTGTTTTTGTTTTTCTTGCTGCTGACTTTACTTTTGCTGCTTCTAATGTGGTTTTTGATGTTTGCCTTTATTGCAGTGGTTTCTGTTGTTACTGCTGCACCTCCACAGACGGCTCCTGAGGTGGTGGTTGCTTTCTATTGCAAGTTTTGGTGACAGCACATCTCGCTGTTGAGTAGAGAGAATGTTTGTTGTCTTTCATCTCCTCTTCACCTCCTTCCAGACACTATCAGGGGCCTGTTCAGTTGCTACTTCTACTGTTGCAACTATTACTGCTGCTGCTGTTGTCATTGGGCAGAGTTGAGGTTGTTGTCACAATTTTAACATGCCTTTGACATATGTCCCCCAAGGCACCACATGATCATGGTCACCTGTAACACAAAGTCACCCAGTGGCAATGCCGGATTTGCTTGTTACAGTACTCTTCGACTTGCCCATATTTGGCAAAGATAGCTCCCACATGGTCCTCACTGACGTTCACAGACCTCCCCATGTACCGTGATCCTTGTCCTCCGAATGACCAAGTACTCTATCTGGAGTTGCACTGACTTTGAAGTCAAAACACTTCCAGCCAGTTGTCTCACATTATGTTTGATTTCTTGGCTAACACTTTCAGCCCAATACTTTTCAGGGCCTCTTCTATTGCTGACTCTTCACGTTGGTGGTCAGTAGGAAGATTGTCCATGTATTAACAGTGTCGAGAGCCTCAGGAATAGTGTGGAACTCATTTCCTTTGAAAAAGTCCTTATATTTTGCCCTTTGTTCAGGGTTATCAGCTGCATCCTTCTTCCTTAGCCTGTTTCCAGCCCAACCTGTTTTCTTTATTTTAATGATGCCAATATAATTTTATTTTCTATTTCAAATAAAATGAAACTAAAGAAAAACAGGTCAATAAAACAAAACTTGGTTTTGCCAAAAAACAAATCACACATTAAAACACACAAAAAATAAAAAAAACAAAATAAGAAAAACAAAATAAGAAAAATTAAAGTCTTGCTTACAAAACTTAAAAAGGCAGTTTATGAACTAAAGTGAAAGGGGTAAAAATTACAGCTTAACTAAAATATTAAAGTGAGTGAAATAGGAAAAACAAAATGCCACATGGAGTGGAAAATAATATGAAAATTGAAACTGAAAATGGAAGAGGCAAAAAAGTAACAAAAAATTAAAAAAAAATAAACTTAACACCAATTCACAAGTGTCTATACGCAAAAAATCACAAAGAACTAAAGCTGGACAAAGTCAGTATATTTACCAACCTCCCTACGAGGTAAGATGTGGCACATAGTCAAGTTTAATGCGGGGAAATCCAAGTCCATCTGCTCTGACTATATTTATTGTACAGAATACAATTATGGCACAAGTCCAAAAAAGTGGAGTGGTTGAGGCTGGTCTTAACTATCCTATACCTAGCTAATCCAATTCACAACCCATTCACTCATTACAATTTGCCCATTCACCACAAAACTCATCCATCACCAATCAATCTTCCACCATAATACCACATACTCAAAAGGGGGACCTACAAAACCCTCCCCAAACCATAAAAATATGATTATATATGTACACTTAAAAATTTATGAATGAATAAAATGAAAGGGATGGTGGGGAGATGAACCCAATAAGAAACTAAAATGATACACAAAAGCAACTAAACATAACTGATGGTAGTAGGGCCTGTCCAACCATCAAAAAGGAAAGGCTGCTGTATGCTGCCCATTTGGTCAAAATCAAGAAATTCTCTCGCTAAGGGAGTGGGAAAAGGATAAAAAATTATACGGCCGTGGGAAAATATAAAGCTGATCCAGCTGATCAAGATAAAAGGGGCCAAAAGCAAACTGGGGAGGTTGGGAATTTCAACTTGGATCATAACAAAAGATGTACCCCTTGCTGGTCCTGCAGCTTGGGAGGCAAACGGACCCAAGGGCCCAGAGTACTATGAGACCCAAAAGGAAAAGTACAAAGAATTCATTGCTGGAAATTAAATGTTGACCATTGTGACAGAGTCTGGGAAACACACACACACGTATATATATATTTTTTTAGTGAAATTGGGTGGATTTGAACAGCAAAATTAGATCAGAGCATTTTTGTTTACTGATGTGGAAATTTGATCTAGGCCAGAAGTTGTACCCATTGAATCTGTGTCATCAGAAGACAATGGAAATGGCCAAAATAATTTTTATCGATTAAAAATTGAAATAGAATCGAGTAAGCTAGAAGGAACTTTTGAATTCACATGATTTTGTTTGAAACAGTCAAAACTCTGTGATAATCACTTGCGAAGAGTAGGGGCCAAGGTTCTGTTGTAACCAGCCGGATTTTTCTATATAAACGCGTAGTTATGCTGAAAAAGACAGAAGAAAATTCTTGAAGAGAGAGACGGAAGAGTCAGACGGGCGAGTGCGAGAGTCAGACGGGCGAGTGCGAGAGTCAGACGGGCGAGTGCGAGAGTCAGACGGGCGAGTGCGAGAGTCAGACGGGCGAGTGCGAGAGTCAGACGGGCGAGTGCGAGAGTCAGAAGAGAATTAGCCCAGGCAAGAGTTGAGCTAGAGACAGCGGAGAGTCAAGTTGGAGACTCAAGAAGGAGAGAATGTGACATCAGAGATTGGAACGAAGCGACCACTAACATACTGTTACTACTGCTAAGGAGGAACTCCACTATGAACTTTAAGCCGTGCACAGAAATCTTATTCCCCCATCGTAAGAGTCGTATATCGTTCTGAGACGATTTAACAAGTTAATCATAACACACTCTCTGTCCAGAATCCAGTGTATGCGTTTTTACATCAATTACTTTTCTTTTCTGTAACCCATTTCTTTTCTATACTATTCCTTTCTGCTATATAAAAGACATTAACAATTCAATCATTGAATAGTTGTTCGTCCGGCTTTCAGCAGATATTAATTTTTTTTTTTGGGGGGGGGGGTGCATTCTAAATTTCTTACCGCAGACTCTCCAGCCATGTCTACATCTTGAATGGATGAACATCACTTCTGCTTTCTGGATCAAACCAAACACAACGTGGGCAGGAAGCAGGATTAAACCAGTGGACCAGTCGAATAATCTACGGATGCTCAGGGGACCTATGGCCACTCCCTTAAGTTCGGTTAGGACTGAGTAGACACCTCAACCCAGAGAGTAAGACGTCAGAGGTTGAGAGGCTGGGGCGAAAGTGTTAGACCATTCCCTCTGTCTTTGAGGCTGTCTCTCACAGGACAATCTCCTGTTGACCACAGATGTGAAAACAATAAGGTTAATCAGTGTCAGCAGGGAAATAATGGAAGAGGCATTAAAAAGCCTCAGTATTAGTCCCAAAATATTGAGAAGAAGGTCCAATGCTATGTGGAACATTTTGTTGTCAACGGCAGAAGAAGTGAAAGCACTGGCTGGGAGCAAAATCGATGAAGATGCAGACCAAATATTTGGGCACAAGGAAGAAAAGGATCATCTTTCATGTGGTGCCACTTCATATAGAGGAGGACTATCTAGGGACATCCTTTGCTTACTATGGACAAGTCAGTAAAATAGTAAGGACCAAGAGCAAGGTAGGCATTGCCACAAGACAGGTGGCTCTGCTAGTACCTCTAACACGGAAAAGCTTTTCCAACATCCCCATCTTGTATTGCAGCCAGAACATTTTTGTTGTTGTGGAGGGCTGGCAACCTTACTGCTGGTGCTGCAGCTCTGCTGGCCATTTATGCTTGCCCCAGAAGAAATCCAGCAACCTATGACATCAGAAGTGGCAGTGATGCCAGACAAATCTGAATAGACCCCCAAGAATCCCGGTAAATGGCAGCAGGTGAGAGAGAGGAGACAAAAGGCGGTTGCTCCTCCTCTCCAACAGAATGGATGAGAGGATCAGAAGCAAGGTGCAAGGCACAGTCACAGAAACATGAACAGCAACAGCAACCACTGCGACAGGAAAAACAGCAGCAATTGCAGAAGCAACAACAGCAGCAATCACGAGAATGGGTACAGTAGCCACAGCTGAAACCACAGCAACAGGAAATTCTTCTTCTTTAAAAAGGGGAAGGGAGGAGGTGGAAGAGGACAAAAGCATAAAAAAGGAGAAAAGTAGTGGTCAAAGCAAGGCAGAGAGGGCCATGGAACATGCCAAGTCCCAATCTGCTCCTGTCTCACCAGATAGAAACACTTACATGGACAAGGCTAGGAGCCTCCCTTCTATCTGCATCAAGAGTTTAGCTGCCACTTCCCCCATAAAATCCCAACTAACCCCATTCAAAAAAAGTAACTCTTGCCCATTGGGGAGGCAATCTGTTGCATTGACAGAAAGGTATTAGAGAGAGACCTCTCCTCCCAGAAAAAGACCCTCTTGCATCCATTGTTCAAATTGACCTCTGTAGACAGGAAGTCCATAGAAGTCCCCAGGAATTTCCCTGCATGCTCCTGGGGTTGAGCTTGTTCATGTAGGCATGGAGGGCTGGTTGATCGTGGGTATTATTGCCATGTGCAGTGGTTCGTTTCAAGTCACTGCATTTTATGCACCCAACAATCGGGGGAGCTTGTTAACTTTTTTCCGCCAGTTGGGGCCATTCCTGGTGGATTTATAGTGCTTTGTCTTAATGGGGAACTGGAAAGCCATTCTAGACCCCATGAATGACAGGGTGGGGGGCAAGAAGCTAGCAGGAGGTCATTAGGCAATCATAGCTTGATCAATCTGATCAGCAAGTTTCTGCTCAGGTTAATCATCTGGGTGGGAATGTGGATGTGGGCACTTCAGCTACCTGGACAGAATGTTCCACTGCTTAGACTATTTGGATCATAGACTCATTTGTGCATGCATGGTGTTAGGTAATAGGCCTAGAATGGCTGGACAGTGGAATATCAATCTGTCCTTTCTGGAAAGGCGGACTTCTAGCAGCAGCTGACTAAATTAGTGCAGCAAGAATTAGTGGGGATGGTTATTGAGTAGGTATTGGAAGAGACTTAAGGATAGGATTAGGTCCTTCACCACTGAATATAGCCAATGGCTCATTCTAGATAAGGCTAAAAAGGTGAAGACTCTAGAGAATAGCCTGTCCCAGGGTGGTAGCTGAAGGGGATTCCCTAGAGATAGCCATAGCTAGGCAGGATCTGCAGCATGAGGCTAGCAAGCGCTACCAGGATCAGGTAGATGTCTAACAATGCTGAAAACATGGGTGCAGAATTGCACAAGGAAGAGATCCATCAAGGTTCCAATCAATACATTTGCAAGGTCAATACACCAAAAGGGCATACTCTGAGGTGAACCATTGTCAACCATTGGTACCTGGCAATTGTCCAGCAGGCCACCAAATTCAAACCCGACTTCTGCAAGTGGATCAACCTCCTATAACACTTCCCTAGTGCTGTGGTACAGGTGAATGGAAAGTGGTCTGGCACTTTTGCACTGTCTTGATCAGTCCAACAGAGTTGTCCATTGTTGCCCCTAGTTTGTGCTTTGGCATTGGAGCCCCTCCTTTGCTGGCTGAGGGACAGAGTGTGCAGTCCATCCCTATGCGGAATCTCTGTCCCAGATAGAGCTTAAGCTAGGGTTTCTGTGTATGCCAATGATGTATCCAATTTCATACCGTGCTGCAGTGACATTGAGGTGATACAGAAGACCCTTGAACAGTACAAGAACATCACTAGGACCAAGATTAACCGCAATAAGTCTTCTGCCTTGTGGTTAGGGGGGTCGCAGTTCTGGGATCCTTTGGTTGGACTGATGGATCCATCCACATTCTTGGAGTGTGGTCCGGACCCAGACTTCAGCTAAAGAATTATTGGTCTGATGTACAGGCAAAGGTCTGAGCATTAGTCGGGACTTGGCTTTGAAGGAGGTTGTCCTTGAAGAGTAGGCCTGAGGTGTGTCCCACTTACATGTTACTTCTCGTCCTTTACCGGTTGGCTGTACTTCCTCTTTGCAGGACCTGTATGGAAGCGATTGAGTGTTTGTTGACCACCTTCTCGTAGGGTGGTTGCAAACATTGGGTCTGTAAAGAAGCCCGTTTCCAGCATCCATGTCATGGGGGGCTGGGATTGCCACACCTGGCAAGTTATCAACATGCCTCGAGGTTGGGTTTTCCTATGCCACGTTTTGATGAGGGACTTGATTTTGGCCAGGAGTGTTAGGGACACCTTTCCTAGCCTTACCATCACTCCTCCCATTTCTTGGGCTATGCACCATCATGGTTGTGGCAGTTTGTTGAGTTTCCTCAGTGAGTGTCAGTCAGCCTTGAAGGCCTTTCCTCGGTCCAGTGAGCTTTTACTGGTTTCATAGGCTACTGCACACTTTCTGGTCTTGGGATTATCTCAGCAATCCTAAGTTTTCACTTAGCTGGCAACCGATTCAGAACAGGCTAACACTCAATGACATAACCTTCAGATGGGGTGAAGCAGATTTGCCCAACTGTCATCGGTGTGACCTTCACTTAGAGGAAACAGCATTGCACACCTTCTACCATTGTCCTCAGGTGCACCATTTCTGGGATTATGTCAGTGAGTTGACGGCTCATATCACTCCCGATCGGCTTGTGTCCCTCAATCTGTAAATTTTGTGAATCTGAATAAATGACTCCAAGATGTGTGCAGGGAGAAAGAGGTTATTCAGCAACCTCCGAGTACCTCACGGTGATAACTAATTATAGCCATCCCCGCATTCCACCTCAATTGTACCTCACTCATAGAGAAGGTACAAAGGAGACAAGATCATGTTGATTAACAATTCTTCCCCTTTTTTCTTTTCTTTCAGATGATCATCTGAAAAAGAGAATTAAAAAAGTGAATTTATTAAACAGATGATTCCTTGGGCTCTGATATAAAGTAAAAGATTTTAAATGATGGTACTCCTTTCTTTGTTAAGGAGTCTGCAGCTTGTTCAACAGTTCGCACCCGAAACGAGTCTGCAGCTTGTTCAACAGTTCGCACCCGAAACGAGTCTGCAGCTTGTTCAACAGTTCGCACCCGAAACGAGTCTGCAGCTTGTTCAACAGTTCGCACCCGAAACGAGTCTGCAGCTTGTTCAACAGTTCGCACCCGAAACGAGTCTGCAGCTTGTTCAACAGTTCGCACCCGAAACGAGTCTGCAGCTTGTTCAACAGTTCGCACCCGAAACGAGTCTGCAGCTTGTTCAACAGTTCGCACCCGAAACGAGTCTGCAGCTTGTTCAACAGTTCGCACCCGAAACGAGTCTGCAGCTTGTTCAACAGTTCGCACCCGAAACGAGTCTGCAGCTTGTTCAACAGTTCGCACCCGAAACGAGTCTGCAGCTTGTTCAACAGTTCGCACCCGAAACGAGTCTGCAGCTTGTTCAACAGTTCGCACCCGAAACGAGTCTGCAGCTTGTTCAACAGTTCGCACCCGAAACGAGTCTGCAGCTTGTTCAACAGTTCGCACCCGAAACGAGTCTGCAGCTTGTTCAACAGTTCGCACCCGAAACGAGTCTGCAGCTTGTTCAACAGTTCGCACCCGAAACGAGTCTGCAGCTTGTTCAACAGTTCGCACCCGAAACGAGTCTGCAGCTTGTTCAACAGTTCGCACCCGAAACGAGTCTGCAGCTTGTTCAACAGTTCGCACCCGAAACGAGTCTGCAATTTCCTTTCTGTCCAATATTTCTCTCAAAATGGTCATCTCAATGCAAAGTCTCTTCTCCAAAATCTGTGTTGATGATTGTACAGAGTCATAGAGACAGGAATTGTCCGTTTTGCATATGATCTTTATGTTCTCAGTTTCATCTTTTAGTTGCAGTAGTTCCAATAATAGTTTTCTGTAAAATAGGCAGGCTTCTGCATGTCAACTATGGCTAGAATTTCAGCAGCCAGTGTACCACCCTTGTAATGTGCTTGGATTGCCATGCAATGGGCATATATTTATTATTATTTCCTACCAAAAAGAGTATATAGCCTCCTTATGATCCCCCATCTGTCAAAATAGCAAAAGAAGCATCACTGTATGCATAATTTTTAAATGCTCAAGGTTTCCTAAGTCAGGGCCATGTCTATCTGGTATTTTTCTTTTTTTTGCTTTCTTAACTACTCTATTGGCTTGACATTCTATGTTTTGTTGTTTTAGAATGGAGCTTAATGCACTAACATAGATCAGGTCTGGTTTTGGTGGCCAGCCAGTTAAGTTGACCAATAACTTGCCTGATTTCAGTAATTTCTGTTGTAGAAATTGCATCTTTAAGGTTCCTGCCTGCTTCTACTGGAATATATTTTAATTTCTTTACATATTCATTCTGTCCAAGTTTGATATTCTCACTATACTTTTTTATATCTAATTCTATGTATTGGAACTCAGCAGTTTCTTCAGTTTTAACTGCAATTACACGACAAAGCCTGTCTATAAATCTGCTCTGACCCTGTAAAGCAAAAATGATCAACATGAGCAGCAATTATACCTTGCAGTTTGTTTCCGAAATGCCATGTAAATATTGCTTGATCATATTTTGAAGCTATTGCTCCTGACTTCATTAATTCCTCCTTGACTGTTAGGTTCCAGGACCTAGAAGCATCAGTCAAGCCATATACACATTTTGAGAGTTTCTAAATATAACCCTGAGGTACATTGGCTTCTTTAGGAGGATCCAGATAAACCGGTTGATCCAACTGCTTGCTCTGTAGGAATGCTGTCTTTATGTCCATTGATTTACATATCCAATGGTTAGCTACCGTTATTGTCAATGCTATACAGAAATCTTTAGAGCATGTGGGAGAATCATTCCTTATGTTGGTAATGTCTATCCTGGAAGCCTCTTGCCACAAGTCTGGCTTTATAGGTTTGCCTGCCATTGGAATTTTTATTTGTGTAAATCCATCTTGTGGAAAAATTTTGGTTGACCTTGGTAAGGTACTTGAATGTACACTTTATTTTCAACCCAGCTTTGGAGATCTTTCTTTCTTGCCTCTTCCAGTTCCAGGTCATCATTAGAGGAGAAAATCATTATATTTTCCTTGTCACAAGTGTGTTCATGTTCAGTTTCCTCTACCTCACTTGTTTGTCACTCTGATACTCTATGCTCAAAGCCCAGCCAAAAAGGTTCACCCTGTTCCATAACCACATTCATCAAATGCTTGTTCTTGCCTGTTGTTTTTGCCTGCCCTACTCCCTACTTATGACATTTAATTTTTTTCCATTTTGGGTCTGTGTGGTTGGCAAGCTTGCATTTAATAGTTTGTCCTGGTTTAGGAAACTCAATTTTCTTTGGAGTGAAGTCCTGCTTATGCTTCTACAGTCTGATGTTGCTCGACATTGTGATTTCCCAATCTTCATTTATATCAATCTCTTCAGAAATTGATACTTTTGGAGATTCTCCAGAACTCTTCTGTGAGGTACTGGGTTCATTGTTGCTATCCTCAGAACTTCGATATTAAACTCTCTGCCACTGTACCCTTACATATGTGACATCATGTTTGACAAGCACCTGTTTATGCTTCCACCCTATGACAGTTCCTGGACCAAGCCATCTATCACACAGGTTTCTTTTGTAAAGGAGAGCATCACCATTTTTGTAGGATTGTGCTCTATATGTTCTAACTTGGTGACGAAGTGCATGTCTTAGTTTCTCTGAGGACCCACATGCTATGAATTGTTTCCTGGCAGCATGCATAGCGTTTAGACTATCTGCAACAACTTCACTGGTGGAAACACCTTCTAATACAGGAAGTTTGTCATTTAGAAAAGCTGGTATGTTGGGATTTTTGCCAAAAACAAGTGGATTGGGAATGTATCCATGAATACTGAGAAGTGTATTTTTGGCATTTATGGCCCATGTAAATGCTACCGCGAAACTACAATTAGTATCTTCTATGGTTTTCTTTACCATTTCTCCCAATATTCCATTGTGTCTTTCATTTAACCCAATGCTCCAAGGACTTTCAGCAGCAGTGGTATGTACCACAATGTTTAGATTTTGCGCCATATCCCTAAAAAACTGGTTATTAAACTCTCTGCCACTGTCAGTGAGAATAAATCCTGGAGTTCCAAAATACGCAACCCAGTTCTTGAAGATGGCATTAATGATGTTAGGACTTTCCTTACTAGGAATCCTGACTCCAACACTGTATCTTGTACCATGGTTAATTAGGTACAGTGCCTTGTTGCCATAAATTTCTTTGATGTCCATGGCAATACTCTCATTGAAATAGGTTCCTAACGAGAATCCAACAATTGGTCCGGGTTCAGCCCTTTTGTAACTCGTGCAAATTTCACATGAATTAGGAAGTTCTTGTAGAATTTTAATAAATTCAGAATCTCACATTCCAACAATGTTTGTCACTTTTTATATCATGTGAACAAGTAAAATGGTAAGTTATTTTTGATTTGTTTGCATTCCCACATGACAGCAAAAAATAAGCAGCGTTTGGAATGGCTAAACAGACCAATTCTTGCATGGCACTCTTTCCGCAGGTGTAACAGATGAAGCAGGAATGTGGAATGAAAGTTAGAGATTTTTTCTCTCTTTCTGCTTCTTTCATTGTCTTCTGATCACCAACAGCTGGTTTTGTCTTTTCCCAGGCTTTATGACTTGTCTTTGAAAAGCATGGCATCAGCCACTGCATTCATTTGCTAACTGTTCTCAGCTACAGGATTCGATATCTGTACATTTCAGCTCCCTCTTGAAACGATGTCTGTATGTTTCAGCTCTAACCTTGAAACCTAGTGTAGGGTGGCCTACTATACAATGTCCTGTGGCCAGTTCACTGTAAATGATGTCTTGGTACATAACCATGATTCATTTAAATGTATGTGACTTGACCATTGAAGATGACATTGACAAAGGATATGGAGACCAGGCACTAGCCAGACTTCATGCCCCTTTCCACTTGCAGCTGTACCAACAAGATCCAAAGGAATACAGGGCATTACATTTGGGACCAGCTTAGCTGCAGGAGTTTCTTGAAGGTTGTCAGTATTACCACCAACTGTCTTCAGTGCTCCAACATTATATATATAGGGAAAAATATAAGGTTTTTAAAAATAGATATAATATCTCTCTCTCTCCATATATATATATATATATATATATATATATATATATATATATATATGAGAGAGAGAGAGAGCCTACAGAAATCACTTTCCAGCTGTACCAATGTGATGGTTCTGATCACAACAGATGCCTTTTTGTGTCCACCCATAATAATTGTAAACATTTCTGACAGAATGAGGCATTGTATAGCCTCTAACAAGTTTGGTTCTTGTGATAACTGGTAGCTCTGTAATAGCGTGTTAAATAAAAGTATGTCCGCTATCCCTTCCTCTAGTCAGTCAATTCGTGGTGTAATCTTCTGCTGATAAAGCAGAAAGCTTTGCTCATAAATTTTCTTCCAATTCTATTTTTGACTCATCTGGAGATTTTGCCTAGTTTCTGCTATCATCTCTAAACTGGATTCCCATAAAACATGCAATCTTAATGGTATCCCTGCAAATAGTCTCAACAAAATGTGTTCCAGTTCTATCTAAACTATACAATATATGCCTTGCTGCTACTTGCTTTTCTGCTTGTTGGATATTCTCTTCTGCTTTTAAGAACCCAGTCGAACCATCAGTTCCCTCTAGTTATTGGCCTATTAGTCTTCTACTTCTTTCTTAGCAAAGTCCTAGAGACTAATCAACTCAGCAGCTCACCTCAGTTTCTTTCAAACAATATGGCTTCCACTACTCCAGGTCAACTGCTGATGTGAGAAGTTATTACTGAAAGTAATATCAACCTTTAGATAGGAATGGTGACACTTTTTTGACTTCCATCAGTATGGTAGATGCTAACCACCAGGAGACTAACTCTTTGTGCCTTCTCGGACTAATTTTTTTCATGGACATGAAGTGAAATGATTATATTGATACATGCTACCTGCCATATGTAAAGTAACAGGAATTAATTGTATAGATAATAAATTACAATACATATATGACAATTCTGAATAGAAAAGGTTGCTTCCATTCATTCTCATATATATAAATTGTCCAATCAGAAATTATAAATTTTAGTCTTCAGTTTGACATTATACTGATATTTTTTAATAAAATTTTATTAATTGTTCACTAAAAATTTCACTTAATTTTTAGGCAAATGTAAAAAGTTTTTAGATCCATGATTTGCCAATTTTATACACAAATAAGTTAAGCCATGATGAAAGTGAAACTTCAAGGAAGAGAGATTCTATATTTGAACACAAAGATATTTTTTCAAATTTGCAAGTAAACATTTTGATCTAGAAAACCAAAGAGAGTCAGCCCTCACTCTATAAAAATTTGAAGATTGTGCTGGAAAATGAGCTAGAAACCTAAGATACTTTCAATGTCTTCATGAGAGTTATTTCAAATTATTTAAAAGTAATAGGCAAATAAAAGTAAAAACTCTATAAATAAATTCACTTAAATAAGAAAATCCAAGGAACATAGTTATATAGAAGTCTACATTAATTATATTCAATAGCATAAAATGGATCTATTTTTGTGTTGGTGGAAAAACAGACTTTAAATAATAACTGGATATGGACTTCACAGTGGCTGAATGTAGATGAGAAATCAAAACTTCAAATTTCTTGAAGCAGCAGGAATCCATTTAAAAACAAAAATATCAAGCAATAAAGTTTGTAATTTTTTTTTATTATATTTTACCTATTTTTTTCAACAGTTAAACACATCCAGGTGAAAATTGTAAATATACTATCCAAAATTCAACATTTCTGCTTTTGTTCAAGTACTTTCAACAATCTTGTCCATTTTCAAAAAGTAAATGTTATCAGTATCATAGACAAGTGTTATTGGCTACATACTGGCTTTTTTTGGAACATTACATTTCAAAGTTAACCTAAAAGTGATATCATATGTAGAATGGTTTTACAGATTATGACTAAACTGAAAACAAGTATTTGAACATCCATACATATTTTGATTATTTTATACACATTTTAAAATGCCATTTCCTGTGGGGAAAGATATTTAATGCAGTTTGTTTTTCTTGTGTAATAATAAATTTGAGTACAGAAATGTCTTTCTTTACAGTGTGTGATGTATAGTATTTTGGTATTATCTGCCTTTTCTTAATTGTAGTGGGGTAATTCCATGTCAATTCACCAGGACCTTACACCAAATTACTTGAAATTTGGCACAAATGTTCCCATTCATGAGTTAGGAAAGGGTGCCAAATTATTTTGTGCTAGACTTTACTGTTCCAATTTTAAGGGCGGGGTGTATAATTTTCCTATTTTGCCTCTAAATTAAGGCCACACAACGTCGCCGAATTTCAGTGTTTTTTTTAAAATTAAATACCATACCTCCAATATTTATGAAATTTGGTATGTAGGGCAAATAAGAAGTGTAGAATCCAAATATTTAACTATATCAAACCTACACTTGATAGAAAATTTTATTTTGCTCATCCTAATACATGACCCCAAAAATTAACAACTTTTCACTTATGTAGCTTACGGTCAGTCTATCAAAAATGTCCTCTTCAATTTTCATAATATTTTTTGACTAATATCTACAATGCCTGCTCAAGTTCACCAAAAAAATTTAGACATAAGTCTACTTTAGAAGATATATGACCCTGCCAACTTTAGAGTTTTTTTCCTACGTATGTGCAGAGAAAGATTATAATTAGACAATCATCCTAATGCTCCATAACCTCTAAAATGTTGATATTGTGCTAAGTAACTTCTTAATCTATTCAATAGGATTGTTTTTATTAATTTAAAAAAAAAAAATTATTTAAATATATTTTGCAGATATTACTTTTTGTACAGATAGATCGTCTTTAAAAAGCAGTAAACATTGCCTCATGTATGATAATCAACAGTGCATAGAAAATTTGTAAATTGCACTTAACAAATGGAGTTAAAAGAAATTCTTTCTTTTTGTGTTTCTTTTAATTTTATTTTGGTAAATTATTTTCATGAAACAAAAAAAAACTTGATTTTTTTCATTCTCAAAAAAGGTCATAAGATAAATGTGAATCTTTAAAACATAATATTTGAAGTTGGCACTTAACATATTTATATAGTTGAAGGAAATGCTTTCATTACTTTTTTTAAATTTTAATTTTTTAAATAATTTTTCAAAAGGTGAAAAGTTGTTGATTTTGGGGTCATGTATTAGGATGAGCAAAATAAAATTTTCTATCAAGTGAAGGCTTGAAATAGTTAAATATTTGGATTCTACACTTCTTATTTGCCCTACAAACCAAATTTCAGAAATACTGAAGGTATGGAAGTATTTTTCTTTAATTTTTAAAAAACACTGAAATTCGGCGATGTTGCGCGGATTTAATTTAGAGGCAACATAGGAAAATTATACACCCCCCTTAAAATTGGAACAGTAAAGTCTAGCACAAAATAATTTGACACCCTTTCCTAACTCATGAAGGGGAACATTTGTGCCAAATTTCAAGTAATTCAGTGTCGGTGGGTGCAGATTTCAACTTTTTGCTGGTGTTTTGACATGGAATTTTGACCCAGTGTTTTAGTTGACCTGATAGTAAAATTCATACACATATTGATTAAGTTTCAATGAGGTGATTGTGCAACCAATGTAAGAGTTTAATTTTGTTTTGTGATTACTGGCATTGGAGATGCAATCTCCCAAAGCATATGAGAATTGAAAATTACACCCCTAGTAAAAACAAAGTCCCAAATCATTGGTAAGATGTTTTAAACTTTTTCTAATAAATGATAATTCTAAGGTGTTTATTACAATAATTAAGCCATATGTACTGGTGAATTATACTTTTAATGACTTTTTCATTGTTTATACTTAGGATGCATCTGGTTATAGTAGAATAAGTTAATGATGTTTTTTGCTTGTATAAGGATGGTTGTTAGTGCTTTTTTTTCTAATATTCTATAACAACTTTATTTACTTGTCAACAATATGATTGAGTATATTATTGTTGATAAATATTTATTTTATGTTGCTAAATTCTTTATAAGATAATTAGTGCTAAGATATGAATAAGTCATCAATATATTGAACATAATTCTGCAAAACCTAAGATTTAGTTTCCTACATGTAGAAATTAGAGTAGGACCAAAATACAAACCTATACCAACACTGACAAACTGTGTAAATGCTGCTTTGATGATCATAAAAATGTATTTGTGTCTTGCAAGATAGAATTGTAAGTATTAAGAGCTGGAAGCAAAGAATACTAATATTAGGTAGTGGCAGCCATCACCACAGTAACCATACATAATGGAGAAACTAGCAATTTTCATATGCTTCTCTTGCTTAAAGTTGAATGTATAATCTAATTTGAATAAATATTGTATAAAATTAGTTCTATTTTTCCTCTTTCATGATGCATTACGTATTTGAATCATTCATCTATAATGAAACTCAAGCATTACAAGTTATAATGCAACTGTTGTCAGATGCATGTTGACCCTATTTTCATGTCTGTTAGAAACAAAGTTTGCATTACACTTTCACTAGTTTCTAACAAGATACAGTACACATGCTATTTTTATCTCATCTGAACATGTGGAGAACTGGTTTACCAATCATATCAAAAAACAAAAAAAAAAAATTGTTTTACATTAATTTTCTTTTTAATAACTATATTTTAACCCTGAATTGGTCATTCCAAAAAAAAAAAAAATAAATAAATAAATAAATAAATGTAATAAAAGAATAGATTTTTTTCATTTTGACATATGCTGTAGATTTTATAGTCACTAGAAAATCCTGAAAATTTTAAATGAAAATTCCTAACCATTCCATATGTTTAAATTTAGCTGAATCAGCATTTTCCATCAGACATTTTCAAACATAATGATCTCATAAACACACTTATATCTTATGATCCATTGGTCAGAAAATTTATACACTTACAGATCTTTAATCAAGGAATCCAAATATCCCTTTAGAATTTTACAAGAATAACCAAAAAGTAGATATTTGCAGTTTTTTTGGTTAAAAAAAAAAAAAAAAAAAAAAAAAAAAAAAAAAAAAAGAGAATTTTTAGGCAACCAACCACACAGAAAAATTGAAAAATATCTTCAGCCCTTAAAAGTAGCAAAAAGATGGCAACATTTGAAAACAAAATTTGGGGATTAAATCCCATTAAGTCTTATTAACTGTCTCTCAAAGATACCAATTCTAAACCTCTAAATAGTTTTTTTCTCAAAACTTTTGATTCATGCTAACTTCACAATTATGATCTAATATTGACTCATTCTGCTAAGGGCGTAGCTAGGAAAATATTGCATAGTATTTGGAGAATTCATTCCCTAAGTTTTAACAATTTTCTTTTTATTTCAATTTTTATGGGTGTTTGAATATGGATTGAAAAAAAAAAAAAAAAAAAAAAAAAAAGCATAAATTATCATTAGCATCCAATTCATCCAGTTTCCTTACAGACTTTGAACATAAATTTGTGCTCTCACACAAAATTCCAATATCACATGAACCAGTTATATAGACTTGGAAATAAAAAAGCTGAATTTATCATAATTTTTGAGCACCAATCTCCTTCACAAATTTTTCTAAATGCATAAACTTGAAAGGTAAGAATAATCTATGTGACACTATTTAGCTATGGTAACTGGGTAACTAATTAACCATAGAAATTAAAACAAGAAATACTTAAGGTGAAAAAGAGCTATCCTGAAAGATAGACTGATCAATGTTAAAAAAAAGGGATTTTATTTTATTTACGAAAAAGATACTTTACACAAAAGACAGTAAACCCAGTAAAAAGCCATATGTGAAGTTTTTGTCAGGTTGATTAATGTCTTGCCGAGGGAGATAGGAAGAAAGGCAAATATTAAGATATCAGCCAGACCATGGCGGTCATAAAAATTTTGGCTTGAGACGATCACCAATACAGGCAGGGAGAATCAATGTTAATTATCTTTCCAAGATATCGTTTATTTTTTTTTTGGCCACAGGAGAGGAAAAGCAATGTGGCAATTATAAAATTTTGGCATTTGTCTCGACATAGGTGAGAGGACTGTTATTATTTACCTTATCAACGTGTCGCTTCAGATGCTGAAACGTTGAATATGGTGTTTGTAAATTTTTGGCAAGAGACAGAAAATAGAGTGGAGAATTGAGATTTGGCTAGATAAAAAAATTTAATGTCTCAACAAGCCAAGGATTCCATTATAAAGCTAACTTCTCGATAGGACCAGATGGCAAATTTTGACAGTGATTGATGGAGTCGGTAGAGAGTGCTGGCTAAGTGAATTCTGGGTGGCCAAAAGAGATGATAGAAATTTAAGTGGCAATGTAGAATTCGTAAAAATTTTGGCCAATGGGGAAAAAAAAAAAAAAAAAAAGAAAAAAAAAGAGAATAAAAATTCTGGATTATAATTTTAATATTTCATGTCAGGAAGCACTTTCATACCCAGAAACTTCCATTAAAAATATAGGGTATATAGCATGCATTTATGATATTTTTTGGTGGGTTGGTCTATTTCTTGAAATTGACACTGCACAACGTCACTTAAAAATACAGTTTTACATCCTCATGGACCAGCAAAATTCTTTCTTGGTATATGCAAGGGTTCCTAATATATTGTGCTTCAGGACACATGTACATCCTTCAAAATGATGAATATGATATTATAAAGAACTGGGCTAGTAGAATGAATGATTCATAGTTTTAACTACAAAGGCTGAAGATATCTATCAATTTTTTCATGTGGTCGGCCATCTAAAAACTTCCATTTTGTGACCAGGATATCTACTTTTTGGTTATGCCCCGTGAAATTATGAAGGAATATCTAAATTCTTTGACAAAAATTTATAAGGGTATCAAATTTCATTAATTTATACCCAGTGGGTCAAAATATCTAAGGGTTTTTGTGAGATCATCGTGTTCAAAAATAGAAATGTCTGTTGTCAGAAAATGCTGATTCAGCATAATTTCAATTTGCAATATCTTGAGAAAGGTTAGGAATTTTCACAATTTTCTAATGACTACAAGATCTACAACATCAAAATGAAAAAAAAGCTATTTTTTGGTTGAATTGACATGGTACATCAAGCGTGAACCAGGTATTTTGAGGCCACATTGAATCACATATGGAAGACAACCTCATATAATGTTACAAAAATCAAATTTTAAAATTCTTATTTCTTTAAGAGCATTAAAAAGTACACTCTACTAATGGTACTAGCCAGCTACAGCAACTCAAAGAGCCAGGTACTTCACAGGTAAACAGGAGAAATGACAAGTGGTAGGTACCTATGAAGATACAAATCATCATCCATATAAGCAGGTGGATATTGTTTTTGTTTTTTTTAGCATTTATTTTCCATATTTTTTGATAACTGGATATTTCCTTACATGAGTGCTTCCTCTCAAATGACCATTGTGACTCTGAAAGTTACTGACCAAGAATTTTAATGATCACATTACCCACCAGATGTGGCCTACTAGCTGTCCAGACTTGAATCCTTTGAACTACTACATCTGAAGTACCACCAAGCAGAAGTCTAATCACTGTCCTGCAATATCAAGGATTTGTTGAAGGCCACCATTGTGGATATGATTGTTAGCATGAAGAACTACCTAATGTGACTATGCACTCACCTTTAAAACAACAGTCATCTTCATAAAAAAGAGAATTTTATTGACCGACCTTTTTTTCATTTTACATGCATATATTAAACACATATTTAGGTAGAAGTACTTTATTTAAACAGGATTTATTAAATAGAATGGATGTGGAATTTCTGTTGAGCCTTCTAGTGAATTTTTCTTTGTGTCAAAGAAGTTGAATGATGTCGAGCAGAAACTTGTAAATGAACTTGCTGAAACTGAGTAATTTCAACCATTCAAAGATAGAAGTCAAAAGGTAGCCCTATTACTCCAACTTTTACATTGACCAAATCAAAGGCAGAAATCATTATTTTGATGTCCTTTGTTAGATGATATTGCACAAGTGGCATCAATATCTGTTTTTAGATTGGATTTTGATATAATATCACTTTCAAGAGACAATAGGATATGAAGTGTCCCAGGAATATTGGCTTTAAAATTCAGACTACAAATCACCATTAATAGCAGGAATGCAAGTGGGACATTTCTAAATGTTATGTCAATTTTTTTGTTTGATAATGAGTGTAAAGCTTTACAATAATCAATTCATGAAACAAATTTCTAAGTTTTTATAGTCATTGTTCAACATTCCACCACCTGAAGAAGGCTAGAGCATACAACAGCCGAAACGTGATAAATATGGCAGCAAAGATGAGGACAAGGTCCGAATAATGTAAATATTGTCCAAATTATTGTATAAGTATTCAAATTACAGAAAAAAAGAACTTTTTTATTGAATTCTGTATACTAAAACTTGTAAAGTTTTAGGCATGTACATACTTTTTATGGCAAGTTCAGTATCTATTTTGCCCTACTGTCAAATTACATATCCAGCTGTTTTTACATTTTGTAAATATGAGTTTTTTATTGATGTAAAAAGTGAAAAAAAATTTAGCTTCATCTCTGTTGTCCTATGAAATATAGCAAGAAGTTGCAAGGTATTAAGTTGAAATGAAACTTACATGACAGTCAAAAGCGCCCATCTGTGTCATGTCTTAACTTTTTGATTTTTGAGAACACAATGTTTCCCACTGTCTGAACTAATAATTATGGATTCTGTTAGTATTATATTTCTTTTACTTCAAAACTACCTATATATTAAATTTATTCTTAACTAGACTGAAGTTTGCATCTTCAGTTATACACTGCTGAAATTGGCTTCTGACCAAATAGCACATAAAACAGAAAACTGCCATCATAACTTCATTAATAATTGAGCTACCAAGATAAATTTGGTACTATTTTTTTATGCCTTGCCAATTTTTCTATATCTGTATACAAGGTTTTTAGATATATTGAAAATAAAATTTTAGTTTGGGATACCTACTTTTAGTTCTGAAATATTTTATATGCTTCTTCCTAAATTGAATGAATTTTTATTAATGCTTGTACATTGTTGTTTTTTACAGTTTATTTGATATAGTATTTTTGTGTTACTGATATGTGTTTATTGGATTTTTTGTTGGAGGTTAGTAATGTGTGATTTAATTAAGTTATTATTGAATAAATGGCATGTTAACCAGGGTTGTTTTATTTAAATCAGATTTTTTCATTTTAGCACATAAAGAAAGCAAAAGAAAAAGCAAAGTTGATACGAATGGCTTAAGAGATTTTGACAGTAGGATAATTTAATGTTGTCAAATTAACAATTTTTGGTTATATCTGGCCGACTTTTTCCCCAATTTAGCCAATAAAAATCTTCATTTTTACAATTTTTTAAGGTATTGAGTGCATCTACATTCAGCTCGTTTCATTTTTTTTTTTTTTTTTACATATCATACAACTATTTATTCTTAAGGCATTTTAAAACAAAAGATTAACATGGTGATCAAACAGCTATATACAACTGATTTGTACATAAATAATCTTGTAAATTTTTTTATGAGTAGTTTGCCAGCCAGTATTGTTTTTTAAACTTAGACCTCAGTTTTCCAATTGTCTGTGTATTTTTTTTTTTTTTTTTTTTATTTAAATGAAATTTGTTTTTTTCCAGGCAATTACAGTTTCTCATTTTTTTTTATTATCTATGGGGTGTCAAATACCAGAAATTCACCCACCAGGAAGAAAAGCACATACCCATCAAAACAATATCCCTACCATATACTTTCCAGTAAAATTTTATGTGTTTTTTTTGTTTTTTTTTGGTACTATTTTTAAATTGTGGCACAACTTCCAATCAGGACAACCAAGGCTAAATTATGCCAGAAGTTCAAAATAAAATCTTATAAAATTTCTCCAGGAACTATGCGATTGAAAAATTGTTCTGATGTGTAATTTTCTTCCTATGAAAGATTTGTGACTGGCACTCTTTTCTGAATTTAGAAAAAAAAAAAAAAAAAAAAAAATTCTTTTAGTTTCTAATTTGTTTATTAAATAAATATTTTAATATGAATTACACACCGAGACACTATATATTAAGCTATATTGGAAACAATTTTTAAACATCTTTTTAAAAGATAATATAAATTTAATATTAAGTTTTCTACACAATCGTTTTACTTATTGTACAGTGTACAATAACAGTATCTTGCAAACAAAAAGAAAAGCTGGCATAGATAATTTGTTTTAATAATAAAGGACTTTAATCAATTTGAAAATACCTTTTTGACTTTTTAGCTTAATGATTTCAGATATTTATTTGTAAATAAACTCAATTACTATTTTTCGATTCTGACAAATCATATTAGGTCCTAAAAGTAACAATTATGTATGTGTGCTGAAAAGTCAGGGATATATTAGTGGATTTAAATTTTAATTAATCTGATTTGCTAAATGGACAGTTAAAAAGCTTTTTTTTTCTTTTTTTTTTAAAATAGTAGATCCTTGAAAAGGAAATTTTCTTTGGAGGCATTTATAGTCAAGACCACATGTTTTGACAAGAATCAAGAAATTAATAGAATGATATTTGCAACCAACTCTCCATTTCAATCACTGCAACATCCTCAATTTCATAGAATGGTATAGAAGCTGAGTCTAGGATACACACCTCCAACAAGACAAGAACTTGCCGATAAGTACCTGCCTATGGTCTATAAGGAAGAATATAGAAAATATGCTCAAAAATGAAAATGTTTCTCTTTTAGAGATAGGCAGTTTAACCAAAAAACTGTCTTTTTTCTCAGTTTCATCTTCACACCATGAAACCACATCAAATTTTTTTTTTTTTTTTACAAAACCGAAATTATTCATTTTAGTGCTATCACTACTGAGTGACCACATCCAAAGAAACACTATTGAAAAAGACTTTCAGATGTTAGTTAATAAAATTAAATTTTATCAACATTTATACAAGAGAAAAAAATTGAACAAAAAATATTAAAAACATTTGACTAGTTTTTGGAAATAAATGTGAAATCTATTTGTTTACAAAAGAAATGAAAAAAAAAAAAGGAAATACAACAGATATTACACTTGGAAATCATAGAATGTTTTCAAACAGAAAAAAAGGAAAATATGACATGTTGCCTGAAATCTATTTGTTTCAGTTTAAAAAAAAAAACTTTTTGTGATAAAATTAAGTTAACAAAATAGTGAATAAAAAAAAAAAAAAAGTTGCCAGTTTTGTGTTAGTGTTAAATTTTATGAAGTTGGATTAATAGTAATTGTTTTCTAGTAAGCCAGTACACCAATCATGAAATAAAGTTTTTGTAAACAAGAAAAATGAGTGAAGATTTTTTTTTTTTTTTTTTAATCTAGGGAATGCACCTAAATTAGATATTAAGAATAATTAAAATAGTTCTTAATTTCACTTTTAAAATATGTTTATTTTCTAGATATGCAAGTCTCTAGTGTAAAATGTTTGGTTTTCTACAAATAAAATTATGTTTCTATCTAGCGAATACACTTAAAATTAGATAAAAAAAAAAAAAAATAAAAAAAAAAGTTTTAAAACATGTATATTTTCAAAACTGCAAGTCATTTTCTTTTTAAAACCCAAAGTAAAAAATTATCTTTTTTAGCCACTAGTGCTCAGTGGATGTTCTGCCTATAAAATTCTTCTAAAGGAGGAAAATCATTTTATTTTTACAAATATCTTTATGGTTTTATCTAGCGAATACACTTTAGATTATATATCAAAATGATTAAAATAGTGTATAATTTCAGTTTTAAAATGTATCTAAAAAAAGAACAGTATCACACTTGAAGATTTGGAAATATATGCATTCTAAAAATGAAATTAAAAGCTTTTAATTATTTTTAATATTCAATTTTAGGTGTATTCATGGAGAAAAAAAATAACTCTTTGATTTTTCCTTGTTTAGAAGAAATTTATTTGCAAAACCCCATAATAGTTGACTGGTGTATCAGAAAAAAAATTGCCATATTTTTAATTATTTTAAACATGAGGTTTTTCATTTTTGGCTTTTTAAAAGCCACATCATAAAAGCTTACTAATTTCTGGAGAGCTAAATACCATTTTCTCTCTCAAATGTGTTGTCCAAAGACACAAATTTGTCACAAATATAGATAGTTTATGCAACGATTTCATTCTTATTTAACCAGTTTGTTAATAAATATGGTAGTTATTTATAGTTGACTATTTATTTGAAAGTTCAATAAATAAACCTCAATCAAAAACAAGTGTCTGTCAGTGTCAGACAGTAGTTTCAATAATTTGAAAATATTTTTTTTTTTTGCTTACTTTATAATTTTGGAAAGAATTTGCTTCCACATATCAGAGAAGAAATGAACATCTTGGTTGTAGTTTAAGGTGTCTTCTAACTAAGTGTATAATTTCCAGAATATTGATATGGATTGGTCATGTTGATTTTGCAAAAAAAAAAAAAAAAAATAAATAAATAAAAAAAGATAAAATAAAAAATAAAAGTAACATTAAATTTAGTCTCAGAGAAAAATAAAAAAAATATATATTTTGCATTTTCGGCTGTTTAAAGCAAAATACTCACTGTAAAAAATAATTCAATGAATAAAAGCACATACAAATTACATATTTAAAAAGATTTTATTTTATTTTCGGCCATATGAATACACGAGAAACTGCAATTTGAATGAACTAAGTTGCAAATTCATCAATCTCAAATGAAATCAGATACTGAGTGGAAATGCTATCATTACACAAGAAAATGAATGGCTTCCTTAGAAAGCAAAAATACTAAATTAAAAACTGAATCGAAAACTGTGGTACAAGGAAAAAAAAATTTTTTTTTTAATAACAGAAACTGATACCGAAACATAAATTGCCAAACCAACCAACTCTAGTGCTTTTCATTAGATGGTTAGTAAAAACATTCACTATGGGTCCATTATTTTGTCACTGACACCAACAGGTCAGTGTTACGAATGCAGATAGCGCATACACGCATATATTAAGGTTAATCTCTGCTTGACAACAGAGGAGGTCATGTGGGAGTCTCGAGACATTTTGGGGAGGCAGATCAAGAGGTTGACTGACCCAGTTACCCGTAGAAACAGACATCTAGACAGAAGCTAGACAGGGGGACTGATGTAAGGTCACGAAACAGCAGGAACTGGAATTCGCGCCAAAACGCAGGACACGTGGGAATTAGAAAATTACTTGGAAGTCAGTTGCTGTCTTGTCTTTGAAGGAGCAAGACATGAAATCGAAGCGCTGATAATTTATGAATGGAAAGATGAGACTCATTTTGGTAATGATGGCACTTATCTGATTCATCATAAGCAACTCCGGATAAGAAATATAAGGACGTATATTTCTGTTCGTTAACTCCAAATTGAAGAAGATAAATCGAGTTATCACAGAAGACGCAAGGAAATTTGTACACTGAGAATACAGCCTGTGTTTGAAGAAGGAAAAGAGAAATCAAGAGAGAAGGAGAAAGTATATACATCTCTGTTGCAGCCAAACCGTGTTTGAAGCTGAACTGTGTAAAGAAGAAGAAAGAAAAGAGAAAACCAGAGAGAAGGAGAAAGTATATATCTCTGTTGAAGCCGAAATGTGTGTGAAATTGGATTTGTGTAAAGAAAAAGAAAGAAAAGAGGAAACATGAGAGAGAAAAGAAAGGACAATGAGTAAGAGAGAGAACTGAATATAAAGATAAGTAACTATATATTTTGGACCTGTGTTAGAAAGATAAACATGCATCCATAAATTTTATGTTCTCACAAACACCTTTCCACATGTCAAAATAGTAATATATAAATCCTATCCCATCTATTTTTTTTTTTTTTGGTTATGCATTGATTTCTGCATTCATAGTTATTCATACTTATTTTTGTTTATCCATTCGGGTTCAGTTGAATCCACTTGGATTTGGGCGTATTTTGGTATCCCAACATAAGTCTTGAGGTTCTGGTCGTTGGATGCTTTACTCATGTTTATATTTTTCTTTTATTATATCTTGTGTATATGTATATATTAAAATTCTTATACCAAAATTTATTATGCCTTATCGTTCATCCTTGAATTGTGGATCGGTATATGTGTTGAAACCAAAGAGAACCTGGGAAAAGACTACCGTTTGATTATCTCAATCGAACAGCGTTCTTTAAAATATTTTTGTTTACTAATTGTCCATTTGTCATGGTCTGGGAGAGATAGCCCGTATCTCTCCATAGACGTGATAATGAAGCATTAAATAGCAGAGGCCATCTTGCTTATGGAGTCTGCAAATTTAAATGCCTGGAAGAGAGACCTCATTTGTAACTTTATAATAATGGGGACAAGTATGAAATATTTCTCATGGACATGTTCCATTGCAATATTAACTTCCTCCTTAATAATTTTCCTTGAAGATTAGGATGAACCATGTTAGCAAGAAGGTGCACTTTGGTGGTGACTTGGTTGTACCTTTTTTTTTTTCCTTCCAATATTTCTATCAGTTATTTTTCTTCAGAAGGTTTTTCAAAATTCTTGAACAGTTCTTTTCATATATCTACTGCATGTGTCATTCTGAATTTTATCCAGAGCTTTAGCTATGGGTTTTAATTGTAAAAACTGTTCCTCTGCAGAATTTACTTGTTCCTGCTAACAAAAACCAGTTGTTTATGTAACTCTTCAGCCTGACATGGTGTTCCAGCAAGTGTCTTGGGACATGACAAGACCATTCTTGGCAGTATCTTTCTGAGACATAATGATTATTCCATAAGCAAGATTGCCTCTGCTATTAAATGGCGGGATTCACATGCAAGTGTGTTGAGCAGTGATATACTTTCTGTAGTCAAGCAATTCCTGCCAGCAGTGGCCTCACTTCTGGTGTTGAACAAGTTTACTCATCCTATTTAAAACTGATAAACTGGCTTGATACAAATAAAGCAGCAAAACTGATCTTTCTAATCCAGGAATGCAAACAATGTTCATGTTTAATTTTAAAAGTTGTTAATGATTAAAAATTTTATAATAAAAAAAAAAAAAAAAAAAAATATTCACATGATTAATAAATATTTGATTCTATATGTTTAACACTTTTCTTCCTTCATGAAATTACATGAAAACAAATAAAGTGGTTTTATTTCTAAATCTTTTGCTTTAAATAAAGATTTTTTGTAAAATCGGTTTAAATCAGTGGTTATTTGATTTAAATCAAACAACTCTGATATTAAGCAGCAGAATAATGTAGTTATTGTGTAACCCACACGTTTTTTTGAATTTTTATTATTAGAGAGATTCTCCAAATTGGCAAACAAATTCATAGACAACATTGGTTTGTTGAAACTATGTTGGATTGTTGATGTTGATTATGTGAGAAGGTTTTAGAGTTTTCAGTCATGGGTTTTATTTACTCGTTTTTGTCAATAGGTGATATGTATCCATGTATTAAAGTATGGGGAGGGCTAGTTTGTGGTTGTTGTTATCAGTTTCTGCATGATAGTTTCATGAATTTGAGTTTTTTTTTTATATATAAATGGAAGTTTTAAAGTTATTATTCAAATCAGTATATCTATATAAAAAAAATTGTTATTGCTGTTAAATTCATGTGAATTTAAGAACACTTATTTCCAACGATTATTCTCGGGATTTTCAATTTTAACTTGTCCATATTTTTAGTTAATGTATTGTCAGTATATTGGCTATAAATTGTTGACTTAAAAAAATTAATTTTCTAAAATCACCATAAAGAATTCTGATAGAGTGATAGTTCACCCCATCACATTATCAGTTTCTTAAAAGGAAGTTAGGTGGTAAAAGCTCAGAGTTTCTTGAGGAGAGTTGTTGGTTTTATTTTTGGAAATGGAAGTGATGGATATTTATAAACATTGTTAATTATAATGGAATCACTGACAGATGTGTTAGTGAATAAATTATCACTATTATTTGAATTAATAATATAGAGAATCTACATGAAATCATATTGGAATTTATGTTGTATTTAGAAGGAAACATGTGGATTATTGGTCTGTGTTTACTTTTCTATAAATTCAACCTGGTTTGTATTTGCCATGATTTTCTGAAGATTCAAAGATCCTATTTTGACATCTTTGTTGTAACAGAGATGAGAAAAGAAGTCCAGATGTAAATAATAACACTACAAAATTCAGTCAGTGAAACACTATTTAGTACCAAATGGTATTTCCCCTATTTTGCCTAAATACATGTGTACCCATTTTCTGTCACCCACTTAAATTTTATTTTGATCAAGTTCTTCAATCTGTCATCTGTGTATCTATCACCAATTTTCTCTTTATCCAATTTTGAGAATGTAGGTCTCTGCAACATTTACTAATTTTTCAATCTTAGAAATTAAAATTGAGATTAACAATCTAAACTAGGTACCTCCAAAAATTTGGTATACCCAAGGTTTAAATGTAATTTTTCATAAAGGAAAAATTCTTTTCGGAGTTTTCCTCCAGTTTCAATTGAAAACTAAAGGATTAAATTTTCTAATTCCAGAAAAAAAATACTGTGGAGTATTTCAAATAGAAATTTCAATGATTTTTTTTTGTTGAACCTTCTGAAAAACCAATCAAAACAGCCATTTTTAACTTTTTTTTTTTTTTAGAGAAATTTAGACAAAACTTATTTTTTTCCTTTTTGAATTTCCTGCTAAAATAAGATATACATTTCTGAAATGTTATTTTTGTAAAATTAGCAAAATTAGTTAAAATTAATCTGTTTTGAAACGAACATCACTTATGGCATAAAATTTTCTAGACAAACATTTCTTGACCTCAGTGTATTGTTATTTTCACGTCTCCATTGACAATTTGATGGCTGAATGTGTTGACAGGTTTAGTACAGTGCACGAAAATTGATTTTTTTTTTTTTTGTTTCTTATAATAATTTAAAATACTATTAAAATTTCTTACATTATTGAGTTACCTGTATAATGGTATTTCTTTATTCAATAGCTAAGATAATGATAAATAATTTTATTAATTATTAATATTACATTAAGTTATTACATTTTTAATTTAATAACCGAGATAACTAATAAAATTATTATTATATTAATAATTAAAATCTCACTCAGTTATTAATTGTTTAAACTGATAAATGAGAATTTTATTATCTCAATTTAATTTTTAGTTTAATAACTGAAAGTGACATAAGCCAAAGACCTTTAAATGTCAAGGAGCTTTCCCTAAGGAGGAGACAAGCCTTGAAACACTTGACCTTTTAACCCTAATGTCACTTATGAGATATCATACTAAAAAAAATATAACATTTTGATGCACAAAAAAAAAAAAAAAAAAAAAATCTTTAATTATGGTAAAAAGTTTTGGTAGCATGATTTGTATTAAGCTTTTCATTTTCACTTCGTAAATATAGTCTTCACTTAAAAACTTAACCTACCTTGTACTCTGGGAGAATTTTAAACCATTTTTTAAAATTAAAAGAGAAATGAAAAAAACTAAAACAAAAATGCAAACAATTCTTGTAAAAATTCTGTATTCGTTGAATTTTTTTTTTCCTTCAGATAAAAATGCATATTATTTATAAACGTAAATAAAAGCCTAGCTAATTCAATAATTAGATAGTTTATTGTAATTCTTATTTTACGATTTGGAGCAGACTTTTAAAAAGTTAGCAGTAGTTGTGGGAAAAAAAAAAAAAAAAAAAAAATGATTTCATTTCTCCAAGGAGTCCTCCTTATAAGTCGTATAAAACAATTTGTGAACTGTTTGAAATTCTAAAAAAATTTTGCAAAATTAATTGGGGTGGCGAGGGAACAGATCTAAAAAAAAAAAAAAAAAAAAAAAAATTTTTTTACAGAGATTTTCTAAAAATAAAAATTTCAAAAATGAATGGATTCATTTTTGAATAAGACCTGAAAGTTCCATTAAAATCGGACAATGATTTGATTTTTACAAGAATTTCCAAATAAAAATGCTACACTAAAATGGCCATTACCACAAGTAGTACAAAGTTGACAGAAAAGAAAAGAGTAAAAGAAAAGAGTAAAAGAAAAGAGTAAAAGAAAAGAGTAAAAGAAAAGAGTAAAAGAAAAGAGTAAAAGAAAAGAGTAAAAGAAAAGAGTAAAAGAAAAGAGTAAAAGAAAAGAGTAAAAGAAAAGAGTAAAAGAAAAGAGTAAAAGAAAAGAGTAAAAGAAAAGAGTAAAAGAAAAAAGTAAAAGAAAAAAGTAAAAGAAAAAAGAAAAAAATTTTTGACCCAAATTTAGAACATGTTAGAAAGAAGGAAAATTTTTTTTTAAATAATTAAAAAATACTTTGTTTTTTTCTCTTAATTTTAACAGACATTTTAACGATAAAACTGTTTTTATTAAGTTTGGGACCTTTTATCATTATGCTATACTGATTTTTAACGTATTATTGGAGGTACCTAATCTAAATTAGGTCTCACTTTGTTTTACCTTCATGCAGATACAGGTATGCCTGTGGTAGTGGACAGTACAATTCTTGAAACTGCTTAAAATATACAATTGTGCTGCCCACAATATAGTGCTTATTATAGTGTTATCTTTCCTTTCAATAAGATTTGCCTTACCCTCTCATAAGGAAAATCTTGCCTTTTTTATTTGTTTACAGTGAATTTATTCCCTTTATTTTGCTTGAAAAACAACTGATTTTTAAAATGGAAATTTTTTTAGCATTATAGTACCGCAAAACACTAATACACCATCACCACAGTATTAAAACTAATTCTGTCTTGGGTTTTGACACCAGACTCCTTCTGCTCTATATAGACTGTTCAAACAAGAAAGAATCTAAAATGCTGATGCACAAAGATGCAATATTTTAAAAAAACTTGACATAAAAAAAAAAACAAAAGCAACTGGTAACCTTATTAACTTTTCAAAGTCTCTGATGACATAACCAAAGCTAGGTCTGATGCCTCTCAAACAATCCACTAGTGAACTTTTGAAAACTTTACACCTAATATCTGTATCCATGTGATGGAACTGTACATGTGTGTTATATTTTCGTAAAAAAAGAATAAAAAAGGAACCTAGCATTCTTGTCCACATGACTTTTCACACGTTCCCTTTCCTCTTTAAAAGCTGTGTTCTTCTTCCTTTTCATTCTGAATTCTTTCCTTTGTTGATTACTGACTGCTGTGAATTAAGTTCAGTAAAGCCTTAAGAAAAGGTTATTCTATCCTTGCTTTCTTCTCTTTACTACATAACAATTCTATTCTAGCTTTCTTCTCTGTACTACGTAAAAATTTACTGAACTTAATTCCTCATGGACAAGATTATTTGTCTGGACAAGTTTGATATATCTTCTGCAGACCCTCAGGCTAGCAAGCTCTGGAGACTATGGTACCGTAATTTTAATTATTACTTATCAACTATTGCTTCTTTAAACCCGGACAAACTCAAAGTCCTTTATTTAAACATTGGTGCTACCGTTGCTGATGTTATCGAGGGTTGTTCTGGATTTGAACATGCTGTTGAATTGCTGAAAAGTGTTTATGACAAATCTCAAGTGTTATTCATGTTAGACATTTGTTGTCTACACGTCTGCAGCAGGAAAATGAGCCTGCAGACCAATACCTTCAGGCCTTGAATCGACTTGCTGCTGACTGTTGCTTCCAAGATGTTACTACTACTACTTACAGGGATGAATCTGTCCGTGATGCATTTATACGTGGTCTCCGGTCCCCCGTAATATGTGCCAGACTGCTTGAAAATGATACGCTAACTCTCAAGGAGGCTACTCAATGTGCTAGAGCCTTAGAACAGGCTCACTTTCGTGCTGAATCATACGCTTCTCAGATTGGATCAGCTGCTGCTACTACCACTAGGACTAAAAATGTGTTTACTGATTCTGCCGAGGAGGCCACTTCCACTACTATTACTAAAAATATGCTTTCTGACTTAACTGATTCTCGTACGGAGTGTGACTCTGTACAATTGTCTGCTGCCCTTGCTCGTGGCAAGTGCTACAACTGTGGAGGGAAACGTCACTTTAAGGATAATCGTCGCTATTGTCCTGCCCGTGATAAGATATGTCGAAACTGTGGCAAACGGTCATTTTTCTAAAGTTTGCCGTTCTACCATGCCGGCACCTTCATGTTCTACCTCAGCTATTATAGTAGCCCGTGCTAAAGACGATGATAGGTCTCCTCCAGTTACTAAAACTTTAGAATTAAAAGGAAAGAGATTAACTGCCCTCATAGACACTGGTAGTTCTGATAACTTTATCAGTGCCCGTATTGTTAAAACAATGAAACTGTCTACTTCTAAACGGAATTCCGTAATTTCCATGGCATCATCTGCCATTTCCCTCAAACTATCTGAATATTGTACTGAGGACATTATCTTCAATGGTTACGAATATAAACAAATTGACTTTACAGTACTTCCTGATTCCTGTATATTATATTCGGAGTGCCCTTCTTAAAACTACACCAGAGTATCACTATTTCTTTTGGTGGATCTCAGGATATTTTAAAAATCTGCGCTTTAACCAAGATCAGTTGTGCTCCTGTTAAATTGTTCCAAAACTTGACCCCTGATAGCAAACCTATTGCTACTAAATCCCGAAATTACCATGCGGAGGATGCTCGGTTCATTGAGAAATAAATTCTACAACTGCTTGAAGATGATATAATTGAAACAAGTTACTCTCCGTGGCGTGCTCAAATTGTTGTAACTTCGTCACCTAATAAAAAGAAACGATTGGTAGTCGATTTCTCCCAGACTATTAATCGGTTCACCTTGCTTGATGCCTACCCCTTGCCTCGAATTGAAGATCTCGTAAACCAAATAGCCCAGTATCGTATCTATACTATAATTGACTTGTCCAACGCATACTATCAGATTGAAATTTGCCCCGAAGATCGCCCCTATACGGCCTTTCAAGCTGGAAATCGTCTGTACCAATTTAAACGAATAACCCGGGAAAAATCAGAGTTTTCACTTCGTTCTATTAACGTGCTTGGATATCAAATTTGTAACGGAACTATCCAACCCAATCCTGAGCGTTTGAAGCCACTTTTGCAAATGCCTCCTCCTTCCGACTCAAATTCGTTAAAAAGGTGTCTTGGTATGTTTGCTTACTATGCGAAATGGATACCTAAATATTCACACAAAATTCGTCCACTGGTCGAAAATAAACAATTCCCTATGCCTCCTATGGTTATAAATTCTTTCGAAAAACTTAAGAAAGACATTGCCGAGTCATGTGTAAAAGTTACTGATGATGAATTGCCATTTACTATTAAAACCGATGCCTCAGAAAAGGCTATTGGAGGCACTCTTTTACAAGCTGAGCGACCTGTAGCATTCTTTTCTCAGTCGCTAAACGCCTCTGAAATACGACTTCATATAGTCGAAAAAGAAGCATATGCCATAGTCAAATGCGTTCGTAAATGGAGAGACCTCCTTGCTGGGAAACATTTTACTATTATTACTGATCAACAAGCTGTATCTTTTATGTTTAAACCTGCTAATCGCGGAAAAATTAAAAATGATAAAATTATATGGTGGAAAATGGAACTTCTTCCCTTTTCATACGACATAAAACACAGTCCTGGAAATGAAAACACAGTTGCGGATACCTTATCTTACCTTATCCAGAGTATGTGGTGCTGCTGCTTCTTCCTTGAAGGAACTTAAATCGATACACGATTCTTTAATACATCCTGGGGTACAGCACTTTTGGCATTTTGTAAGGTCTCAGAATATGCCGTATTTGCTTGATGATGTCCGACGTGTGACTTCTGAATGTACGACCTGTGCCAAAATAAAACCCCAATTCTTCGATTCTGCTAGTAATGTTCTGATCCGTTCTACTGTGCCATTTCAGCGTCTTTCCATAGACTACAAAGGGCCTGTCCCGGTATCTCCGACAGGTTACCGATATATATTTACTGTTATCGATGAATATAGTCAATTTCCCTTTGCCTTTCCTTGCTGCGATTGCTCTTCGCAAACTGCTATTCAGTGCCTGACAAGTATTTTCTCCATTTTCAGGCTTCCCTCGTTCATTCACTCCGATCGAGGAACTTCATTTATGTTGGGAGAATTTAAACAATTTCTAACACGACTTGGAATTGGATGCAGTAATACTACTGCTTATAACCCTAGAGGCGAACGTTACAACGGCATAATTTGGAATACCATATTATTGGCCCTGGAATCGAAACAATTACCAATTAGTGCTTGGCAGGATGTTCTACATGATGTGTTAAATGCTATCCGCTCCCTGCTATGCACCACTACGAATGCAACCCCCCATGAACGAATGTTCAATTTTGAAAGGCGGTCCTCCACCAGTACTGCGTTGCCTGTTTGGCTCTGTGAGCCCGGGGAGGTATTATTAAAACGATTCAGTGGCAGAGGTAAATATGACCCTATCGTTGAGGTGGTGGAACTCCTTGAGGACAACCCTACACATGCCAAAATATGTCACAATGATGGCCGGGAAGATTCGGTGGCGCTGAGACGGTTGGCACGTTTTCCACGCCCGGATGGACCTCAAAATACTCAACCTGACGTGGACCATGCAGATTCAACCCTTTTGCCTGATACAGGTCCCGTTAATATTTCTTCACCTTATACAGAAAATGAATCTGTGAATAATAGCCAGAATCCTGAAAGTCAGCCTTCTCAGAGGTCTGGCTCTTCCAGTGGTGAACTACCTCCACGCGGTCTAGCAGGATTCGTAGACCAATCCAACGACGGGATTTATAAAACTTTTTCAATTACAATCTCTTTTGCAAGTGGGGGGAGAATGTTATATTTTCGTAAAAAAAGAATAAAAAAGGAAACTAGCATTCTTGTCCACGTGACTTTTCACACGTTCCCTTTCCTCTTTAAAAGCTGCGTTCTTCCTTTTCATTCTGAATTCTTTCTTTTGTTGATTACTGACTGCTGTGAATTAAGTTCAGTAAAGCCTTAAGAAAAGGTTATTCTATCCTTGCTTTCTTCTCTTTACTACGTAACAATTCTATTCTAGCTTTCTTCTCTGTACTACGTAACAATGTTTCATATAATTTTCACCAAATTGGTCAAGATATTCGCACAATTTCACTACCTGGCTACAGACATTAAGTTTAAGGCTCCAAAATTTTACCAGTGTATTGTTCAAGCGATAGATGGCCTATTGGATTAAAATAATGGTTAAAACATATTTGGTTCCTTGGGAGTTGCAGGTTTAATATTTGGATCTGGTAATGCTGAAAAATCACATATGTTGGTTCAATGGGGAAAATGGACAATTGACACAAAGATTAGTGAGTATTAATTGATATGAAATATCCTCTCAGCATAGAAAGGTGAAGAACAGTCTACATTTGTGAATTGAATAAAGGGCTTGGTCTAAAATTCTAAGGTTACTATGTATGATAACAGAAACCTGAAAAGAGTAGACCTGGTCCAAATAATAAGGTATATAATATTGATAATTCATTGCCTTAAAATTTCCAACCCTAAGTTGGTCATTCTTGTTAACCAAATCAACCATAATTTAAAGACATAGTAACACAACCAGGAAAATTGTTTTAACCCCAACTGAATAAATGCATTTACTCTTAAGCTGGAATTTTTCCATACCAACTCAATGGACATTTCAACCAACCATAGCAAGAGACTTCTTCAGATATGAATGGCGAGACTAGTGGCAGAAAAAGATCAAACTAATGAAAGAGGAAACTTGTTATGCCTGCATATTTTCCAGCAGATACAATAATTGCATTTTACATATTAATTGTTCTTTTACCCAATTTATCCTGTTTGGACTTTTCAACTTTTCCTCATTCTGATGAGAAAAAGATAGGAATCATTTTTCTTATTTCAAACTCTTTCAAAAACTAATAAAAATTAAAAAATTAAATGAAAGTGCAAAAGAAAAAAAAAGAAAAGCAAATATATGCAACTTAGAGAAGTTTCTATTGAAAACTGATGAAATCACACTCACAGAAAGAGTTAAATAAAAGAAATGGAATAATTTTATTTTTGTAAGGTAATTCACTCAACTGTTAAAGATGTCTAAAAATTGTTACTAGTTAAACACTAACAGTTTGAGATAAGAAAACCAAATACCTCTGTAAGATTTGTGTATAACAGTTCTTTTCTGTCCTCAGAATAAAAGTTATAACCCTAACTATGAGGAAACATCCAATTCAATCTCACCTTTTCATTAAATTTTTGCATGTTACATACAAAAATCTTTATTACACAAAAACATTTTTCAACAAACTTTCAGTAAATGTATTTACTTCATAAAAGAACTGGATGAGATATTTGTTGACAAATGGATAAAAAAAAAAAAAAAAAAAAAAAAAAAAAAAAAAAAAAAAGCATCTCCAAAATTATAAAGAAATAATCATGAAATCATAAAACAAAAAAAAAAATAAATAAGCAATGCAGAAAAGAAAAACGATGTTGAAAAAAAACTAAAATAACTTGTATGAACAAAAATGTGAAAAGCTAGAAAAGAAAATGAACACGGCAAAACATTTTTGCACTGACAAAGGAAGTGAATTAAAGTCCTTACTAAGCCCCACTTGCCACCAACCAAAATGAGATTGTCTTTGAAATTCAATACTTCAATACTGCAGAGAAAACAGGCTAACACCGAGAGGCTTCTTTATCCAACAGAATAAAAGACAATGACACAGTTCCATAAATTGGTATGTGCAAAGAATGGGAAAGGTTGACATTTATCACAGGCAGAGATGTTGTTGGTAGAACATAGGTAATGAAATTGCGGAAGAAACTCAATATAGAGGAAAAGAATGATAATAAAGAATCATGAAATAAAATTTTCAAATTTTTTCTTTTTTTAACCTCTAGATAGTAACAAATTCTAGATCTTTCAAGTGATATTCATTCAAAAGTCTGAGAAAAAAGGAAAATACAGAGCAATCTCGGTCCTCGAACGTCTCGCACGTCGAACAAATTGGTACATGTGAAAATGCCTCGGTTATCGAACGACATAATTTCTGAGTCGACCGCTAAGTTGTATACATTCGTTTTGTGTCGTGCTTTTCTAATTTTATTCTGTGACGTTTTTCTCTACATTGATTACTAGTGGGGAAAATACTTTCGGCTTACGAATGGCATTCAAGAACGAATTATATTCATGAACCGTGGTTCCACTGTATTTGGATGCAAAATTGGTTTGAATAAGAATACAACAGATTTGTCTTGGAATTTTTTCTTGGCAACCAGTACAGCATAAGACAAAATTTTTAATTTTTCAGTTTATGACGAAAATAAAAAATGTGTTAAAAAATATTTTAACTTTTTCATTGAAGAAATAAGAAAGCAATGATAAACCACAGACCACATGTGCAAAAATTGGCGGGATACGTGTGTGTATGCATAAGAGGAAAGGAAAAGGGAAGAGATAAAGAATTCGTTGCAGTGCATGGTTACAAATTACCAAACAGGTGCGTGAAAAATGCGGAAACAAAAAACTACAACTCACAGAGGAGAAAAATAAACAGCTAGAAATAATAGGAGGAAAACATTTAAAAGAATTGGCATTTTAGTTTCAGAGATTAAAATAAAAATAAAGATTTAAGCAAACACAGTGCTGTTTTTGTGACAACTATTAGTGCAGGAAAGGTAAGCAGGAAAAATTGACTCAAGGATGAAAGAGCCAAGTTTGTTTGATAAAAAGAACAAAAACGGGAATTCAATAATTCAAAATTATTTAGTTTTAGATTGATAATTTGCAATAAAAATGAATTTTATGTTCAAAGTAAAATAAATTCTAGGTGAAAGAGAGCGTATAATTTTGAAAAGTTTACATAAAAAATAAAATTTATTGAAATGAACTGCTGCCTAAAAGTAAAAGCTTTATTTCAGGCCGATTTTTTAATATTAATACATAAAAATAAATTTCTTAAAAAAATATCATTTCTACAAGAAATTATTCAATAATTCACCGATTTATGAGTAAATAAATTAAATAATAATTTATCGAAAGCAAAAGAGGGATTTTAAATGATTATTTTATTTTGCAAGTTTCATTTACAAAATCATTTTCATTATTCTAGAAATCGTTTTCTTTCTTTAAATATTAGTTACTGACCAAAAAAAGCATTTCAAACAAAATACAGTTTATACAGAAACACCAAACAAGAAACTACATTTTTAATGAATTCATTGCGTGTGTTTCTGTTTTTGTTGGTGACGATTATTCGTCGATCGAGAGGAAAAATACCAATCTTTACAAGCAGCAAGAGACAAACGGAAGGAAAATAAACCGCCTAACTTTCTTTTTTTTATAATTAATAACATTATGATAATAACATGATAATAATGAAAATAATGGTAGATGGGTGTAAAAATATGCAAAGAGAAAGACTTGCGAAAATAAGACAGAATCTTATTTACCTTATGTTTTATTAACGAATTTTCGTAAAGTGAGACCGGAAACGAGTTTTTTTTTTTTTTTTTTTCCACAAGCGATAATGTAGAAAAATGTTTCTACATTTATGTTGGAGAGAAAAAATGCTAAGCTGATCTTTTGGGACAGAAGAAAAACACAATAGAACCAGATTAAATGGATCAGTTTGTGTTAGAAGTGTTTTATCGTTTACACTACACTTACAGTGACATAAAAGAAAGAGCAAATAATTCGAATAACACGATAAAAGGTGGAAAAAATACAGAATGATGCGTACTTTTTAGCCCAACAACAAACAATCAAGTGCAAATTACAAAAATAACCCCGAAAAGTTAAAATAGTATGACTGTACAAAATTATCAACACTCCAGCTTGAAACAGAGAAAAAATGCAATTCTGTTCAACATTTCACATTATTCATTTACAAACAGGAAAAGAAGCTGCCATCAAAGAAAAACAAGATGAGAAACGTTAGCGAAAATGCCTAACTGAACAAAACAATCGTACAATGTTTTACTATGTGATCTTCGAGAGATCAATAAAGCTATTGAATGGAATCTTACCTGAAATCACGTAAAAATGAGCTGATGTGATCAATAAAAATTGTAATTTCAACACGTTAACCAAGTCCGCCATGATAGCTCGATAGAAACTTGATTCAGTCCCATCAGGCATTTCGTCACCCAGACAGGCGGCGGCGGCGATTGTTATGCTGCTGCTACGCTTTTGATTCCGTACTGTTAGTGTTGAAAACAGAAGAGAAATTTTTTTTTTCAAAGGTTCTTCACATTACAGAATAATAGTGTTTTACTTGAATTAGCAAGTTTTAAACAGTTATAATTCTAGATGTAAATTCACTTGTTTTTTTTTATTTATTTAAATAAAAAATAAACCAGCAAAAGATTTTAAACCTTTGAATAAAATCAAACTTTCTCGTCAAAGTGGTTGTCAATGTACTTAGTAGTCTTTTCTTGCTGTGATAGATGTAAAATTCCATTTCAAAACTTAGTACTTACAATGATAACAATGCCTAAAATATCTAATTAAAAGTAAATTAGTAATGTTCTTTATCATATTATTTCAGCTTTCAAGATATGAAATAAAACAAATTTTGATTTGATCCTCTGATTGCTTTTATTTGAGAAATAGGAATTTTAAAAAATATTATTTAGAAGTGTTAAAATAAAATACACTTCATTCTTAAGAAAAACTAATTCTTATCTTATCCATGTTTGGGATCTGAAATAGATGTTACATTAAAAATCCAAGGTAAATTCTCTAGGAACATTTTTTTTTTTTTTTAATCAGTGTCACTCCAAGCAAGGCAGTAAAGCCACTAAAAAGAAGGGGTTACAGGGTGTGAAGGTGTAGTGATTATCCACCACCACATACATACATACATCATACAACAAGCATTCATTGACTAAGCTCCTCAAAACTAGCTTGCTGATTGGTCAATTCCGACCAATCAGATCGCCTGCACATGAGGAATGATATTTTCCCCGCGCACAAGATTGGAGCCGATCACAATACACCACATTATACAAACAAAACATGAGTAAGCCTTCTCTCTCCATTTTTTCTTTTGTCTCCTTCCTTGCTACTAAGATGTAATCTTCAAGAGCTCTCGTCTTGACCTTGCAGTCAGATGTTAAAGAACATTACCAGCATTCATGCAAGTACAAACTCTTAACTCTTCTGAACTCTACCAACTTTTCCAACTCACATTTTCTAACATGCAACAGGAACTTTATTCTTCTAATACTACAGTTTAATAATTAATTCAACTTCGTGAACTCCGGTACAAATATTTCCCAAATCTAAGAGACGTAACTCTATCAAACCTTTAGCTTTTATGCATGTACATCAAAACAAATAAATTCAAATGTTATGTTTTGAACCATTATGTTCTGTCTTGTATTCTTGCTATGTGCTATTTTACGTCAAATATAAATTGCATGTGACCGCCACATTTGATGGTGACCTCTAGCGTCTTTGCTTGTCCTTTTCCACGTCATTCCTAATCAAAGTTAAATAAATGTGGTGGGGTCCACTACATCTGATTGACAACCTTTCACATTTTTATTGCATACCCATCGTCTGTATCCGCACCCCGCAACATGCTTGGTGACCCCGTTGCGGATTTCGCTACATGTTTGGTGACCACGACATTTGGGGAAGGCCCGCTACAAAGGAATTAACAACAGAAACATTAGTAATGAGTAGAAAGAGAAAAGAGTAATCAAAAGGACAGTAGATAGCAATTGACATTGCATTTAGATTTTTGCAGATTAAAGTTGGCTGGAAAGCATTGGGCCAGGAGGCCCACAAGCAAGAAGTGTGAGAAAAGAAACTGTTAGCATAGAAGTTACGGCTACATCTAGTCAGCTCAACTCTAAATGGATGAGATCTTGATGCCAGTCTTGTACTGTGGTTAAATTCATACAGTCTAGGTATCATAGCCGAAGTGCTTAACCAAATAATTATCATGAAAGTATTTATAAAAAAAAAAGGCACAGAGAGGCAACCTTACAATGGTGGGCAAGTGACTGCAGCTGAGCCACCAGATCAGGACCAATATTATTGCTGACTCTTCTTTGGATCTTATCAAGGAACTTCAGGAGAACCAGACCGTATATGGCAGCAATATTCTAAGCATGGACAAATGGTAGACATAGATATGCAAGATAAATTCCAGAGAAAAAAATTATCTTTCACAACACAGTGAACTAACTTTCTTAGCAGCTAACCTAGCAATGGATAGTCTTTCCACTTCATATCAGTTGAGAACATTAACCCAAGAAGACACAATGAGTCACTTTCCTGAAGGTTAGTATCAGTCATGCTGATGGAAGGCAGAGAGGAGTCTCTCAGATGATTAATGGAGAGAAGTTCAGTTTTGGAGGCATTAAAATTGCCAAGCCATTTTTTTCCATAGTTAACGATGGTTGTGAAACCGTTTTGTACATCAGCTGCCATGCTGACTTTATTGGACTGATCAGCCTTACTATCAAAGCAGGAGTAAATGATATTGTCATCAGTATAAATGCCAAATTGAGAGCTGATGTCATCAGGAAGGTCATTAATGAAAATTAAAAACAGAGTATGACCAAGGATGGAACTAGGACCCTGTCTTAGTACAAAAGGATCTAGACACATGGCTGTTCAGGATAACATTCATTTCAAGATTTGACCGGGACAACTGGATCAGCTCAAAAATGTGCCCGGAGATATTGTAACTTTTCAGCTTGTGGATAAGACCTGAATGCCAGACCCTGTCAAAGACTTTCAAGATCTTCACCATTTTTATTTAGAGCCTGATAGACTTTTTCTACAATTATTATCAGTACATCAGCAGGTGACCTGGAGAAATGAAAGCCATATTGCTTGTCTGAGAAAAGGCCCTGTGATGAAAGATTATGAACAAATTCAACATTGAGTTTTTCCAAAAAGAGGTAGAAGGCTAATAGGCCAATAGTTGGATGGAACAGACAGTTCACTAGAGTTCTTAAAAAACTGAAACAACATGATGATGATGACTTCCAGCAGGTGGGAAAGCAGGAAACAATAAGAAGAGAGAACAGGAGCCAGTTCAGAAACGACTTTTTAATGATTATTACAGTGATACCATCAGGTTCACATGCGCAGAGGGGATCAATGTTAGAGATGATAGCAGAAACCATGGAAGGGGTTATATGCATATCACTCAACAAAGATTGAGTTCTAAGTGGGAAGTTAGGCAGAGATACTCCAGATGAGTCAAGAGTAGAGTTTGAGGAGAATTTATGGGCAAAGCATACAGCTTTATCAGCAGAGGATGATAACACCTCAATTGATTGAAGAGTAGGGAATAGAGTTCTTGTACTTATTTAGTACTGTTTTACAGTACCACCAGTAATCACAAGAGCCAAAGTTGTTAGAGGCTATGCAGTGCCTCATTCTCTTGGCAAATAGGGACTTAGCTCCTTCAAGGACTCACTTAAATCTATTATGAGCAGTAGTGCTATGACAAGAGTTGTCATGCCGGTATAGCCAGAAATAGTGGTTCCTGTGCTATGTCGGCTGAACATGCTAGTGTGAACTATGGAGAGGATTGTAGTTTCACCTGGCATTTCCAAGAAGGAATGAATGTGTACATGCCAGCTTTGACCCAAGAAGAAACCTCAGTGGTGCAATTTTCAATTAAGAGCGTGAAGATGTCAGTCCAAGGGGTGTCACAGAGAAAATCCCAGAATGAGTCCCAATTAGCATGTTGGTAACAGAAAGAGGTCTTATGGATAGGTGGGGTCCTGATTAATGGATGCTTGGAAGGAGATATCAATAGCTACCAGAGTGGTTCGAGTTAATAAGAGGGTAGTATTGCAAAGCTTGGCAAGAGCAAGGAGAGGAGTTAAGAAATAGATCCAGAAGTGAAGCATGTTGTTAGGTTTGGCTAGGGAAACAAGTAGGGATGTCCCTGATTTGAGTAAGGGATTGGGCAGGGGAAAGTTTAATATCTACATACCAGCAACATCAGTACCTTTAGAATATTTCAGCCACAGTCACATAATATTGAGCATTAAAATCACCAAAGACAAAGATGATCGCAGATGGATGGAGAGAAAGTGCCTTTTCTATACTGCCAGCTATTCTAATATACTGTAATCCTGGGAAGACGGGTAGTGATAAAGGAAAAAGAGATAGCTGACAGAGTTTAGTAGCACATGAAAGAGTAGTCAGTGGCCTCAAGAGACAATTCCCTGGCCACTGGAAGACTGTACTGGATGTAAACACCAAGGCCCTGCATGTGAATGCTGGAATCTTTTCAGCAAAAGGGAAGATAGCCTGGAACCAAGAATTCATTGGTAGCAATGGAAGAATTCAAGTTGATTTCACAAAGGGCAAAGATATCTGGCAACGACTTTAGGAGAAAAGATTCTACACTCCAGGAATTGGAATGGATACCATGAATATTGAAGAAAAAAGATTGATGGATGTAGGTGGTTTTTTTATTGTGATTTCCATGAGATAAGTTTTGAGAAGAGAGAAAAAAGACCACCATAATTGTCACTACCTTTTATCAATGGTAATACAAACCAGCCAGTTCATGGCTGAGAGCAGAGCATAATGTGGCCTCAGGATAGCCTGCTGGAAATACATGCTGAGACACCTACTCATGTGTGAGATGACACTACAGATAAACTGGTAAGTTTTGGCTTGCAGAGTTAGCGAAATTTGTTTTACTGTTTTGGTAAGTTTGGCTCAAGGCTGAAGTCGGAAGTTCTTGTGTTCGTCAGGAAATGTGGAATCTCATAGCGACCTCCGCTGCTTCCCTTCTCAGCTCTCAACTGTCAACTGTCAACTCTGACTGACTCTCTGAATGGCTTTCGCACATTCATTTTATGGACTCCAACTAGAAACTGGTGCAGGCAAGATGTAGGCTAGGTTTCGATGAATCCTCCTGATTTCCAACAAAAGTCTATTGCTTTTGCCTTCGAGTGGGTGTGAGCAGCTCCTTCAACCTCCTTAGTGTCTCTTCTGTGCCTGCTCCCATTCAGTGGGTGCAGGCAAAATGTTCTGGAAAAAGGATATAGAAGGAAAACTCTTCCTTTGGATTATTTTTCACCATCAGAGGAAAAGAATTTCAAATCAACAATAATTTGAATCAGTAACTAAGTGAGTATGGTGATCTAAATAAAATGTCACTGGCCAGTGAAAATCACTATTCATTCATGTGTCAAGATGGACTGTCACACAGACATAGAAACAGCCTTAAAAATTGACTTTTTCAGCTGAGAGCAAGAAGATTCTGAAATACCAAGTGGTCAACCTAAAACAGTGGACAACATGATCAAAACTAAAACTAACAATTTGTTCTGAAACCAACATCAAAGAGATGCAAACCAAGTCATCATGACATCGCTGCTACCAAAATTCCTCACCTTTCTTCATCAACAATATTCTTTGCTACAGCTATGTTTGGCCTCAACTGCTGATAGGTCAGAACTTCACAACTACAAGATAATTTTTACTGTATCCCCTTAACAAAGGATGTTTTTGATTTTATCAACTGTAAGTTCCACTTTTACAAGAACAAACTTTCTTTACCCAACTTTATTTTATTAGGCACTCTAAAGGATATGTTGAGCAGTCTCTTATAAGGAAACATTCAGCAACTATTGACCAAGCAGCCATTGCTACTTTCAGTTCAAATTAATAAATTCTTTATCTTAAAACAATTTTTCAGGAAAATAAAAGGATTTTTTGAGAGAGAGAAGAATGTCAGATCTTTTATCCCTAATATTATGTACGGTGCAAAGAAAAAAAACACAACACTCTTACTCCAGTGTGAAATTTGAAAAAAATCTATAATAATAACCTAGAATACAAAATTTACCAAATAATCTTGCACAAAATTTTCCTTTGCACACGATAAAATAACAAATTCTAATTACAATTATGTTGAGCTCATAAAAACAATTACAATTATTATCAAAAAAATGTTCACTTACTTCAATTCATTTGACTGTAGAAAGGAGTTGAGAAGATTGACAATTCACTTCATCGCTGGATTCTAGTTTGTTTACAAAAATAAATCTTGTATTTTCATAAAATGTTCAAAATCAGGGTTAATACCTCTAATTTTATAACTTTCACAAACAACTATAGAAAGATAATTATATATCTCTCTAAAGTTATAGAATTTTTCCTTTTTAGTTTCTTTTCTTTTATATCTTTCTTCACCTAATTTACTTCCCTTTCTTTTTCTTTAAGCTTCCTTCTTTTTAAAGCTGTCAGCAACATCAGTTCTATTTTTTGTTTTTCTGTCATTTAGATTCCAGAACTTGCCTGTGTTCATTCACTACTGAAAGCCAAACTCCTTCTGCCTTTTTTCCTTCTTCTATATACAGCTCCAGAACCAGCTGATCATTTTCTTGAGAAAGCCACAACCCTTCTCTTTGTTCGACAAACCAGATTTCTTAAACAGACACATAGTTGCTCCAATTTGAATCAGAAATTTCATACTATGGTGTCATGACTTACTTTCTGCATTGGTTAAAATATCACAAAATGGGGTAATTTGCTTTTTAAGCCCTGTGCTAAGTATCTAATAAAAATTCTGGAATCATTATATATAGGTGTAAATTTACATGCTTAATTTGAAAATCGCAAAGAAATTTTGATAAAATCTACCATTTTGAAATTATCCAAAATAAAAGTTTGGACTCAGTCGCATTCAGCCATCTGCCATTACTGGTATTGTTTAACTACATTCACTGTGGAACATTTTGTGTGCAGAAGCTTAATTAATGGCCTTTTTTCTGCTCTTGACTAATCTTACTCATCTAAATTACTGCATACTTAAGTTGTGTAAAAAAGCAATGACAAGTGTTGTTTTTTTTTTTTTATAATAAACCCTTTTTTCTGTGTAGAAAAGCAATAACTGTCATGTTTTTTTTTATAGTAAAGCTTTCTAATTAAATTAAAAGAAACAAATAATAAAATAAAGCTTTTTTTCTAAAATTAAAAATAAAACAATAATTAATGTACAAACTTTGTAAAGAGCATGAATATTTTCAAATAAAATTACAAAATAAAAAAATTCTAGAAAGGAAATAATTAATCTGCAAACTTTGCACTAACTTTGTAAAGAGTATGATTATTTACAAAATAAAAAATGTGAGAAAGGAGCATTTTTTTAATATTTATTTATATATATTTAATATATTAATTTTTCAATGCTGGCAAGCTAAGTACAGGGAGTTCTACACAAGATGGCATTTGTATACATGTATATTTAAATTTGAAATGTAACATATCAAAAAATGCTATCAGGTAGCTAACAAAACTTGTCCACAATGCTGATAACATTTTTAACTTTTTAACAGGGCTTAATATGAAAGATAGTACGACCATTATTTAAAAGCACTCTTCTTTTTTGGACTTATATGTGTGTGCAGTGGAGGAAAATAGGATATATAAATTTCTATATATCAGAACAATGTTAAGCAAATGAATGAATAAGTTGAAAAATTCTGACTTCATTGGACTAAAGTAGCTTTTTTTGATCAAATTAGATATGTGTAGGAGGGAGGGGAGATGTAAAAATGTGAGCATTGGTTATAATTATGTACCAAGGAGAAATACTGAAGAAGTGGAAAAATTTTTCCACTTTGTCATTCATTTGCCTAATATTGTTCTGATATATACCAATTTATATATCCTATTCTCCCATATTGTTAACCTGGAAAAACGTCAAATACTATATAAATGCAAAAAGCTATTAATAATGGTCCATTGGTGTTACAGTGCTTGGATCCCATTGGTGAAGAAGCTTTCATGCTTTTGGTCAAAAAGTCAACATCACTGCAATACTGGTTCCCAGCCAATTGTTTTTTTTCATGTTGGAGAACAGATCACTTAAGGAGAATAGGGAGGGTGATCATTCAGTTCAAATCCAGTCACACACAACAGCCTTTGAAACCAGGGACTTGTGTGCTGGAGCATTGTCCTGATGAAAAAAAAGGCACCTTTTGTCAGTTTTCCTGGGCATCTGGTCTTGATAGCTTTTCATAACTGCCTCACCATTGATGGGGTTACAATAGTCAATAAACACAATGGCTTTTGCATCACCAAAAACTGAGGCCATCAAATTCCTTGCAGATGAAATGACCTTTGGAGCAGGTAAGAAGGGATGTTTCCACTGCATGGATTGTCTCTTTGTCTTTGGCTCAAAGTGATGGAAGACATGGCATCCACCGAGCAGAAACATTTGTCATGCTAAGTTCAATGTGCAGAATATTCTCAACTCTCTCACAAGACAATGTAATAACTATGTTAGCATGAATATCCTTGGAGGCTAAACCCTTTTTTCTGCAGGTACTTAATAACACCTGAATGCCAAATTTTATCCATTTTCAAGAGAAGTCTCTATAAGTTACTTTAGAAGTCTTCTTTGAGTAGTCAGATGACAGTTTACCTGGAAAGAAACAATTTAGTTATTAATAAGAAGTGAAATTAATGTATGCAAGATTTCACAGCTCTAATATCACTCCTTCGTAGTCAGCCTATGAACTTTTCAGCTTACCCTCATATGCATGTGATTTCTTAGAATCATTTGTTGAAGATTTTGAAGAAATGGAAAGATTACCCTTTGTAAAAGGTAAAAACATTGGAGTGGAACTTTGCCACACAAATGTAATGTTGAAATCAAAAGTAGATCAATTATGACAAACTATAAAATATATAGGCAACAAACCAATCAACAAAATTGCCACATAAAATTAACAATTTTTGTGGTAATAGTATACAGAAATATATTGGATGACCTGACCTGATAGAAAATCTATCAGATATAAAACTATCCAATACCAAATTGGAAGGCCTTAGCTCTGAATTAAAATTTGCCATTAGGACTCATAAAGGAAACCTAATAGACATAATAATTAAGAACCATAGACACAACAACATAGAATTTACCAAGGGATTAATTACTGTCCCTCTAAAAATAAATAAGAACTCTATCACACAGACACTTAAAAGTATTAAGAATTCTAACAAAAAATAAGGAACTTTCTATCACCTCCTCAGACAAAGCAGGTGAAATAGTTATTCAGAATAATACAATGAAAAAATTAGGTTACTACTCAGTTTACTAATAAATGAACACAAAATATTCCCAGTGACAAGGAAATTTAACAGAGCATTTAGAAAATTAGTAATGAAAACAAGTCATGGTATAAACTAATAGAATATCACTCTAAAATACTCAAACTAAAACCTAAAACCCAGGCTTTCCAATACCACCCATCATATCAGGAATTTGTAGTGTTCCCCACAAAGCTAGGTTGTATCCTGTTATCTACTTAGCCATCAAACTCAAGGGAAGAGATTTCACAATTTACACAAACCACTGATAACAGCCGTAAATACTGACTCAGACAAATATACATAAAAAATTAGACATTAAACTACATCTCACAATTCTCCACAGGCATATGCCACATAAAAGGCAAAGATAATACAGTAGCAGATACATTCTCAAAAGCTGATATTTAACACACTCGTTGATGGCCTACTGAGACACAATTTAATAGCCAATGAACAAAAGTCAGACTCAACACTACAAGAAGTATTCATAAACACTTCACTGCAACTCACAGTCTCCTTCAGAAACAAGAGTCTCCAGACGTTATATTTCTCCCTCACTCTGGAAAATGGCCTTCCAGAAGAATTACATCAATAAAGTGTGGTAACATTACAGACACCATCATTATTTACAGGACCAAACCAGCATTTATGAGGAGAAATACATTGAAAAATATTCAACATGAAACAAAAGGTTCATTGAATTTTAAAAAATAAAAGAACAATTCAAACAAATCTAATGAAACAAAATAGATTGCTTTATTTACCAAACTATCACAAATGCAACTGAAAAGAATTTATCTTAGTTTAACATAAAATTTGTTACAACTACTCCTAAAACAGATAAGTCTTATTGTTTTAGTACAAACAAAATAACCTAAAATCTGAAGCAGAAATTTACTCTGTAATAACTTCTACAAGAAATACATAGGAGAGGCTACAAAGAATATAAAGAAAACATTATATGAACACAAAAGAAATCTTTTACAAAGCAACAAAATCAATGCATTAGTTACTCACTATAATGAATCTGACCTTAATTTTGATTTGAAAATGCTATTTAATTAAAAGAAAAAGCAATTTACTTAGGCAAAAATGCTTAGAAAATGCTTTGATTGCCAAATCATCCACGGTAAATTTGTGTTCAGGTTCTTACAACATTCCACCTTTCTTGACAGATCTTCTGTTATCACAATGTGAAATATTTAAAAACAAAACCAAAAGTGTAGGAAAACTGAATGAGATCAGCTACATTATATGACCAAACACATCTTAAAAAAAAAAAAAAAAATTTGAATTTCACTGTTTCACTTAAGCATTCCCCTTCAGTACATAATTATAACCAACACTTATCTCCCCTCCTCCTACATATATATTCCATCAATAAAAACTCTACTTTAGTCTGATGAAGTCCTTCTAGCAAACAAAAGGAGAATTTTTCCAATTTGTCATTTACCTTATATATATATATATATATATATATATATATATATATATGCGAGTGTGTGTGTAATATCAGTATTTACATAAGTCATGCAGGATACATGCTTAGGCGATCATGTAACTTTCGAAATATGACTGACGAGGCAGATTTTTACCTGCAGTAGGTTGCCATTTCTTTCTGTAGTAGACCAGTTGCCATCCAAGATTATAGAACTCAGTCTGTCCAGCTATTTATCCATAGCTGGGGGGAGAGGAAGAGGATTCATACCTTTCCCAAGGGTATTAGTAGGTATCACAGACAAAAATTTTAAACAGGTACTAAGAGTCATCTGATTGCATTTTCTTAATATACATGATTAAAGAAACTTAGCAGTTTTTATTTCATCAATATATCTCAAACCGTTTAATTTTGGCAAATTTTTCTTTATTTTTGCACATGTGCTCAACTTAGCCATTTTTTTGTCTATTATGAATTAGGACAAAATACAATATTTGGACTCCTATATTTTCAAAATCAATTACGAACAACTGTTAAAATTATACTAGCTTGTTAGGTACATAACAAAGAAATTAATAATAAAATTACAGATAGTATCACTCCATATTTCTTAAATAAATTCAGTCTGAATATGCAAATTTTATAAATCAAAACTTCTGCAACAACGTGCAAACAACACATAACCTGAGGTTTGACATTTCATAAAACTGGAAATAAGACCCACATTCATCCCAAATTTCAAATATCACATTATGACTATACCAGTAATATGCCTAATTTTGGGGGGAGTGATAGAATGGATATATTCTGGATTATTCCACTCCAAAATTGAAAAAATTGCTTTTTAACCTTTTGTCACAAGGTATTTGAAAGGATTGTCATAAATGAATACTTCTTACACTAGAGACACCAACTTTTATATCTAGCCATTTCTGGGGGTGCTATTTCCATTTATCATGCTTAAAATGACCTAAAATCAACAGATTAGAATGTATATGGAGCAGATGCTGAACAAGTACGGTCGTGACTCAACATGTACAATTTCTGGACTGTAGAAAGAGAGAGAAGCTTAACACACACCAAGCAATACCCACTAATGAACATAAGAAAACAACAGGAAACTCACCATATCATAAAGTGGTATTAAACCACAAAATCTGTAACTGAAGTCATTGAAATAAAAATATTTTATCTGTCACAATTTGATCAAAAGGTTGAAGTTCTGACACATGTTAGTTCGATCACCTTGTAAGCAGAATGAAATCACCAAATTGTCTCAATTTTTAAACTGTAATGTTCCTCACACATTATGCACATAAAAATAAACAAGACAGACATAAAATTAATCAAATAAAGTTTGGAAATTTTCAGTAATGTTGGCTAGGTATTCACTGAGTAGTCCAAAGTAAGTCTTCGCATACTCTCCATACAATCCCTCCAAATAATCTAATTCAGGTACTACCCAAGTTCAAGTTCCAAGTCCAACTTCTACTCTGTACATCAAAGTCATGTGCAAAGACAAATTTTGATTCAATTGTAGCAATGTCATCAACTAGTGGCCATTTGAATATATCTCTGATACCTTTCCTCAAAAACTGTATGACAGCATGTTTTTCATCATCTACTTTAATTACCTGTCCAATAAAAAACATATCTTCATACACCACGGCAAACCAAGCCCCCTCTGTTGAAAATGTGTACTTACAAGTAGGACCTTTGTGTTTAGGGGATTCTACACAGTCTTCATATAATTCCACTGGGGATTCCACATGATTTACAACTGCTTTCAAATCGGAGGCCAGTTCATGAACATCTTTTTTACCAAGAAGCAGTCTCTTATCTTTCAAATTGAGGATAACTTTTAAATACTTAATTTCTTTTTTCAAAGCATCCATTTGTTTAGGATATGTTGGCATCTTTTTTAACAGGATGTCAACTTCCCTCCCTGATTTGCATGGTTCCCCATGACTTCTGACATTCTCAATAATATTTTTCTTTTTTTTCTATAACAAAATGCCTCCCAATTTGCTCTACAGCCATTTTTTTCGGCCCTTCTCAGTCTTAAAATATCACATGCTGTCCTAATATACCTTGCACTTGCTGATTCCCCATTGCTATTGAAGTGCTTAAATATCACAGTAGCATCTCTCCCGAGACCAGTTTCATTTCCCAGTTCTGACTCCAGTGTTTTTAATACTGAACTACAGGCATTAGATAATCCTAAAAGAGAGTGTGCATTACAATACAGAAAATGGGTATGTACATCTATACCAAGCTGTTCCTCTTTATATGCCGCTAAATTTCTATTAAAGAAATTGTAACACTTGATCTATCAGACATTGTGGCCACCATTTTTTTCAACATGCCCTTGAAATTCTGTTCTTTGTCTTCTCTACTCATGACAGCACACAATTCCTCTAGCATGAAGATAGCATTGTCCAGCAGAGTTGCACCATCCTCTACAGCAATATAGTTAAATCCAGTTGATAGGATCGGCCCAGAATTTAAATTGATGCCCCAGAATTTTTTGGCCAGCTCTGCTTGTTCCATCACTATGTAGTGTATAATTAACACAGTTTTTCACAGCTTCACCCACCTGAATCTTGCTTAGTATGTGAGGCCTATCAATTATATTGTTTACTGTGCTTGCACATGGAAGTTCATTTAAGCAAATTTGTTTTTTATGTCCCCACTTCGAGACTGTGCGTATCACATTAGCCGTTTTTCCAGTTGGCACATCCAATTCTCCAACTAATTCCATAAGGCACTTTTCTGTGTCTTCACTGTATTGACTGCAATTAGGCATTTTGGTCTCTGCTGTGTCTGTTGTTTTTAATGTCAATATTTCAAACTAATTCACTTTTCATTTCAACCAGAGCTTTTTAATATCTATTCAATTGTAGCAGCCTCATTTTTTGAGCACTGAGCATCTTTTGCAAATGCAAAATCTTTTTTTGCATAATGTTTAATTTTTTTTCACTTTGCTTATTAGATTCTGCTGCTGCACTGTCAGAAATCAGTTGTTTTTTTCTGCAGAAGTGTACCTTTTTGTCTTAGATACATTTCCTTTTTTCTTATGGATCTAACCTTTTTGGGAGAAATTTCACTTTTCAGTTTCTGATATTTTGCACTGATTTTATCAAAGTCGTGCTGCATCCAACCAATAGTATTTTTTTATTTAATGCCTCATTTGCACTGTTTCTTTTGGCCTGAATTGTTTCCATCGGAAGATTTTGTTCACGACATACTTCAGCCATTACTTTAAGTTCTTCTTCTAAAATAGCTCTAGTTTCATTTGATTCATCAAGATGTTTTTTCTTTTTAGCTCGAGCATCTTTTAACTCTTTCTCCAGTTTAATGATTTTTTCATTAGGATGAGTCAATACATCTGCATCAACAGCAACACTAGGCTGTTTAGGATCTGTGAAGAATGAACAACACATAAAAGTCTTTAACTCCTCTGTTATTTTCTTATTCTTTTTCAGTGTTTTATACTTTGTGTTGATTCTCTTAACATTTTTCACAAAATAATCTTCACTGACACCAGGGCATAAAGCATTAATCTTTGCTGGCGTAGCCAGTTTATATAGTTTATTGGGCTCGTCTATTAGCCCAATCTTACCTTCTTTGAGTAATGCACTATTCCAACTTTCATTCGTAAATCTAGCCGTCTGATTGGTTCATTTCTACCAATCAGGTCCCCTATACGTGCACTTCGAAGTTTTGGCGCAATATCGCTCTGGAGCCACCCCACGTGATAATGACCTCTTAAAAGGAACCCAAAAGCACGTCAGTCGAACAAGCACAGAGATATTCTAAAATAATCCACGTCGATTGTAACTGCAATTTTGCCACGCAAACTAACGTGCAACTAAATCTTCACTGACTCACCCACAAGCTCAAATTGAAGAACACTCTGTGAACACACAAAACTTCTATCTGAATTACTTTACTTATCAAAAGTGAATTGACATTCACTATTATTCTAAGTAAGTAACATCATCGATCTCGACATTTTGCAGTCAAAGGTAGACTACTTCGTAATGACTCATTAACTAAAACACATTAACTACATTCCAAATATTCATTACAATTTCCTAAAAGACTGTGTAGAAGTCAAATGACTTACCTGCCAACATAGCTGCCTCCTTCTGTTTCCTTGTAATTATTTATTGTACAAAAGTACAAATGCGGCACAAGGCCAAAAAATGGGGAAAGGGGGCAAGGATGGTCATCTTCTGTCTTAACTTTAAACTTAGCTAGCCGCAATCACTGACCCAAACATACAAACAATGTTCCTTTCACCAAAACGACGCATCCATTACATACCATTCTTACTACATCCACCAAAATTCCTCAGAGACTCTATGAAGTTCTAACTAGTCCCCATATATACAAATCATTGTCTGTGGGGAGAGGGGAATAAAATAACAACTAAAAACCCCAATGAAAATTTACAATGAATACAAAACTATATACAAGAAACTAAACAAAACTTTTTTTTTTGTTAGTAGTAAAACCCCCCACAGCCCTAACTGTGGTAGAAACATCAGTTAACTGGACGAAATCAATGCGGGGCTTGAAAAAAATATATAAAACATTCATACAATCCATGCACTCGCTACAAACACACACTCAATCAGACAGAAAGACACACTCGAAACGAAAAGCGCCCCGCACCCACCAGAGAACTGATATCACTAACCACCTAACGATGGGAGGGATGGGGAATTAAACAAAAGATAAAAAAAAATCGGGTCAGAAATAAAAGTGGGGTCCAATGAGCATACATACCCTAGCTAAGTTAAACTGGAAAGAAAAAAGAAAAAGGTAACTAAAACAAGACCGACCTAAACTAACCTATACAAGGGAGGGGTTACCAATGTTCACCCCAGTAATCCCAAAATCCTTAATGCCTAACCGGCATCAAACGGCCACTCCAAGTCAGCACCTTTCACTCTGCAGAGACGCGCAAGAGTCACCCACCTTTCGCTAAATTCCAATGGATGGAGTCGCTTCCTTTCCGTCCTGATCTTGACTTTAAGCTGATGCTTAAAGAACAAGATCAGTTGGGAAGAGGTAAACTTCTCGTCCCCATGAAATTCCTTCTGTCGCGTCGTCCATATCACGACTCGCATAACACCCAGTAAGCAAAGGAACACATAGTGCTCAGCCTTAGTCAACGGCGGTACTATATTGCTACAGACGGAACTGGCCTCGAGGACAAAGAACTTTCCGCGCAGCATGCGAACCATGAGATCTTCAACGAACTTGCACAACGGAACTACGACACTACATTGAAAGAAGGCGTGACCAATGGTCTCCACCTCCCCACTGCAGCGCACGCAGTTTGGCGACTTTGCCAAACCCGCTGCGCGAAGTCTTTTGGCGACCCAGAGGGCCCCTCGAATCACCAGCCAGGTGAGTGATGCCTCGGGGTTGGTGAGACATTTCAAGCCGGGCGCCCAAGGCCATATGCAGCGAGCCTCCCGCTTCGTCAGCCCGAGCTCGTCAATCAGATCATCTTGAACGTTCCCCCTCACTAACACCTGATATAATGCCTTACGGGACAACGGCTGGACGTCGGAGAGGCCATCCTTCGCCCGTAAGAGACGCTTGAGGGCCAAGCGACATTCGTGATAGAAAGAGCCCTCGCCTCGAGGATTACGGCCGACCTCCTCCTCACACGAGCGCACATTTCTCAAGGATGGAAAATGTTTATGGGCGTCTTCCTTCCAGAATTCGCCGTTCTCATCCAGTTGCATACACATCCGGTCTAGATAAGTAATGCGAAGCGTATGTCGACGAGTCTCAACGCAAGGCACCCCTAGACCGCCATCAGAGGGATGGAGGTAACAGATCTCGCGACTAACCATGGCGGCCCTGCCTCCCCACAAGAAGGAGAACAGGAGCCTTACTAACGCCAATAAAGTGTTAGACGGGAGTGGAAGCACGGAGAGTCGGTAAAGGAGAATCGGGTAGATGTGCGAGCCACATACTTCCGCCCTCCCCTTCAAGGAAAGATTCCTCCGAGTCCACAGACGAACTGCGAGCCCGGCCTTCTCTTGCACCTCCGAACAATTCATTTCCAACAAGAGGTCGGGACCGAACCAGACGCCGAGTATCTTGACCGGCCCGTCCGTCCAGAGGAAAGGTCCGGGAAGAGAAACTCCCCTCCACGAACCCAACCGCAAGCCAACAGACTTATCGCGGTTGATCCTGGCCCCCGTCACCATCTCATAACCCCTGATTTCTTTGCCGACTTCGTTAATTTCGGCCCTACTCGACACCAGAACCGAAACGTCATCAGCATAGGCGGAGTACCTGGCCGAGGTGGTAGCACCAGGTAAGGAAATTCCGCGAAGGACCGGATACGTCTTCAACTTACGCAAGAAAGGCTCCAGCGCAAGAACGTAAAGCAATGGAGACAGCGGACAACCCTGACGAATGGAGCGAGACAAAATGAAAGGCTTCGATCTTACCCCATTCACTTCCACCAGCGCACCGGGGGACGCATACAGCAGTCGGATCCAAGTGCGAAAGTGCGGCCCGAAACCGGCGGCCGAAAGGACAGCCTCCAGAAATCGATGGTCAACCCTATCGAAAGCCTTGGACTGATCTAAATTGATCAGCGCGGCATCACCGTCGACTTTCTCGATGATCAAGCGTACCAAATGAAGGTTGTCCTGAATAGTCCTGCCCTTCACAGCACAAGTCTGCTCGGGGCCAATCAGACTAGAGAGGACAACCTGCAAACGGTCAGCTAAGACCTTGGCTAAAATCTTCAACTCTGTATTTAACATCGTCAAAGGCCGATAATTATCTACCCCATCCCCACCGTCTTTCTTCTTGCGAAGCAACTTGATCACACCCCTGGTGAAGCGTTGAGGAATAGACCCCTGCCTCATCCAGTTGTTGAAAATCAGTGCCAGCAGAGGGACAAAGACGGGCGACTGCCTCAAGTACATTTCGTAGGGAAGACCATCTAATCCCGGAGTCTTGTCCAGGCCAACCTGCTTCAGCGCATCCCAGATCTCAGACTCTGTTATGGGCCCCTCGCACCTAGCCGCTTCAGCCGCCTTAAGGCGGGGAAAGTCGGCTAAATAGGCATCGAACCGAGCAGGGCTCAGACCGGGCTCCCTGGTAAAAAGTTCCTGAAAGTAATCACGAAAAGCCTCGCAAATGCCCGCGTCTGTAGTCACAGTCCGCTTGTCCGGCAATGTGATGCGATCGATATGCCGACTAGTTGCCCTACAAGCTTCCTCTGAACGCAATGAAGCGGCCATATTCGTCGCCTCGCAAGACATTCTTTTTATCCTAGCCCTAACTACTAGAGCTTGATCCTTCTTGATAAGCAAGGAGGCCAGCTCCGCCCTAGCTACGGCTACTTCCCCACTATCACGGGATTTGATCGCCCGATCAACTTTGGCTTCTAGAGACTTTTGCGCTGCTAGCCTAGCTAGGTTGAGTCGTCGACTATAATCAGCAGCAAAAGACCTAAGTTTGGATTTCAGAACACCCCACCACTTATTCCCAACCACAGCCCCCGACAACTCCCGCTGTAACATTAGTAAAAGCTGGTCCCGGAAATCTTGCTCACCAAATAATGACGAGTTTAATTTCCAATAACCAGCCATCCTAACCCTAGGCTTAGCTAAGTTTACCCGAACCCGGACAAGCCTATGATCCGAGTAAACTATATAATGGAAACTTGGACATTCTAAGAGCCCTACTTCGACTCTCTTAACTAGAACTCGGTCGATGTAGCTTGCGCTGACCACCGTATCCGAGCTGCCGCCCCTAGTCCAAGTCCACGCTACCTCCCGGGGGTGCTCATTTCGATACTTATCGACGAGATCAAACCCGTCGATGAAGGCCCGAAACGATTTCACTTCCGGATTGTTAGTACCCGCTTTTTGCCCTATGCGATCTATATCGGGATCAAGGACGGCGTTCCAATCACCCGCTAAAACTACCGAACGAGAAGTCCTCAAAAACGGCTCGATCTGCCGAAACAAACCAGGCTGCTGAGTGTGGTCATTGGGCGCATAAACCCCAATGAGACGAAGAGCTTTCTCCTTTATGGTAATATCCAGCACGCAAAGCCTGCCCGCCGGATCCGCGAAGACAAGAGCACAAACCGTATCCAGAGACTTGCTCACCAGCCAGGAAACACCCCTCGAGCGTCCATCAAAACATGCTGAATAGAGGACGAACCTCTTAGACAGAATGTCTTCATAATCGCGAGATAAGAAACGGGTCTCCTGCACGCAACATACATCCACCCCGAGGCGCTGAAGATCGCGATCGAGCCTCGCCCTTCGAGACTCCGACCTCAGGCCCCGGACATTTAGACTTGCTAACCAGAGAGCCATTGAAATGCCTAATTAGGGTTGAGACGCTGATTTGAACATTGTCGGGGTGAGGATACCGACAGCCTCTCCCATCGACCCGTGGCCCATCTCATTGTTGACGGAGCCGTCTTGCGAGAGACCGCCTATATCCCATGGGAAGGTCAGCTTTAGTGCTCTATATAGGGAGGGGTGAACAAAAACAGGGACCCTCCCGGCACAAAATTGTTTCAATTTCTTCAATTTGTCATTTTCGACGATAGCAATTGGCGGGGACATTTTGAAGGAGGCAATTGCCTCGTCCAACATAGCCCAAATGAGTCTAGCCCCAATTCTTATTACTGTTAAGACTCTTTGGGCATCTGGGAAGTTCTTTGGGTCCTCAATGTCTTTATCCGCAAATTGTTTAATTGAGAGGAGGTATTTTAAATTGGTGATGCGGTTCCCATAGTCTCTCGCTTTTTCCGCTTGGGCTGGAGAAATGTAACACACCTCCTCTCCTGTGTTGAACATATTTTTATGTTTCTTTTTTTTCTCCTTTGCATCTTGAGTGGGACTCCTTTGCCTTTTGTTGGTGGGTGGGGGAACGTCAGTAGTTTTAGAAGGGGAAGTTTGTTGTGAAATTTGCCTCGAAGGGCTAGGATCCCTACTAAGAGGGGATGAGGGCTGAGAATTTAGGGCGGAAGTTGTGGAGGGAATGTCCTTTTTCGCTGGGGAGGTCTTTTTTTTAGGACTTGATTTCTTACTGGGAGTTTTTGAAGGGCGTGGGGATTGATGGGCAGAAGATGTAGAGGGAGTTGCCTTTTTCGAAGGGGAGGATTTCTTGGGGCTGGGTTCTCTACTGAGAGGGGTTGAAGGGTGTGGGGATTCACTGGTAGAAGATGACGCTTTTTTCAAAGGCGAGGTCTTTTTAGGGCTGGGATCTCTATTGTGAGGGGTTGACGGATGTGGGGCAGATTTTTGTTTGTCAAGTTTCTCTTTCAGTATTTTTATTTTTTCTGTTTTTTCAAACCCCGGATCATACTTCCTCTGTTGATCTCTTAGGGATGGTCCAGAGACCGAGGCATCGCCCTTACTGTTGACAGAGGGAGTGGGACTGTTAGTGCCATTCGTCCCGTGGGCTTCAGGAGACTGAGGACCCGCTGTCTGGCGCTTCCCTCTGACCCTGCCAGCAACCTGCCATTCCCCCTCTCCCCTCTCCACAACTGCACTATCAGCAGCAGGAAAAAGCTCTTTGGAGAATGGGGGCTTTGAAGTAGACCCAACCGGAGGTTTTACCCCATCGGTCCTGGAAGCTGGCATGCCCATTACAGGCGTGGCGGAATCTAAAGACGCGGTCAGAGGGGTATTTTGGTCGACCGGAGCCTGATTTCCAGAGGCCTTCTTCTCTGGGCAGGAAGAGGAGAGGTGACCAGTCTCTCCGCACTTCCAACATACTGGCTTGCGACCAGTCACGATGACCGGCAGCTTCAGGCGTCCAACGTCCAGACAGTTGGGGATGGAGCGGAAGGCCTTTTCATTCAACATAATCTCGAAGCTCCATCCCCCGGTCAAGCTATCGCAGGTGGCACCCAGTATGTCGCCATACTGCGACAAGAATGCCGCCAGGTGTTCCCCGATAACCTGAGGAGGGACCTCGTATATCGCCACCCTGGTCCTTCTCTTGCCTTCGTATTCCGTCCTCAAGATGAGGTCCTTCGTTATAAGGTCTCTTGTTGTGGCCCTTACACAATCTTCCGCGGTGGGCAGCAATACGTCCCACATGAAGAATTTAGCTCCCTTTACGATTCTTAGAGGGCTAAACCCCAGGGACTGCAGGGATTTCACCACTGTGTCCTTAGTCGAGCGACAAATTTTGCGCGTGCGCTTGTCGACGACAAAGACCGACACTATTCTTTTGTCAATCTTCTTCAGTTCAGTGGGGTCCTCCAAGAGTCCACCTTCTACGACAAGGTGAGCGTAACTCCTGGATCGCTCCATGAACTCTGCTATATTGATCACAACTTTCGGGGGGGACTTCCAACAAGAGGGCGATTCCCCGGCCTCTGCATCTTCACTTGTGCTGTTTCCAGCTTCTTCATTGTGGCTCTTTTCGGCCACCGAAGAATTAGAAGCTTTTTTTAATGCCTCTATCATTTCTTCGTTTGTTGGAATCTTTGATAACTCTGGGTATTCTTCCATGCTATCTTTATCAGGTGGGTCCTTTTTCATTAAGAACACATGTTTTCGGACCGATTTTTTAAAATTGGCCATTACCGCTTTCTTCTTTTTCATTACGAAAGACGGAATTCTTTTTTTTCCTTTTTTATCCATTTTTACAAGTAGGGTGAGGGGTAATAAATGTGACCCATAGGCGAAAAGGAAGTTTAAAGTTCACGGGGGGGAGGGAGGAAAAAAAAAAAAAAAAAAAAAAAAAAGGGGAGGGTAAAAAGTAAATAAAGTTTCGTTTATCAGCGAAACAACAACTTAAATAGACAAAGAAAAAAACAAGGAACAAAAGGACGTATAAAAAAATAAAAAAGACGAAAAGAAATTTCGCCTAACAAATTTAAACAATTAAACAAAAACGCAAAACAAATAGACGTAAGACAGACGAGAAAACGTCAACAACGTTCACAAAAAACGAAGAAAGAACAAAAAATTAAAAGAACTACAGACAAGAAAGCAACAAATTACACAATAAATAAAGAAAAATTATAAACGTAAAATTAAAACGCTATACAAAATAAAATACGAAACTAAAAACGTGACAATTTACAATATGGCTGCCGATAAAAAACGGTCAACCCAAAAACAAAAACGTTAAATAAGTAAATAAAAACACAGAAATTTACAAATTAAACACAAAATTTACAAACAAATATTATACACACGTATTTAACCAATAAAACGCAAAACTATAACGGATATTTAAAAGAAAAACACAGAAATAATTAACACGTAATAAATAAAAAAAAAAAAAAAAAAAAAAAAAAAAGGTCGAACGAGAAACGTAAAAACGAAAAATAAACAGATAAACTCCGGGGTGAGGGTACGGAAAGAAAATAGATTTAAAAAATGAAAAATAAAACGTACAAGAAAATGAAAACGTTAAATAAAAAAGGAATAAATAAAAGCAAAAAATGCAGCAACTGTAAATAAAAGAGGGTATGGAACTGAAACGGAAAAAATCAAAAATTTAAACAAAAATGTCAAGAAAAAGGAACGTTTAGAAAACTGAAAAATTTAACAAAAAGTCAAAAAATAACGTTAAAAAAAACGGTAAAATAAATCAAAAACTTAACTAAATTTAGGCAGTCAAAAAGTACAAGGTAAAGAATCCAGTGACAGACAGAAATATGTCTAACACGGTCGGACAAGAAAAAAGAAGAAAAAGCCTTCTGTTTCCTTGTCATTATTTATTATACAAAAAGTACAAATGTGGCACAAGGCCAAAAATTGGGGAAAGGGGGCAAGGATGGTCATCTTCTGTCTTAACTTTTAAACTTAGCTAGCCGCAATCACTGACCCAGACATACAAACAATGTTCCTTTCACCAAAACGACACATCCATTACATACCATTCTTACTACATCCACCAAAATTCCTCAGAGACTCTATGAAATTCTAAACTAGTCCCCATATATACAAATCATTGTCTGTGGGGGGAGGGGAATAAAATAACAACTAAAAACCCCAATGAAAATTTACAATGAATACAAAAACTATATACAAGAAAATAAACAAAACTTTTATTTTTTGTTAGTAGTAAAACCCCCCACAGCCCTAACTGTGGTAGAAACATCAGTTAACTGGACGAAATCAATGCGGGACTTGAAAAAAAATATATAAAACATTCATACAATCCATGCACTCGCTACAAACACGCACTCAATCAGACACAACGACAAATACGAAAGACACACTCGAAACGAAAAGCGCCCCGCACCCACCAGAGAACTGATATCACTAACCACCTAACGATGGGAGGGATGGGGAATTAAACAAAAGATAAAAAAAAATCGGGTCAGAAATAAAAGGGGGTCCAATGAGCATACATACCCTAGCTAAGTTAAACTGGAAAGAAAAAAGAAAAAGGTAACTAAAACAAGACCGACCTAAACTAACCTATACAAGGGAGGGGTTACCAATGTTCACCCCAGTAATCCCAAAATCCTTAATGCCTAACCGGCATCAAACGGCCACTCCAAGTCAGCACCTTTCACTCTGCAGAGACGCGCAAGAGTCACCCACCTTTCGCTAAATTCCAATGGATGGAGTCGCTTCCTTTCCGTCCTGATCTTGACTTTAAGCTGATGCTTAAAGAACAAGATCAGTTGGGAAGAGGTAAACTTCTCGTCCCCATGAAATTCCTTCTGTCGCGTCGTCCATATCACGACTCGCATAACACCCAGTAAGCAAAGGAACACGTAGTGCTCAGCCTTAGTCAACGGCGGTACTATATTGCTACAGACGGAACTGGCCTCGAGGACAAAGAACTTTCCGCGCAGCATGCGAACCATGAGATCTTCAACGAACTTGCACAACGGAACTACGACACTACATTGAAAGAAGGCGTGACCAATGGTCTCCACCTCCCCACTGCAGCGCACGCAGTTTGGCGACTTTGCCAAACCCGCTGCGCGAAGTCTTTTGGCGACCCAGAGGGCCCCTCGAATCACCAGCCAGGTGAGTGATGCCTCGGGGTTGGTGAGACATTTCAAGCCGGGCGCCCAAGGCCATATGCAGCGAGCCTCCCGCTTCGTCAGCCCGAGCTCGTCAATCAGATCATCTTGAACGTTCCCCCTCACTAACACCTGATATAATGCCTTACGGGACAACGGCTGGACGTCGGAGAGGCCATCCTTCGCCCGTAAGAGACGCTTGAGGGCCAAGCGACATTCGTGATAGAAAGAGCCCTCGCCTCGAGGATTACGGCCGACCTCCTCCTCACACGAGCGCACATTTCTCAAGGATGGAAAATGTTTATGGGCGTCTTCCTTCCAGAATTCGCCGTTCTCATCCAGTTGCATACACATCCGGTCTAGATAAGTAATGCGAAGCGTATGTCGACGAGTCTCAACGCAAGGCACCCCTAGACCGCCATCAGAGGGATGGAGGTAACAGATCTCGCGACTAACCATGGCGGCCCTGCCTCCCCACAAGAAGGAGAACAGGAGCCTTACTAACGCCAATAAAGTGTTAGACGGGAGTGGAAGCACGGAGAGTCGGTAAAGGAGAATCGGGTAGATGTGCGAGCCACATACTTCCGCCCTCCCCTTCAAGGAAAGATTCCTCCGAGTCCACAGACGAACTGCGAGCCCGGCCTTCTCTTGCACCTCCGACCAATTCATATCCAACAAGAGGTCGGGACCGAACCAGACGCCGAGTATCTTGACCGGCCCGTCCGTCCAGAGGAAAGGTCCGGGAAGAGAAACTCCCCTCCACGAACCCAACCGCAAGCCAACAGACTTATCGCGGTTGATCCTGGCCCCCGTCACCATCTCATAACCCCTGATTTCTTTGCCGACTTCGTTAATTTCGGCCCTACTCGACACCAGAACCGAAACGTCATCAGCATAGGCGGAGTACCTGGCCGAGGTGGTAGCACCAGGTAAGGAAATTCCGCGAAGGACCGGATTCGTCTTCAACTTACGCAAGAAAGGTTCCAGCGCAAGAACGTAAAGCAATGGAGACAGCGGACAACCCTGACGAATGGAGCGAGACAAAATGAAAGGCTTCGATCTTACCCCATTCACTTCCACCAGCGCACCGGGGGACGCATACAGCAGTCGGATCCAAGTGCGAAAGTGCGGCCCGAAACCGGCGGCCGAAAGGACAGCCTCCAGAAATCGATGGTCAACCCTATCGAAAGCCTTGGACTGATCTAAATTGATCAGCGCGGCATCACCGTCGACTTTCTCGATGATCAAGCGTACCAAATGAAGGTTGTCCTGAATAGTCCTGCCCTTCACAGCACAAGTCTGCTCGGGGCCAATCAGACTAGAGAGGACAACCTGCAAACGGTCAGCTAAGACCTTGGCTAAAATCTTCAACTCTGTATTTAACATCGTCAAAGGCCGATAATTATCTACCCCATCCCCACCGTCTTTCTTCTTGCGAAGCAACTTGATCACACCCCTGGTGAAGCGTTGAGGAATAGACCCCTGCCTCATCCAGTTGTTGAAAATCAGTGCCAGCAGAGGGACAAAGACGGGCGACTGCCTCAAGTACATTTCGTAGGGAAGACCATCTAATCCCGGAGTCTTGTCCAGGCCAACCTGCTTCAGCGCATCCCAGACCTCAGACTCTGTTATGGGCCCCTCGCACCTAGCCGCTTCAGCCGCCTTAAGGCGGGGAAAGTCGGCTAAATAGGCATCGAACCGAGCAGGGCTCAGACCGGGCTCCCTGGTAAAAAGTTCCTGAAAGTAATCACGAAAAGCCTCACAAATGCCCGCGTCTGTAGTCACAGTCCGCTTGTCCGGCAATGTGATGCGATCGATATGCCGACTAGTTGCCCTACAAGCTTCCTCTGAACGCAATGAAGCGGCCATATTCGTCGCCTCGCAAGACATTCTTTTTATCCTAGCCCTAACTACTAGAGCTTGATCCTTCTTGATAAGCAAGGAGGCCAGCTCCGCCCTAGCTACGGCTACTTCCCCACTATCACGGGATTTGATCGCCCGATCAACTTTGGCTTCTAGAGACTTTTGCGCTGCTAGCCTAGCTAGGTTGAGTCGTCGACTATAATCAGCAGCAAAAGACCTAAGTTTGGATTTCAGAAAACCCCACCACTTATTCCCAACCACAGCCCCCGACAACTCCCGCTGTAACATTAGTAAAAGCTGGTCCCGGAAATCTTGCTCACCAAATAATGATGAGTTTAATTTCCAATAACCAGCCATCCTAACCCTAGGCTTAGCTAAGTTTACCCGAACCCGGACAAGCCTATGATCCGAGTAAACTATATAATGGAAACTTGGACATTCTAAGAGCCCTACTTCGACTCTCTTAACTAGAACTCGGTCGATGTAGCTTGCGCTGACCACCGTATCCGAGCTGCCGCCCCTAGTCCAAGTCCACGCTACCTCCCGGGGGTGCTCATTTCGATACTTATCGACGAGATCAAACCCGTCGATGAAGGCCCGAAACGATTTCACTTCCGGATTGTTAGTACCCGCTTTTTGCCCTATGCGATCTATATCGGGATCAAGGACGGCGTTCCAATCACCCGCTAAAACTACCGAACGAGAAGTCCTCAAAAACGGCTCGATCTGCCGAAACAAACCAGGCTGCTGAGTGTGGTCATTGGGCGCATAAACCCCAATGAGACGAAGAGCTTTCTCCTTTATGGTAATATCCAGCACGCAAAGCCTGCCCGCCGGATCCGCGAAGACAAGAGCACAAACCGTATCCAGAGACTTGCTCACCAGCCAGGAAACACCCCTCGAGCGTCCATCAAAACATGCTGAATAGAGGACGAACCTCTTAGACAGAATGTCTTCATAATCGCGAGATAAGAAACGGGTCTCCTGCACGCAACATACATCCACCCCGAGGCGCTGAAGATCGCGATCGAGTCTCGCCTTTCGAGACTCCGACCTCAGGCCCCGGACATTCAAACTTGCTAACCAGAGAGCCATTGAAATGCCTAATTAGGGTTGAGACGCTGATTTGAACATTGTCGGGGTGAGGATACCGACAGCCTCTCCCATCGACCCGTGGCCCATCTCATTGTTGACGGAGCCGTCTTGCGAGAGACCGCCTATATCCCATGGGAAGGTCAACTTTAGTGCTCTATATAGGGAGGGGTGAACAAAAACAGGGACCCTCCCGGCACAAAATTGTTTCAATTTCTTCAATTTGTCATTTTCGACGATAGCAATTGGCGGGGACATTTTGAAGGAGGCAATTGCCTCGTCCAACATAGCCCAAATGAGTCTAGCCCCGGACCCAATTCTTATTACTGTTAAGACTCTTTGGGCATCTGGGAAGTTCTTTGGGTCCTCAATGTCTTTATCCGCAAATTGTTTAATTGAGAGGAGGTATTTTAAATTGGTGATGCGGTTCCCATAGTCTCTCGCTTTTTCCGCTTGGGCTGGAGAAATGTAACACACCTCCTCTCCTGTGTTGAACATATTTTTATGTTTCTTTTTTTTCTCCTTTGCATCTTGAGTGGGACTCCTTTGCCTTTTGTTGGTAGGTGGGGGAACGTCAGTAGTTTTAGCAGGGAAGTTTGCTGTGAAATTTGCCTCGAAGGGCTAGGATCCCTACTAAGAGGGGATGAGGGCTGAGAATTTAGGGCGGAAGTTGTGGAGGGAATGTCCTTTTTCGCTGGGGAGGTCTTTTTTTTAGGACTTGATTTCTTACTGGGAGTTTTTGAAGGGCGTGGGGATTGATGGGCAGAAGATGTAGAGGGAGTTGCCTTTTTCGAAGGGCAGGATTTCTTGGGGCTGGGTTCTCTACTGAGAGGGGTTGAAGGGTGTGGGGATTCACTGGTAGAAGATGACGCTTTTTTCAAAGGCGAGGTCTTTTTAGGGCTGGGATCTCTATTGTGAGGGGTTGACGGATGTGGGGCAGATTTTTGTTTGTCAAGTTTCTCTTTCAGTATTTTTATTTTTTCTGTTTTTTCAAACCCCGGATCATACTTCCTCTGTTGATCTCTTAGGGATGGTCCAGAGACCGAGGCATCGCCCTTACTGTTGACAGAGGGAGTGGGACTGTTAGTGCCATTCGTCCCGTGGGCTTCAGGAGACTGAGGACCCGCTGTCTGGCGCTTCCCTCTGACCCTGCCAGCAACCTGCCATTCCCCCTCTCCCCTCTCCACAACTGCACTATCAGCAGCAGGAAAAAGCTCTTTGGAGAATGGGGGCTTTGAAGTAGACCCAACCGGAGGTTTTACCCCATCGGTCCTGGAAGCTGGCATGCCCATTACAGGCGTGGCGGAATCTAAAGACGCGGTCAGAGGGGTATTTTGGTCGACCGGAGCCTGATTTCCAGAGGCCTTCTTCTCTGGGCAGGAAGAGGAGAGGTGACCAGTCTCTCCGCACTTCCAACATACTGGCTTGCGACCAGTCACGATGACCGGCAGCTTCAGGCGTCCAACGTCCAGACAGTTGGGGATGGAGCGGAAGGCCTTTTCATTCAACATAATCTCGAAGCTCCATCCCCCGGTCAAGCTATCGCAGGTGGCACCCAGTATGTCGCCATACTGCGACAAGAATGCCGCCAGGTGTTCCCCGATAACCTGAGGAGGGACCTCGTATATCGCCACCCTGGTCCTTCTCTTGCCTTCGTATTCCGTCCTCAAGATGAGGTCCTTCGTTATAAGGTCTCTTGTTGTGGCCCTTACACAATCTTCCGCGGTGGGCAGCAATACGTCCCACATGAAGAATTTAGCTCCCTTTACGATTCTTAGAGGGCTAAACCCCAGGGACTGCAGGGATTTCACCACTGTGTCCTTAGTCGAGCGACAAATTTTGCGCGTGCGCTTGTCGACGACAAAGACCGACACTATTCTTTTGTCAATCTTCTTCAGTTCAGTGGGGTCCTCCAAGAGTCCACCTTCTACGACAAGGTGAGCGTAACTCCTGGATCGCTCCATGAACTCCGCTATATTGATCACAACTTTCGGGGGGGACTTCCAACAAGAGGGCGATTCCCCGGCCTCTGCATCTTCACTTGTGCTGTTTCCAGCTTCTTCCTTGTGGCTCTTTTCGGCCACCGAAGAATTAGAAGCTTTTTTTAATGCCTCTATCATTTCTTCGTTTGTTGGAATCTTTGATAACTCTGGGTATTCTTCCATGCTATCTTTATCAGGTGGGTCCTTTTTCATTAAGAACACATGTTTTCGGACCGATTTTTTAAAATTGGCCATTACCGCTTTCTTCTTTTTCATTACGAAAGACGGAATTCTTTTTTTTCCTTTTTTATCCATTTTTACAAGTAGGGTGAGGGGTAATAAATGTGACCCATAGGCGAAAAGGAAGTTTAAAGTTCACGGGGGGGAGGGAGGAAAAAAAAAAAAAAAAAAGGGGAGGGTAAAAAGTAAATAAAGTTTCGTTTATCAGCGAAACAACAACTTAAATAGACAAAGAAAAAAACAAGGAACAAAAGGACGTATAAAAAAATAAAAAAGACGAAAAGAAATTTCGCCTAACAAATTTAAACAATTAAACAAAAACGCAAAACAAATAGACGTAAGACAGACGAGAAAACGTCAACAACGTTCACAAAAAACGAAGAAAGAACAAAAAATTAAAAGAACTACAGACAAGAAAGCAACAAATTACACAATAAATAAAGAAAAATTATAAACGTAAAATTAAAACGCTATACAAAATAAAATACGAAACTAAAAACGTGACAATTTACAATATGGCTGCCGATAAAAAACGGTCAACCCAAAAACAAAAACGTTAAATAAGTAAATAAAAACACAGAAATTTACAAATTAAACACAAAATTTACAAACAAATATTATACACACGTATTTAACCAATAAAACGCAAAACTATAACGGATATTTAAAAGAAAAACACAGAAATAATTAACACGTAATAAATAAAAAAAAAAAAAAAAAAAAAAAAAAAAAGGTCGAACGAGAAACGTAAAAACGAAAAATAAACAGATAAACTCCGGGGTGAGGGTACGGAAAGAAAATAGATTTAAAAAATGAAAAATAAAACGTACAAGAAAATGAAAACGTTAAATAAAAAAGGAATAAATAAAAGCAAAAAATGCAGCAACTGTAAATAAAAGAGGGTATGGAACTGAAACGGAAAAAATCAAAAATTTAAACAAAAATGTCAAGAAAAAGGAACGTTTAGAAAACTGAAAAATTTAACAAAAAGTCAAAAAATAACGTTAAAAAAAACGGTAAAATAAATCAAAAACTTAACTAAATTTAGGCAGTCAAAAAGTACAAGGTAAAGAATCCAGTGACAGACAGAAATATGTCTAACACGGTCGGACAAGAAAAAAGAAGAAAAAGCCTTCTGTTTCCTTGTCATTATTTATTATACAAAAAGTACAAATGTGGCACAAGGCCAAAAATTGGGGAAAGGGGGCAAGGATGGTCATCTTCTGTCTTAACTTTTAAACTTAGCTAGCCGCAATCACTGACCCAGACATACAAACAATGTTCCTTTCACCAAAACGACACATCCATTACATACCATTCTTACTACATCCACCAAAATTCCTCAGAGACTCTATGAAATTCTAAACTAGTCCCCATATATACAAATCATTGTCTGTGGGGGGAGGGGAATAAAATAACAACTAAAAACCCCAATGAAAATTTACAATGAATACAAAAACTATATACAAGAAAATAAACAAAACTTTTATTTTTTGTTAGTAGTAAAACCCCCCACAGCCCTAACTGTGGTAGAAACATCAGTTAACTGGACGAAATCAATGCGGGACTTGAAAAAAAATATATAAAACATTCATACAATCCATGCACTCGCTACAAACACGCACTCAATCAGACACAACGACAAATACGAAAGACACACTCGAAACGAAAAGCGCCCCGCACCCACCAGAGAACTGATATCACTAACCACCTAACGATGGGAGGGATGGGGAATTAAACAAAAGATAAAAAAAAATCGGGTCAGAAATAAAAGGGGGGTCCAATGAGCATACATACCCTAGCTAAGTTAAACTGGAAAGAAAAAAGAAAAAGGTAACTAAAACAAGACCGACCTAAACTAACCTATACAAGGGAGGGGTTACCAATGTTCACCCCAGTAATCCCAAAATCCTTAATGCCTAACCGGCATCAAACGGCCACTCCAAGTCAGCACCTTTCACTCTGCAGAGACGCGCAAGAGTCACCCACCTTTCGCTAAATTCCAATGGATGGAGTCGCTTCCTTTCCGTCCTGATCTTGACTTTAAGCTGATGCTTAAAGAACAAGATCAGTTGGGAAGAGGTAAACTTCTCGTCCCCATGAAATTCCTTCTGTCGCGTCGTCCATATCACGACTCGCATAACACCCAGTAAGCAAAGGAACACGTAGTGCTCAGCCTTAGTCAACGGCGGTACTATATTGCTACAGACGGAACTGGCCTCGAGGACAAAGAACTTTCCGCGCAGCATGCGAACCATGAGATCTTCAACGAACTTGCACAACGGAACTACGACACTACATTGAAAGAAGGCGTGACCAATGGTCTCCACCTCCCCACTGCAGCGCACGCAGTTTGGCGACTTTGCCAAACCCGCTGCGCGAAGTCTTTTGGCGACCCAGAGGGCCCCTCGAATCACCAGCCAGGTGAGTGATGCCTCGGGGTTGGTGAGACATTTCAAGCCGGGCGCCCAAGGCCATATGCAGCGAGCCTCCCGCTTCGTCAGCCCGAGCTCGTCAATCAGATCATCTTGAACGTTCCCCCTCACTAACACCTGATATAATGCCTTACGGGACAACGGCTGGACGTCGGAGAGGCCATCCTTCGCCCGTAAGAGACGCTTGAGGGCCAAGCGACATTCGTGATAGAAAGAGCCCTCGCCTCGAGGATTACGGCCGACCTCCTCCTCACACGAGCGCACATTTCTCAAGGATGGAAAATGTTTATGGGCGTCTTCCTTCCAGAATTCGCCGTTCTCATCCAGTTGCATACACATCCGGTCTAGATAAGTAATGCGAAGCGTATGTCGACGAGTCTCAACGCAAGGCACCCCTAGACCGCCATCAGAGGGATGGAGGTAACAGATCTCGCGACTAACCATGGCGGCCCTGCCTCCCCACAAGAAGGAGAACAGGAGCCTTACTAACGCCAATAAAGTGTTAGACGGGAGTGGAAGCACGGAGAGTCGGTAAAGGAGAATCGGGTAGATGTGCGAGCCACATACTTCCGCCCTCCCCTTCAAGGAAAGATTCCTCCGAGTCCACAGACGAACTGCGAGCCCGGCCTTCTCTTGCACCTCCGACCAATTCATATCCAACAAGAGGTCGGGACCGAACCAGACGCCGAGTATCTTGACCGGCCCGTCCGTCCAGAGGAAAGGTCCGGGAAGAGAAACTCCCCTCCACGAACCCAACCGCAAGCCAACAGACTTATCGCGGTTGATCCTGGCCCCCGTCACCATCTCATAACCCCTGATTTCTTTGCCGACTTCGTTAATTTCGGCCCTACTCGACACCAGAACCGAAACGTCATCAGCATAGGCGGAGTACCTGGCCGAGGTGGTAGCACCAGGTAAGGAAATTCCGCGAAGGACCGGATTCGTCTTCAACTTACGCAGGAAAGGCTCCAGCGCAAGAACGTAAAGCAATGGAGACAGCGGACAACCCTGACGAATGGAGCGAGACAAAATGAAAGGCTTCGATCTTACCCCATTCACTTCCACCAGCGCACCGGGGGACGCATACAGCAGTCGGATCCAAGTGCGAAAGTGCGGCCCGAAACCGGCGGCCGAAAGGACAGCCTCCAGAAATCGATGGTCAACCCTATCGAAAGCCTTGGACTGATCTAAATTGATCAGCGCGGCATCACCGTCGACTTTCTCGATGATCAAGCGTACCAAATGAAGGTTGTCCTGAATAGTCCTGCCCTTCACAGCACAAGTCTGCTCGGGGCCAATCAGACTAGAGAGGACAACCTGCAAACGGTCAGCTAAGACCTTGGCTAAAATCTTCAACTCTGTATTTAACATCGTCAAAGGCCGATAATTATCTACCCCATCCCCACCGTCTTTCTTCTTGCGAAGCAACTTGATCACACCCCTGGTGAAGCGTTGAGGAATAGACCCCTGCCTCATCCAGTTGTTGAAAATCAGTGCCAGCAGAGGGACAAAGACGGGCGACTGCCTCAAGTACATTTCGTAGGGAAGACCATCTAATCCCGGAGTCTTGTCCAGGCCAACCTGCTTCAGCGCATCCCAGACCTCAGACTCTGTTATGGGCCCCTCGCACCTAGCCGCTTCAGCCGCCTTAAGGCGGGGAAAGTCGGCTAAATAGGCATCGAACCGAGCAGGGCTCAGACCGGGCTCCCTGGTAAAAAGTTCCTGAAAGTAATCACGAAAAGCCTCACAAATGCCCGCGTCTGTAGTCACAGTCCGCTTGTCCGGCAATGTGATGCGATCGATATGCCGACTAGTTGCCCTACAAGCTTCCTCTGAACGCAATGAAGCGGCCATATTCGTCGCCTCGCAAGACATTCTTTTTATCCTAGCCCTAACTACTAGAGCTTGATCCTTCTTGATAAGCAAGGAGGCCAGCTCCGCCCTAGCTACGGCTACTTCCCCACTATCACGGGATTTGATCGCCCGATCAACTTTGGCTTCTAGAGACTTTTGCGCTGCTAGCCTAGCTAGGTTGAGTCGTCGACTATAATCAGCAGCAAAAGACCTAAGTTTGGATTTCAGAACACCCCACCACTTATTCCCAACCACAGCCCCCGACAACTCCCGCTGTAACATTAGTAAAAGCTGGTCCCGGAAATCTTGCTCACCAAATAATGATGAGTTTAATTTCCAATAACCAGCCATCCTAACCCTAGGCTTAGCTAAGTTTACCCGAACCCGGACAAGCCTATGATCCGAGTAAACTATATAATGGAAACTTGGACATTCTAAGAGCCCTACTTCGACTCTCTTAACTAGAACTCGGTCGATGTAGCTTGCGCTGACCACCGTATCCGAGCTGCCGCCCCTAGTCCAAGTCCACGCTACCTCCCGGGGGTGCTCATTTCGATACTTATCGACGAGATCAAACCCGTCGATGAAGGCCCGAAACGATTTCACTTCCGGATTGTTAGTACCCGCTTTTTGCCCTATGCGATCTATATCGGGATCAAGGACGGCGTTCCAATCACCCGCTAAAACTACCGAACGAGAAGTCCTCAAAAACGGCTCGATCTGCCGAAACAAACCAGGCTGCTGAGTGTGGTCATTGGGCGCATAAACCCCAATGAGACGAAGAGCTTTCTCCTTTATGGTAATATCCAGCACGCAAAGCCTGCCCGCCGGATCCGCGAAGACAAGAGCACAAACCGTATCCAGAGACTTGCTCACCAGCCAGGAAACACCCCTCGAGCGTCCATCAAAACATGCTGAATAGAGGACGAACCTCTTAGACAGAATGTCTTCATAATCGCGAGATAAGAAACGGGTCTCCTGCACGCAACATACATCCACCCCGAGGCGCTGAAGATCGCGATCGAGTCTCGCCTTTCGAGACTCCGACCTCAGGCCCCGGACATTCAAACTTGCTAACCAGAGAGCCATTGAAATGCCTAATTAGGGTTGAGACGCTGATTTGAACATTGTCGGGGTGAGGATACCGACAGCCTCTCCCATCGACCCGTGGCCCATCTCATTGTTGACGGAGCCGTCTTGCGAGAGACCGCCTATATCCCATGGGAAGGTCAACTTTAGTGCTCTATATAGGGAGGGGTGAACAAAAACAGGGACCCTCCCGGCACAAAATTGTTTCAATTTCTTCAATTTGTCATTTTCGACGATAGCAATTGGCGGGGACATTTTGAAGGAGGCAATTGCCTCGTCCAACATAGCCCAAATGAGTCTAGCCCCGGACCCAATTCTTATTACTGTTAAGACTCTTTGGGCATCTGGGAAGTTCTTTGGGTCCTCAATGTCTTTATCCGCAAATTGTTTAATTGAGAGGAGGTATTTTAAATTGGTGATGCGGTTCCCATAGTCTCTCGCTTTTTCCGCTTGGGCTGGAGAAATGTAACACACCTCCTCTCCTGTGTTGAACATATTTTTATGTTTCTTTTTTTTCTCCTTTGCATCTTGAGTGGGACTCCTTTGCCTTTTGTTGGTAGGTGGGGGAACGTCAGTAGTTTTAGCAGGGAAGTTTGCTGTGAAATTTGCCTCGAAGGGCTAGGATCCCTACTAAGAGGGGATGAGGGCTGAGAATTTAGGGCGGAAGTTGTGGAGGGAATGTCCTTTTTCGCTGGGGAGGTCTTTTTTTTAGGACTTGATTTCTTACTGGGAGTTTTTGAAGGGCGTGGGGATTGATGGGCAGAAGATGTAGAGGGAGTTGCCTTTTTCGAAGGGGAGGATTTCTTGGGGCTGGGTTCTCTACTGAGAGGGGTTGAAGGGTGTGGGGATTCACTGGTAGAAGATGACGCTTTTTTCAAAGGCGAGGTCTTTTTAGGGCTGGGATCTCTATTGTGAGGGGTTGACGGATGTGGGGCAGATTTTTGTTTGTCAAGTTTCTCTTTCAGTATTTTTATTTTTTCTGTTTTTTCAAACCCCGGATCATACTTCCTCTGTTGATCTCTTAGGGATGGTCCAGAGACCGAGGCATCGCCCTTACTGTTGACAGAGGGAGTGGGACTGTTAGTGCCATTCGTCCCGTGGGCTTCAGGAGACTGAGGACCCGCTGTCTGGCGCTTCCCTCTGACCCTGCCAGCAACCTGCCATTCCCCCTCTCCCCTCTCCACAACTGCACTATCAGAAGCAGGAAAAAGCTCTTTGGAGAATGGGGGCTTTGAAGTAGACCCAACCGGAGGTTTTACCCCATCGGTCCTGGAAGCTGGCATGCCCATTACAGGCGTGGCGGAATCTAAAGACGCGGTCAGAGGGGTATTTTGGTCGACCGGAGCCTGATTTCCAGAGGCCTTCTTCTCTGGGCAGGAAGAGGAGAGGTGACCAGTCTCTCCGCACTTCCAACATACTGGCTTGCGACCAGTCACGATGACCGGCAGCTTCAGGCGTCCAACGTCCAGACAGTTGGGGATGGAGCGGAAGGCCTTTTCATTCAACATAATCTCGAAGCTCCATCCCCCGGTCAAGCTATCGCAGGTGGCACCCAGTATGTCGCCATACTGCGACAAGAATGCCGCCAGGTGTTCCCCGATAACCTGAGGAGGGACCTCGTATATCGCCACCCTGGTCCTTCTCTTGCCTTCGTATTCCGTCCTCAAGATGAGGTCCTTCGTTATAAGGTCTCTTGTTGTGGCCCTTACACAATCTTCCGCGGTGGGCAGCAATACGTCCCACATGAAGAATTTAGCTCCCTTTACGATTCTTAGAGGGCTAAACCCCAGGGACTGCAGGGATTTCACCACTGTGTCCTTAGTCGAGCGACAAATTTTGCGCGTGCGCTTGTCGACGACAAAGACCGACACTATTCTTTTGTCAATCTTCTTCAGTTCAGTGGGGTCCTCCAAGAGTCCACCTTCTACGACAAGGTGAGCGTAACTCCTGGATCGCTCCATGAACTCCGCTATATTGATCACAACTTTCGGGGGGGACTTCCAACAAGAGGGCGATTCCCCGGCCTCTGCATCTTCACTTGTGCTGTTTCCAGCTTCTTCCTTGTGGCTCTTTTCGGCCACCGAAGAATTAGAAGCTTTTTTTAATGCCTCTATCATTTCTTCGTTTGTTGGAATCTTTGATAACTCTGGGTATTCTTCCATGCTATCTTTATCAGGTGGGTCCTTTTTCATTAAGAACACATGTTTTCGGACCGATTTTTTAAAATTGGCCATTACCGCTTTCTTCTTTTTCATTACGAAAGACGGAATTCTTTTTTTTCCTTTTTTATCCATTTTTACAAGTAGGGTGAGGGGTAATAAATGTGACCCATAGGCGAAAAGGAAGTTTAAAGTTCACGGGGGGGAGGGAGGAAAAAAAAAAAAAAAAAAAGGGGAGGGTAAAAAGTAAATAAAGTTTCGTTTATCAGCGAAACAACAACTTAAATAGACAAAGAAAAAAACAAGGAACAAAAGGACGTATAAAAAAATAAAAAAGACGAAAAGAAATTTCGCCTAACAAATTTAAACAATTAAACAAAAACGCAAAACAAATAGACGTAAGACAGACGAGAAAACGTCAACAACGTTCACAAAAAACGAAGAAAGAACAAAAAATTAAAAGAACTACAGACAAGAAAGCAACAAATTACACAATAAATAAAGAAAAATTATAAACGTAAAATTAAAACGCTATACAAAATAAAATACGAAACTAAAAACGTGACAATTTACAATATGGCTGCCGATAAAAAACGGTCAACCCAAAAACAAAAACGTTAAATAAGTAAATAAAAACACAGAAATTTACAAATTAAACACAAAATTTACAAACAAATATTATACACACGTATTTAACCAATAAAACGCAAAACTATAACGGATATTTAAAAGAAAAACACAGAAATAATTAACACGTAATAAATAAAAAAAAAAAAAAAAAAAAAAAAAAAAAGGTCGAACGAGAAACGTAAAAACGAAAAATAAACAGATAAACTCCGGGGTGAGGGTACGGAAAGAAAATAGATTTAAAAAATGAAAAATAAAACGTACAAGAAAATGAAAACGTTAAATAAAAAAGGAATAAATAAAAGCAAAAAATGCAGCAACTGTAAATAAAAGAGGGTATGGAACTGAAACGGAAAAAATCAAAAATTTAAACAAAAATGTCAAGAAAAAGGAACGTTTAGAAAACTGAAAAATTTAACAAAAAGTCAAAAAATAACGTTAAAAAAAACGGTAAAATAAATCAAAAACTTAACTAAATTTAGGCAGTCAAAAAGTACAAGGTAAAGAATCCAGTGACAGACAGAAATATGTCTAACACGGTCGGACAAGAAAAAAGAAGAAAAAGCCTTCTGTTTCCTTGTCATTATTTATTATACAAAAAGTACAAATGTGGCACAAGGCCAAAAATTGGGGAAAGGGGGCAAGGATGGTCATCTTCTGTCTTAACTTTTAAACTTAGCTAGCCGCAATCACTGACCCAGACATACAAACAATGTTCCTTTCACCAAAACGACACATCCATTACATACCATTCTTACTACATCCACCAAAATTCCTCAGAGACTCTATGAAATTCTAAACTAGTCCCCATATATACAAATCATTGTCTGTGGGGGGAGGGGAATAAAATAACAACTAAAAACCCCAATGAAAATTTACAATGAATACAAAAACTATATACAAGAAAATAAACAAAACTTTTATTTTTTGTTAGTAGTAAAACCCCCCACAGCCCTAACTGTGGTAGAAACATCAGTTAACTGGACGAAATCAATGCGGGACTTGAAAAAAAATATATAAAACATTCATACAATCCATGCACTCGCTACAAACACGCACTCAATCAGACACAACGACAAATACGAAAGACACACTCGAAACGAAAAGCGCCCCGCACCCACCAGAGAACTGATATCACTAACCACCTAACGATGGGAGGGATGGGGAATTAAACAAAAGATAAAAAAAAATCGGGTCAGAAATAAAAGGGGGGTCCAATGAGCATACATACCCTAGCTAAGTTAAACTGGAAAGAAAAAAGAAAAAGGTAACTAAAACAAGACCGACCTAAACTAACCTATACAAGGGAGGGGTTACCAATGTTCACCCCAGTAATCCCAAAATCCTTAATGCCTAACCGGCATCAAACGGCCACTCCAAGTCAGCACCTTTCACTCTGCAGAGACGCGCAAGAGTCACCCACCTTTCGCTAAATTCCAATGGATGGAGTCGCTTCCTTTCCGTCCTGATCTTGACTTTAAGCTGATGCTTAAAGAACAAGATCAGTTGGGAAGAGGTAAACTTCTCGTCCCCATGAAATTCCTTCTGTCGCGTCGTCCATATCACGACTCGCATAACACCCAGTAAGCAAAGGAACACGTAGTGCTCAGCCTTAGTCAACGGCGGTACTATATTGCTACAGACGGAACTGGCCTCGAGGACAAAGAACTTTCCGCGCAGCATGCGAACCATGAGATCTTCAACGAACTTGCACAACGGAACTACGACACTACATTGAAAGAAGGCGTGACCAATGGTCTCCACCTCCCCACTGCAGCGCACGCAGTTTGGCGACTTTGCCAAACCCGCTGCGCGAAGTCTTTTGGCGACCCAGAGGGCCCCTCGAATCACCAGCCAGGTGAGTGATGCCTCGGGGTTGGTGAGACATTTCAAGCCGGGCGCCCAAGGCCATATGCAGCGAGCCTCCCGCTTCGTCAGCCCGAGCTCGTCAATCAGATCATCTTGAACGTTCCCCCTCACTAACACCTGATATAATGCCTTACGGGACAACGGCTGGACGTCGGAGAGGCCATCCTTCGCCCGTAAGAGACGCTTGAGGACCAAGCGACATTCGTGATAGAAAGAGCCCTCGCCTCGAGGATTACGGCCGACCTCCTCCTCACACGAGCGCACATTTCTCAAGGATGGAAAATGTTTATGGGCGTCTTCCTTCCAGAATTCGCCGTTCTCATCCAGTTGCATACACATCCGGTCTAGATAAGTAATGCGAAGCGTATGTCGACGAGTCTCAACGCAAGGCACCCCTAGACCGCCATCAGAGGGATGGAGGTAACAGATCTCGCGACTAACCATGGCGGCCCTGCCTCCCCACAAGAAGGAGAACAGGAGCCTTACTAACGCCAATAAAGTGTTAGACGGGAGTGGAAGCACGGAGAGTCGGTAAAGGAGAATCGGGTAGATGTGCGAGCCACATACTTCCGCCCTCCCCTTCAAGGAAAGATTCCTCCGAGTCCACAGACGAACTGCGAGCCCGGCCTTCTCTTGCACCTCCGACCAATTCATATCCAACAAGAGGTCGGGACCGAACCAGACGCCGAGTATCTTGACCGGCCCGTCCGTCCAGAGGAAAGGTCCGGGAAGAGAAACTCCCCTCCACGAACCCAACCGCAAGCCAACAGACTTATCGCGGTTGATCCTGGCCCCCGTCACCATCTCATAACCCCTGATTTCTTTGCCGACTTCGTTAATTTCGGCCCTACTCGACACCAGAACCGAAACGTCATCAGCATAGGCGGAGTACCTGGCCGAGGTGGTAGCACCAGGTAAGGAAATTCCGCGAAGGACCGGATTCGTCTTCAACTTACGCAGGAAAGGCTCCAGCGCAAGAACGTAAAGCAATGGAGACAGCGGACAACCCTGACGAATGGAGCGAGACAAAATGAAAGGCTTCGATCTTACCCCATTCACTTCCACCAGCGCACCGGGGGACGCATACAGCAGTCGGATCCAAGTGCGAAAGTGCGGCCCGAAACCGGCGGCCGAAAGGACAGCCTCCAGAAATCGATGGTCAACCCTATCGAAAGCCTTGGACTGATCTAAATTGATCAGCGCGGCATCACCGTCGACTTTCTCGATGATCAAGCGTACCAAATGAAGGTTGTCCTGAATAGTCCTGCCCTTCACAGCACAAGTCTGCTCGGGGCCAATCAGACTAGAGAGGACAACCTGCAAACGGTCAGCTAAGACCTTGGCTAAAATCTTCAACTCTGTATTTAACATCGTCAAAGGCCGATAATTATCTACCCCATCCCCACCGTCTTTCTTCTTGCGAAGCAACTTGATCACACCCCTGGTGAAGCGTTGAGGAATAGACCCCTGCCTCATCCAGTTGTTGAAAATCAGTGCCAGCAGAGGGACAAAGACGGGCGACTGCCTCAAGTACATTTCGTAGGGAAGACCATCTAATCCCGGAGTCTTGTCCAGGCCAACCTGCTTCAGCGCATCCCAGACCTCAGACTCTGTTATGGGCCCCTCGCACCTAGCCGCTTCAGCCGCCTTAAGGCGGGGAAAGTCGGCTAAATAGGCATCGAACCGAGCAGGGCTCAGACCGGGCTCCCTGGTAAAAAGTTCCTGAAAGTAATCACGAAAAGCCTCACAAATGCCCGCGTCTGTAGTCACAGTCCGCTTGTCCGGCAATGTGATGCGATCGATATGCCGACTAGTTGCCCTACAAGCTTCCTCTGAACGCAATGAAGCGGCCATATTCGTCGCCTCGCAAGACATTCTTTTTATCCTAGCCCTAACTACTAGAGCTTGATCCTTCTTGATAAGCAAGGAGGCCAGCTCCGCCCTAGCTACGGCTACTTCCCCACTATCACGGGATTTGATCGCCCGATCAACTTTGGCTTCTAGAGACTTTTGCGCTGCTAGCCTAGCTAGGTTGAGTCGTCGACTATAATCAGCAGCAAAAGACCTAAGTTTGGATTTCAGAAAACCCCACCACTTATTCCCAACCACAGCCCCCGACAACTCCCGCTGTAACATTAGTAAAAGCTGGTCCCGGAAATCTTGCTCACCAAATAATGATGAGTTTAATTTCCAATAACCAGCCATCCTAACCCTAGGCTTAGCTAAGTTTACCCGAACCCGGACAAGCCTATGATCCGAGTAAACTATATAATGGAAACTTGGACATTCTAAGAGCCCTACTTCGACTCTCTTAACTAGAACTCGGTCGATGTAGCTTGCGCTGACCACCGTATCCGAGCTGCCGCCCCTAGTCCAAGTCCACGCTACCTCCCGGGGGTGCTCATTTCGATACTTATCGACGAGATCAAACCCGTCGATGAAGGCCCGAAACGATTTCACTTCCGGATTGTTAGTACCCGCTTTTTGCCCTATGCGATCTATATCGGGATCAAGGACGGCGTTCCAATCACCCGCTAAAACTACCGAACGAGAAGTCCTCAAAAACGGCTCGATCTGCCGAAACAAACCAGGCTGCTGAGTGTGGTCATTGGGCGCATAAACCCCAATGAGACGAAGAGCTTTCTCCTTTATGGTAATATCCAGCACGCAAAGCCTGCCCGCCGGATCCGCGAAGACAAGAGCACAAACCGTATCCAGAGACTTGCTCACCAGCCAGGAAACACCCCTCGAGCGTCCATCAAAACATGCTGAATAGAGGACGAACCTCTTAGACAGAATGTCTTCATAATCGCGAGATAAGAAACGGGTCTCCTGCACGCAACATACATCCACCCCGAGGCGCTGAAGATCGCGATCGAGTCTCGCCTTTCGAGACTCCGACCTCAGGCCCCGGACATTCAAACTTGCTAACCAGAGAGCCATTGAAATGCCTAATTAGGGTTGAGACGCTGATTTGAACATTGTCGGGGTGAGGATACCGACAGCCTCTCCCATCGACCCGTGGCCCATCTCATTGTTGACGGAGCCGTCTTGCGAGAGACCGCCTATATCCCATGGGAAGGTCAACTTTAGTGCTCTATATAGGGAGGGGTGAACAAAAACAGGGACCCTCCCGGCACAAAATTGTTTCAATTTCTTCAATTTGTCATTTTCGACGATAGCAATTGGCGGGGACATTTTGAAGGAGGCAATTGCCTCGTCCAACATAGCCCAAATGAGTCTAGCCCCGGACCCAATTCTTATTACTGTTAAGACTCTTTGGGCATCTGGGAAGTTCTTTGGGTCCTCAATGTCTTTATCCGCAAATTGTTTAATTGAGAGGAGGTATTTTAAATTGGTGATGCGGTTCCCATAGTCTCTCGCTTTTTCCGCTTGGGCTGGAGAAATGTAACACACCTCCTCTCCTGTGTTGAACATATTTTTATGTTTCTTTTTTTTCTCCTTTGCATCTTGAGTGGGACTCCTTTGCCTTTTGTTGGTAGGTGGGGGAACGTCAGTAGTTTTAGCAGGGAAGTTTGCTGTGAAATTTGCCTCGAAGGGCTAGGATCCCTACTAAGAGGGGATGAGGGCTGAGAATTTAGGGCGGAAGTTGTGGAGGGAATGTCCTTTTTCGCTGGGGAGGTCTTTTTTTTAGGACTTGATTTCTTACTGGGAGTTTTTGAAGGGCGTGGGGATTGATGGGCAGAAGATGTAGAGGGAGTTGCCTTTTTCGAAGGGGAGGATTTCTTGGGGCTGGGTTCTCTACTGAGAGGGGTTGAAGGGTGTGGGGATTCACTGGTAGAAGATGACGCTTTTTTCAAAGGCGAGGTCTTTTTAGGGCTGGGATCTCTATTGTGAGGGGTTGACGGATGTGGGGCAGATTTTTGTTTGTCAAGTTTCTCTTTCAGTATTTTTATTTTTTCTGTTTTTTCAAACCCCGGATCATACTTCCTCTGTTGATCTCTTAGGGATGGTCCAGAGACCGAGGCATCGCCCTTACTGTTGACAGAGGGAGTGGGACTGTTAGTGCCATTCGTCCCGTGGGCTTCAGGAGACTGAGGACCCGCTGTCTGGCGCTTCCCTCTGACCCTGCCAGCAACCTGCCATTCCCCCTCTCCCCTCTCCACAACTGCACTATCAGCAGCAGGAAAAAGCTCTTTGGAGAATGGGGGCTTTGAAGTAGACCCAACCGGAGGTTTTACCCCATCGGTCCTGGAAGCTGGCATGCCCATTACAGGCGTGGCGGAATCTAAAGACGCGGTCAGAGGGGTATTTTGGTCGACCGGAGCCTGATTTCCAGAGGCCTTCTTCTCTGGGCAGGAAGAGGAGAGGTGACCAGTCTCTCCGCACTTCCAACATACTGGCTTGCGACCAGTCACGATGACCGGCAGCTTCAGGCGTCCAACGTCCAGACAGTTGGGGATGGAGCGGAAGGCCTTTTCATTCAACATAATCTCGAAGCTCCATCCCCCGGTCAAGCTATCGCAGGTGGCACCCAGTATGTCGCCATACTGCGACAAGAATGCCGCCAGGTGTTCCCCGATAACCTGAGGAGGGACCTCGTATATCGCCACCCTGGTCCTTCTCTTGCCTTCGTATTCCGTCCTCAAGATGAGGTCCTTCGTTATAAGGTCTCTTGTTGTGGCCCTTACACAATCTTCCGCGGTGGGCAGCAATACGTCCCACATGAAGAATTTAGCTCCCTTTACGATTCTTAGAGGGCTAAACCCCAGGGACTGCAGGGATTTCACCACTGTGTCCTTAGTCGAGCGACAAATTTTGCGCGTGCGCTTGTCGACGACAAAGACCGACACTATTCTTTTGTCAATCTTCTTCAGTTCAGTGGGGTCCTCCAAGAGTCCACCTTCTACGACAAGGTGAGCGTAACTCCTGGATCGCTCCATGAACTCCGCTATATTGATCACAACTTTCGGGGGGGACTTCCAACAAGAGGGCGATTCCCCGGCCTCTGCATCTTCACTTGTGCTGTTTCCAGCTTCTTCCTTGTGGCTCTTTTCGGCCACCGAAGAATTAGAAGCTTTTTTTAATGCCTCTATCATTTCTTCGTTTGTTGGAATCTTTGATAACTCTGGGTATTCTTCCATGCTATCTTTATCAGGTGGGTCCTTTTTCATTAAGAACACATGTTTTCGGACCGATTTTTTAAAATTGGCCATTACCGCTTTCTTCTTTTTCATTACGAAAGACGGAATTCTTTTTTTTCCTTTTTTATCCATTTTTACAAGTAGGGTGAGGGGTAATAAATGTGACCCATAGGCGAAAAGGAAGTTTAAAGTTCACGGGGGGGAGGGAGGAAAAAAAAAAAAAAAAAAAAAAAAAGGGGAGGGTAAAAAGTAAATAAAGTTTCGTTTATCAGCGAAACAACAACTTAAATAGACAAAGAAAAAAACAAGGAACAAAAGGACGTATAAAAAAATAAAAAAGACGAAAAGAAATTTCGCCTAACAAATTTAAACAATTAAACAAAAACGCAAAACAAATAGACGTAAGACAGACGAGAAAACGTCAACAACGTTCACAAAAAACGAAGAAAGAACAAAAAATTAAAAGAACTACAGACAAGAAAGCAACAAATTACACAATAAATAAAGAAAAATTATAAACGTAAAATTAAAACGCTATACAAAATAAAATACGAAACTAAAAACGTGACAATTTACAATATGGCTGCCGATAAAAAACGGTCAACCCAAAAACAAAAACGTTAAATAAGTAAATAAAAACACAGAAATTTACAAATTAAACACAAAATTTACAAACAAATATTATACACACGTATTTAACCAATAAAACGCAAAACTATAACGGATATTTAAAAGAAAAACACAGAAATAATTAACACGTAATAAATAAAAAAAAAAAAAAAAAAAAAAAAAAAAGGTCGAACGAGAAACGTAAAAACGAAAAATAAACAGATAAACTCCGGGGTGAGGGTACGGAAAGAAAATAGATTTAAAAAATGAAAAATAAAACGTACAAGAAAATGAAAACGTTAAATAAAAAAGGAATAAATAAAAGCAAAAAATGCAGCAACTGTAAATAAAAGAGGGTATGGAACTGAAACGGAAAAAATCAAAAATTTAAACAAAAATGTCAAGAAAAAGGAACGTTTAGAAAACTGAAAAATTTAACAAAAAGTCAAAAAATAACGTTAAAAAAAACGGTAAAATAAATCAAAAACTTAACTAAATTTAGGCAGTCAAAAAGTACAAGGTAAAGAATCCAGTGACAGACAGAAATATGTCTAACACGGTCGGACAAGAAAAAAGAAGAAAAAGCCTTCTGTTTCCTTGTCATTATTTATTATACAAAAAGTACAAATGTGGCACAAGGCCAAAAATTGGGGAAAGGGGGCAAGGATGGTCATCTTCTGTCTTAACTTTTAAACTTAGCTAGCCGCAATCACTGACCCAGACATACAAACAATGTTCCTTTCACCAAAACGACACATCCATTACATACCATTCTTACTACATTCACCAAAATTCCTCAGAGACTCTATGATATTCTAAACTAGTCCCCATATATACAAATCATTGTCTGTGGGGGGAGGGGAATAAAATAACAACTAAAAACCCCAATGAAAATTTACAATGAATACAAAAACTATATACAAGAAAATAAACAAAACTTTTATTTTTTGTTAGTAGTAAAACCCCCCACAGTCCTAACTGTGGTAGAAACATCAGTTAACTGGACGAAATCAATGCCGGACTTGAAAAAAATATATAAAACATTCATACAATCCATGCACTCGCTACAAACACACACTCAATCAGACACAACGACAAATACGAAAGACACACTCGAAACGAAAAGCGCCCCGCACCCACCAGAGAACTGATATCACTAACCACCTAACGATGGGAGGGATGGGGAATTAAACAAAAGATAAAAAAAAAAATCGGGTCAGAAATAAAAGGGGGGTCCAATGAGCATACATACCCTAGCTAAGTTAAACTGGAAAGAAAAAAGAAAAAGGTAACTAAAACAAGACCGACCTAAACTAACCTATACAAGGGAGGGGTTACCAATGTTCACCCCAGTAATCCCAAAATCCTTAATGCCTAACCGGTATCAAACGGCCACTCCAAGTCAGCACCTTTTACTCTGCAGAGACGCGCAAGAGTCACCCACCTTTCGCTAAATTCCAATGGATGGAGTCGCTTCCTTTCCGTCCTGATCTTGACTTTAAGCTGATGCTTAAAGAACAAGATCAGTTGGGAAGAGGTAAACTTCTCGTCCCCATGAAATTCCTTCTGTCGCGTCGTCCATATCACGACTCGCATAACACCCAGTAAGCAAAGGAACACGTAGTGCTCAGCCTTAGTCAACGGCGGTACTATATTGCTACAGACGGAACTGGCCTCGAGGACAAAGAACTTTCCGCGCAGCATGCGAACCATGAGATCTTCAACGAACTTGCACAACGGAACTACGACACTACATTGAAAGAAGGCGTGACCAATGGTCTCCACCTCCCCACTGCAGCGCACGCAGTTTGGCGACTTTGCCAAACCCGCTGCGCGAAGTCTTTTGGCGACCCAGAGGGCCCCTCGAATCACCAGCCAGGTGAGTGATGCCTCGGGGTTGGTGAGACATTTCAAGCCGGGCGCCCAAGGCCATATGCAGCGAGCCTCCCGCTTCGTCAGCCCGAGCTCGTCAATCAGATCATCTTGAACGTTCCCCCTCACTAACACCTGATATAATGCCTTACGGGACAACGGCTGGACGTCGGAGAGGCCATCCTTCGCCCGTAAGAGACGCTTGAGGGCCAAGCGACATTCGTGATAGAAAGAGCCCTCGCCTCGAGGATTACGGCCGACCTCCTCCTCACACGAGCGCACATTTCTCAAGGATGGAAAATGTTTATGGGCGTCTTCCTTCCAGAATTCGCCGTTCTCATCCAGTTGCATACACATCCGGTCTAGATAAGTAATGCGAAGCGTATGTCGACGAGTCTCAACGCAAGGCACCCCTAGACCGCCATCAGAGGGATGGAGGTAACAGATCTCGCGACTAACCATGGCGGCCCTGCCTCCCCACAAGAAGGAGAACAGGAGCCTTACTAACGCCAATAAAGTGTCAGACGGGAGTGGAAGCACGGAGAGTCGGTAAAGGAGAATCGGGTAGATGTGCGAGCCACATACTTCCGCCCTCCCCTTCAAGGAAAGATTCCTCCGAGTCCACAGACGAACTGCGAGCCCGGCCTTCTCTTGCACCTCCGACCAATTCATATCCAACAAGAGGTCGGGACCGAACCAGACGCCGAGTATCTTGACCGGCCCGTCCGTCCAGAGGAAAGGTCCGGGAAGAGAAACTCCCCTCCACGAACCCAACCGCAAGCCAACAGACTTATCGCGGTTGATCCTGGCCCCCGTCACCATCTCATAACCCCTGATTTCTTTGCCGACTTCGTTAATTTCGGCCCTACTCGACACCAGAACCGAAACGTCATCAGCATAGGCGGAGTACCTGGCCGAGGTGGTAGCACCAGGTAAGGAAATTCCGCGAAGGACCGGATTCGTCTTCAACTTACGCAAGAAAGGCTCCAGCGCAAGAACGTAAAGCAATGGAGACAGCGGACAACCCTGACGAATGGAGCGAGACAAAATGAAAGGCTTCGATCTTACCCCATTCACTTCCACCAGCGCACCGGGGGACGCATACAGCAGTCGGATCCAAGTGCGAAAGTGCGGCCCGAAACCGGCGGCCGAAAGGACAGCCTCCAGAAATCGATGGTCAACCCTATCGAAAGCCTTGGACTGATCTAAATTGATCAGCGCGGCATCACCGTCGACTTTCTCGATGATCAAGCGTACCAAATGAAGGTTGTCCTGAATAGTCCTGCCCTTCACAGCACAAGTCTGCTCGGGGCCAATCAGACTAGAGAGGACAACCTGCAAACGGTCAGCTAAGACCTTGGCTAAAATCTTCAACTCTGTATTTAACATCGTCAAAGGCCGATAATTATCTACCCCATCCCCACCGTCTTTCTTCTTGCGAAGCAACTTGATCACACCCCTGGTGAAGCGTTGAGGAATAGACCCCTGCCTCATCCAGTTGTTGAAAATCAGTGCCAGCAGAGGGACAAAGACGGGCGACTGCCTCAAGTACATTTCGTAGGGAAGACCATCTAATCCCGGAGTCTTGTCCAGGCCAACCTGCTTCAGCGCATCCCAGATCTCAGACTCTGTTATGGGCCCCTCGCACCTAGCCGCTTCAGCCGCCTTAAGGCGGGGAAAGTCGGCTAAATAGGCGTCGAACCGAGCAGGGCTCAGACCGGGCTCCCTGGTAAAAAGTTCCTGAAAGTAATCACGAAAAGCCTCGCAAATGCCCGCGTCTGTAGTCACAGTCCGCTTGTCCGGCAATGTGATGCGATCGATATGCCGACTAGTTGCCCTACAAGCTTCCTCTGAACGCAATGAAGCTGCCATATTCGTCGCCTCGCAAGACATTCTTTTTATCCTAGCCCTAACTACTAGAGCTTGATCCTTCTTGATAAGCAAGGAGGCCAGCTCCGCCCTAGCTACGGCTACTTCCCCACTATCACGGGATTTGATCGCCCGATCAACTTTGGCTTCTAGAGACTTTTGCGCTGCTAGCCTAGCTAGGTTGAGTCGTCGACTATAATCAGCAGCAAAAGACCTAAGTTTGGATTTCAGAACACCCCACCACTTATTCCCAACCACAGCCCCCGACAACTCCCGCTGTAACATTAGTAAAAGCTGGTCCCGGAAATCTTGCTTACCAAATAATGATGAGTTTAATTTCCAATAACCAGCCATCCTAACCCTAGGCTTAGCTAAGTTTACCCGAACCCGGACAAGCCTATGATCCGAGTAAACTATATAATGGAAACTTGGACATTCTAAGAGCCCTACTTCGACTCTCTTAACTAGAACTCGGTCGATGTAGCTTGCGCTGACCACCGTATCCGAGCTGCCGCCCCTAGTCCAAGTCCACGCTACCTTCCGGGGGTGCTCATTTCGATACTTATCGACGAGATCAAACCCGTCGATGAAGGCCCGAAACGATTTCACTTCCGGATTGTTAGTACCCGCTTTTTGCCCTATGCGATCTATATCGGGATCAAGGACGGCGTTCCAATCACCCGCTAAAACTACCGAACGAGAAGTCGTCAAAAACGGCTCGATCTGCCGAAACAAACCAGGCTGCTGAGTGTGGTCATTGGGCGCATAAACCCCAATGAGACGAAGAGCTTTCTCCTTTATGGTAATATCCAGCACGCAAAGCCTGCCCGCCGGATCCGCGAAGACAAGAGCACAAACCGTATCCAGAGACTTGCTCACCAGCCAGGAAACACCCCTCGAGCGTCCATCAAAACATGCTGAATAGAGGACGAACCTCTTAGACAGAATGTCTTCATAATCGCGAGATAAGAAACGGGTCTCCTGCACGCAACATACATCCACCCCGAGGCGCTGAAGATCGCGATCGAGTCTCGCCCTTCGAGACTCCGACCTCAGGCCCCGGACATTTAGACTTGCTAACCAGAGAGCCATTGAAATGCCTAATTAGGGTTGAGACGCTGATTTGAACATTGTCGGGGTGAGGATACCGACAGCCTCTCCCATCGACCCGTGGCCCATCTCATTGTTGACGGAGCCGTCTTGCGAGAGACCGCCTATATCCCATGGGAAGGTCAATTTTAGTGCTCTATATAGGGAGGGGTGAACAAAAACAGGGACCCTCCCGGCACAAAATTGTTTCAATTTCTTCAATTTGTCATTTTCGACGATAGCAATTGGCGGGGACATTTTGAAGGAGGCAATTGCCTCGTCCAACATAGCCCAAATGAGTCTAGCCCCGGACCCAATTCTTATTACTGTTAAGACTCTTTGGGCATCTGGGAAGTTCTTTGGGTCCTCAATGTCTTTGTCCGCAAATTGTTTTATAGAGAGGAGGTATTTTAAATTTGTGATGCGGTTCCCATAGTCTCTCGCTTTTTCCGCTTGGGCTGGAGAAATGTAACACACCTCCTCTCCTGTGTTGAACATATTTTTATGTTTCTTTTTTTTCTCCTTTGCATCTTGAGTGGGACTCCTTTGCCTTTTGTTGGTAGGTGGGGGAACGTCAGTAGTTTTAGCAGGGGAAGTTTGCTGTGAAATTTGCCTCGAAGGGCTAGGATCCCTACTAAGAGGGGATGAGGGCTGAGAATTTAGGGCGGAAGTTGTGGAGGGAATGTCCTTTTTCGCTGGGGAGGTCTTTTTTTTAGGACTTGATTTCTTACTGGGAGTATTTGAAGGGCGTGGGGATTGATGGGCAGAAGATGTAGAGGGAGTTGCCTTTTTCGAAGGGGAGGATTTTTTGGGGCTGGGTTCTCTACTGAGAGGGGTTGAAGGGTGTGGGGATTTACTGGTAGAAGATGATGCTTTTTTCAAAGGCGAGGTCTCTTTAGGGCTGGGATCTCTATTGTGAGGGGTTGACGGATGTTGGGTAGATTTTTGTTTGTCCAGTTTCTCTTTCAATAATTTAATTTTCTCCGTTTTCTCAAACCCCGGATCATACTTCCTCTGTTGATCTCTTAGGGATGGTCCAGAGACCGAGGCATCGCCCTTACTGTTGACAGAGGGAGTGGGACTGTTAGTGCCATTCGTCCCGTGGGCTTCAGGAGACTGAGGACCCGCTGTCTGGCGCTTCCCTCTAACCCTACCAGCAACCTGCCATTCCCCCTCTCCCCTCTCCACAACTGCACTATCAGCAGCAGGAAAAAGCTCTTTGGAGAATGGGGGCTTTGAAGTAGACCCAACCGGAGGTTTTACCCCATCGGTCCTGGAAGCTGGCATGCCCATTACAGGCGTGGCGGAATCTAAAGACGCGGTCAGAGGGGTAATTTGGTCGACCGGAGCCTGATTTCCAGAGGCCTTCTTCTCTGGGCAGGAAGAGGAGAGGTGACCAGTCTCTCCGCACTTCCAACATACTGGCTTGCGACCAGTCACGATGACCGGCAGCTTCAGGCGTCCAACGTCCAGACAGTTGGGGATGGAGCGGAAGGCCTTTTCATTCAACATAATCTCGAAGCTCCATCCCCCGGTCAAGCTATCGCAGGTGGCACCCAGTATGTCGCCATACTGCGACAAGAATGCCGCCAGGTGTTCCCCGATAACCTGAGGAGGGACCTCGTATATCGCCACCCTGGTCCTTCTCTTGCCTTCGTATTCCGTCCTCAAGATGAGGTCCTTCGTTATAAGGTCTCTTGTTGTGGCCCTTACACAATCTTCCGCGGTGGGCAGCAATACGTCCCACATGAAGAATTTAGCTCCCTTTACGATTCTTAGAGGGCTAAACCCCAGGGACTGCAGGGATTTCACCACTGTGTCCTTAGTCGAGCGACAAATTTTGCGCGTGCGCTTGTCGACGACAAAGACCGACACTATTCTTTTGTCAATCTTCTTCAGTTCAGTGGGGTCCTCCAAGAGTCCACCTTCTACGACAAGGTGAGCGTAACTCCTGGATCGCTCCATGAACTCCGCTATATTGATCACAACTTTCGGGGGGGACTTCCAACAAGAGGGCGATTCCCCGGCCTCTGCATCTTCACTTGTGCTGTTTCCAGCTTCTTCCTTGTGGCTCTTTTCGGCCACCGAAGAATTAGAAGCTTTTTTTAATGCCTCTATCATTTCTTCGTTTGTTGGAATCTTTGATAACTCTGGGTATTCTTCCATGCTATCTTTATCAGGTGGGTCCTTTTTCATTAAGAACACATGTTTTCGGACCGATTTTTTAAAATTGGCCATTACCGCTTTCTTCTTTTTCATTACGAAAGACGGAATTCTTTTTTTTCCTTTTTTATCCATTTTTACAAGTAGGGTGAGGGGTAATAAATGTGACCCATAGGCGAAAAGGAAGTTTAAAGTTCACGGGGGGGAGGGAGGAAAAAAAAAAAAAAAAAAAAAAAAAGGGGAGGGTAAAAAGTAAATAAAGTTTCGTTTATCAGCGAAACAACAACTTAAATAGACAAAGAAAAAAACAAGGAACAAAAGGACGTATAAAAAAATAAAAAAGACGAAAAGAAATTTCGCCTAACAAATTTAAACAATTAAACAAAAACGCAAAACAAATAGACGTAAGACAGACGAGAAAACGTCAACAACGTTCACAAAAAACGAAGAAAGAACAAAAAATTAAAAGAACTACAGACAAGAAAGCAACAAATTACACAATAAATAAAGAAAAATTATAAACGTAAAATTAAAACGCTATACAAAATAAAATACGAAACTAAAAACGTGACAATTTACAATATGGCTGCCGATAAAAAACGGTCAACCCAAAAACAAAAACGTTAAATAAGTAAATAAAAACACAGAAATTTACAAATTAAACACAAAATTTACAAACAAATATTATACACACGTATTTAACCAATAAAACGCAAAACTATAACGGATATTTAAAAGAAAAACACAGAAATAATTAACACGTAATAAATAAAAAAAAAAAAAAAAAAAAAAAAAAAAGGTCGAACGAGAAACGTAAAAACGAAAAATAAACAGATAAACTCCGGGGTGAGGGTACGGAAAGAAAATAGATTTAAAAAATGAAAAATAAAACGTACAAGAAAATGAAAACGTTAAATAAAAAAGGAATAAATAAAAGCAAAAAATGCAGCAACTGTAAATAAAAGAGGGTATGGAACTGAAACGGAAAAAATCAAAAATTTAAACAAAAATGTCAAGAAAAAGGAACGTTTAGAAAACTGAAAAATTTAACAAAAAGTCAAAAAATAACGTTAAAAAAAACGGTAAAATAAATCAAAAACTTAACTAAATTTAGGCAGTCAAAAAGTACAAGGTAAAGAATCCAGTGACAGACAGAAATATGTCTAACACGGTCGGACAAGAAAAAAGAAGAAAAAGCCTTCTGTTTCCTTGTCAAGCAAGACAGCTGATTTTACCTTATTTTATAGGAGAGTGCCAAATACACCAGTTGGGTTGGTCCATTTTGCTAGAATGGACCTTCCCAATACATTTGCATCAGGGGTCTTTGTTCACCCATATATTTCTCCATAAATGACTCAAGTCAGTTTGGCTTTGGCTACATTTGCCTACTTGTGTGCTAAACCACTGGCAAACTAGCTAATATTCAACAGACTATTATGTTAATGCACAAGACATAAAAAGGACATACATAAAACTACATATATCACGAGCACACCAACACATTAACAACCTTAAAAATACTCTGTATATATTATGGTATTTGTATATAAATGTTTTTATTGGTGTTGAATTGAATATATGTTTTGTCTTGTTTATATTGAAATTGTTTATTTGTTTGTGGATGCAGAAAAGTTCACCCAACCTCACATAAAATTTCCTTGATTTATCTCAATGCTAACCCAAGTTCAGTAGTTTATTCTGCACATCCCCAACAAGTTCAAGTATGAGTCTGTTTGTTACTTCCACATACAAAAGCTTACAACCCAGCATTGGATCCGACAAAACACTGAGCGTCAATCCAACACTCACATCTTTCACCTATGAATTCCAAATTTGTTACCTCATGGTACAATGCAAGACAGTCTGCTTTTGGACAACTCTGAACTTCTGCTACAACTTTCTCACTAAGGTGTACCAATCTGTTCTTAGGAAAGATTGGGAACAATTTATGTAGCCAATAGCAGAATCCCAGGTTTCCTGATACTTCTCTTTCAATGAATATATTTGAAGCAGCACCTTCTTGGAACATTCCACTTTTGGCAAGGACATCTTCCTTCCGTGTCCTTTTGTCATAAAACAGCGTTATAACTGGTTCTGTATATCGTCATCTTCAAAAAGAAAAAAAAGAATTTATAATCCTATCCCATGTTGTTGAAGTACTACTTAGTAGTCATCTACAAATTATTGTCTACGTTTTCTTACTGAATTTGAGTTTATTTGCAGTTCATAAAAAATTTACACTAAATACAATCAGGGATAAATATAAATTTAGTCATCCATACACCTGAGTAACAAATAAGGAAGAACTAAAATATTTTCTCAACAAACCTTAAAACTGACACATTTAAAATATTTTAGAATAAAATAAACAATCATAATCCGTATGAAATGAATATTATTACTAAGAGAAATAATAATAAATTAGAAAAATGAATATTAAATCATAAATTTGTATCTGGATAGCAATATAATTCGTAACTAAATCCATTCATTATCTAATGAATGGATTTAGTTTACGAATAAAAAAAAGTAAAAAAATTGTTTGTTTATACAAAATGTTACTTGGTAACTGAAAATGCTAATAATAGTAATAATTATTGCGAGAATACTGCAAAAACATAAAAGACATTCTTGAATTTTTTTGTAGAATGTTTTGTTTGTCTCATTCTTTGAATATGAACATTTTTTTTTTTGATCAATAAGTCCTACGTTTTTTTTGTTTTTTTTGTTTTTTTTTGTGATTTGAATCTGAGCATAAAACAAATCGATTTTTGTTTCATGTTTTTTTTTTTTATGACGAAAACGGTTTTTAAATCCCATTTACATTTTAGTAAAATGTAAAATGATTTTACATATCATAGAAAATTAATATTTAAAACAAATTCTTATCAATTTCCTTGAAAATTTCGTCCATAGTAAACACGCTGATCGATTCTTGGGTGTCCGTGTTGTCACTGTGTATCGAATGTCGCGTGGAGTTAAAATTATGGTTGAACGAATCGCACATGTGCAAAATGGAGCCATTCTTTCGTATTTGATTTTAATTTAGTTTCATAGATTATTAAATGAGCATTTTATTGATATATTTTCCATGTTTTTACTTTTTTTTACAAGAAGCATTTAAATTTTACGCTCATTGAATTGTTTACAAACTTCTTATTAAAAAATAGAAAATATATGAAAATGAAGCTTAGAATGTTAACTTTCGAACTAATGTATATTACCAAAGTTGTAATAAACCCAGCAGAGTGTGCAAGTTACAAAATGTGAGGAAGTCTAAAATTGCCATCAGTGAAAAAAATGACTAAAATTTTGCGAAATCACCAAAACGTCTCTATTTTCAAACTGCAACGTTCCTCGCACACTGTGTAGAGTACATATAAAAATAAATAAGATAGAAACAAAGTTCATGAAATAAGCTTTTATATTTGGTATGCATTATGTTTTTATGGAGATATTGAATGAAATAACACGGCAAGTTGAGTATATGCATTTCTTAGTGTTTTTAGTTAAGAATTTCATCGGCTGTAATCTGAGTGTTGGGATACCTAGTATTAGCATGTAAGTGAATGTAATGGATTCATCTGGAATTCAAACTTGGTTCTCTGATTCCTCAATCTGAGACGCTATCCATTATTACTCCACCATGCCATAAGTAAATATCAAAAGCAACAAGAGACTTATCTCTTTCTTTATCTTTCAGAACTCAGTTCAGCCACCTAAGTTCATATGAGATATTATTATTATTTTTTTTTTTTGTGTGTGTGTGTGTATATATATATATATATATATATATTATATATATACAGTGTAACCCGGATATAAGAGAGTTGTCGGGACCGGATAAGAAGTATCTTATATCCGGGTTTCTCTTATATCCAGGTTTGGTCTATTTTGTTTAGGTAAGTATGGGAATAATTTGGGACCAGAGAAAATCTCTCTTATATCCGGGTTACACTGTATATATATATATATATATATATATATATATATATATATATATATTTGTTTGAATAAAAACAGACCACTTTAAGGTTCCATGTAATAAGTTATTTCACCACAACCCCTTTAACAGGGCTCTGGATCATCAGACTTTACTTCCAAAGGTTGAAATGAAAAATGAAAAGAAATTCACACGTTTTTGATGGACTTCATCAAGCATATGTAAAATTAACGAAGTGAGGTGGGAGAGAAGATAATATATGAGTGGGTTAGATGTACCATTTCAATTCCTTATTCTTAACCCCACTGTGTGTCGGCTAGACGTTGCTTAAGCCTAACGCGTCTTGTCTCTAGATATAGATGGGTAAGGGGTGAAGACCGACATTAAAGGAAGAAGCTACAGCAACCCTAATAAATTACATTCCACGAGGACAGGTTTCATTCAAATTCTTAGACGCTGTTAATTCGCGTTACTTTAAAGGGCATATTTGGGAGGTTAAGGTTTGATATTGTAAATCTAAATGTCTAAACAATCTACGAAGAATTTAATTTGAAGTTCGTTGGAGTTTTGGGTATTTTCTATGAAACAGTCGATTGGAAAAACTCATAGACAGTACATTGAAAGAGTAATCCATTTTATATTTAGTAATCTTTTTTATTTTTCTTATTGATTGTTAAGTTGACATCTATTCGTTTGATTTTTTTGTTCATTAAATAAACTCGTGATTGTTTTTAGGTACCCAATTATCAACGGTTATTCCAATTTAAATAATTTTATCATCAATAATGGGGTAGTATATTTCAATTTAAATTAAATTACCAATTTAAACTTTACCTCCGTGCTATTTAAAACTCACTTCTAATTGGAGAATATTACAGGAGAGATTTGGATAAAATGTCACTAGGAGAAAATTAGGTCCTTCTTTTACAAACTTTTATATATCTATACTCATATACACTTCTACATATGTCCTAAACCCCTATCTATATCCACATACCTATATCTCACTATATACCTATGAGTTCTTATATACCCCTGCACACACAAACACACCAAAAACTATATGTATATTCCCATATTTACACATATACACCTGCAGAGAAACGCATACCCACATATCTACATACATATCTCCACATGCACTTATACTTACATATATACATATATACACATAAAATCACCTGCCTATCCATATACATCCATGTACATACGCACATATACATTTACACACATATATGTATACACATATACACATACACACATCTATGCATGCATACATACACACATATGCGTTAATCTGCACGTACACATATGTACACACGTACATGTCTCTATCCTCATGTCCACCCATACACCCACTTATGCCTGCATTCGAAGACTATATCAGTATTTAATTACATTATGGATACCCGAATCGTATAATTATCCATATCTTTACACCCGCTCTTTCATATCTATGGCAAAACATATAGGTACCCATCTAATTGTACACCTCCACACTCACAACAAAAAAAAAAAAACTGGTATGCCTCTTTTTCCATATAAAAACATATACATGTACATATCAACAGGAGCATCAGTGTTCAAGTACATTACCATAGTTGTATACATATAGTCATGTGTTGGCGTTCATGCGTGCATAGTAATATTTCTAAAAACAAAGGGAACAAAAATCATTCAATATTGTTCTTCCTATATAAGTATTTCTCAATGTATTTGCTTAGGTTTAGGTTGTTCTTGTGCCGGCATTTAAAGACTAGTTCATTGTGTCTATTTAGTAGTATGTCTGGATCTTTATGTTTGATTATGAAGATTTTCTCCTTTATGCATAAGTCGCATCTGTCTCTGAAATTTTTTGGAGTTCTGGCTCTTGATATTATTTTCCACTTTATTTGTGGGGTTAGGCCACTCTCCAACAAATCCCAATAATGTTTTGATAGTGCCGTTTGGTTCTTTTTACACTTATTTTTGAAGGACTGGCGATGGTTGTATAGTCGGTGTTTCCAATTTCCCGCCGATATTCCTAAGTATATCTTTTTCTCCTCAACCTTTTCTTTGGGGAAAATTGTTGCTTCATATATTGTGTTCTCTGCCATGCATATTCCTTCAACTGGGCACTCTGATCCTGTCCTGCAGTTGCATGTTGATTTTCCCATTCGAGTTGTATCCTGATTTTGTCTTAGATTATCATGAAGGTCTCTCAAGATTTTACTATTGTGTGAGCTAATAATTCTTTCCATATTATCCATGCAAGAATAGCTAATCTTTAGATCTTGTTGAAAATCTTTTTTAGAGATGCATTTTTGCTAAAGTGTTTTTCTATCAGTTTTATGAAGTATTTACCTATATTAATATTGGAGGGGTTACAAAAAGGTGGGTTGAACCATATAATTTTCCTTTTCCTATTTTTGGGTTTAGTGGGTTTTTTATTTACTGACTTATCTATGTAATTTAGTGTCTGTTTAAAGTTACTTTTTAATAGGGCTTTATTGTATTCCGATTTATTCTGGTTAAAAATGGTTTTACTGGAGGAGAGTTTATTTATTCTTGCATTTACTGTATTTGGAATTTGTTTAATTATTGATTTCGGGTGATTGGAGTGGATACTTATATATATGGGTGATTGGTTTTCCTTTTGAAAGGGTTTATAAGTTATTGTTCAGATTAAATGTAACGTCTAGGAAGTTTACTATTTTTAAGTTGGAAGAAATTATTTTCTTTTGTAGTTGGAATGTTAACGGACCATTGGTATCAGGTACAGCAACTAACCGACATCTCTGTATAGTCCTATATTTTGAGGGTCAAGGAATCTACTTAGGATATCTAAAATGTATATACCTATTAGGTCAGCTATTTGACCTGAATCAAATGATTCCATTGAGACATCGAAGTTGTCTCTGTCTTTTTTAAACCAAGTAGTGTTGTTAAGTTTTAGCATGGACTGTCTAAAGTCCATTATGATTTTTATTTCTTCGTCAGTAATGTCAGTGTGGATTTTGGCAAAACTTAAGCTATTTTCTAATAATTCTTTAGAGATTGAGGGGTAGAAATCGATAATATCAAGTTGTATGAAAGTAGTTTTATTCTTATGCTTTATTTTTGGAACCAGTTAATCATGTCCGATGAACCTTTCCAAAGGTTTAAAGGATATTTTGTTAATATAGATGTGTTTACTCTTTTTACGATGTTTTTAGAAATTATTCCTAACTCTGATTTGGAGGGATTTATTAGTCTGGACTGTAGATTATTCTGAAAGTTAGGTTTATGGTCTTTAAAAAGTAGGTAGGCGTCTTTTAGATGAGTTGTACCCATTCTATCAGCAATATTATATTTAAATGCTAATTTCGCAGTTTCTTTGTGTACGGAGGATAAGTGTTTAGAATTGTTGTCTTTCTTATAAGAACCAGAAACTTAATTCTGAATCAGATGGTTGTATTCCGAGGGATTAATTTTGTAGATATTTTTAGATTTGTCAGCTCTGATCCATAGTTTTTTTGAATTTTTGATATTTGTAACGTCTTTTTTAAGTTTGGATTGGAATGGGTTGCATTTCTTCTGGAAGGATATTTTCTTGATTAACTCAATTAAATCTTGTTCAAAAGGTTTTAATAATTTATTGTTTGATGGAGTGTTACATGGAACCTTAAAGTGGTCTGTTTTTATTCAAACAAATCTGCTCTGAATTTTACATTGAGCTCTCTGGATATCATCCTCCTTGGGTCTACCCATGCGGATTACCTAGTTTTGCATAAACTATATATATATATATATATATATATATATATATATATATATATATATATATATATATATATATGGGCGGGTGCAATATCATATACGTTTTGTAGGGGTGTGAGGTATAGAAAAGGATGGGAACCCTCAATTTAGAGGAAGAGATTTTCTCAACCTAATTTAGTGAATTTATGTGGTGAGAGCAAATGAAAGAAATGCCCAGAAAATGCATTTTGGCAAAAATTATAATTACAGTTATTTGTCACTATGTGCTTATTTAAATTCTTTTGACCACAGACATTTTTATAATGTATAAATAAAAAAAATCCTCTTTTCATATTTACAGTGGCCTAAGAAAAGTTTTAGCCAGGAGAAATAACTAAATCCAATTCCAAATTTAATTATGTAATCTCAACTCAACATAAATAAACAGTATTTGGAACTAGTATGGAGTAGGTCTTCCATTTGCTAGTTTCAGTGCTTGTATTAAATTTCTCATGGATTTGATCAAGTTATCAACAATCGTCTGATCCATATTTTGCCACTCCTTTAGCAATGTTTCTTTAAGGGTTGCCACTGATGTAATTTTGGTTGCACGCTGTCAAAGTTTTTGATCAAGGTGCTTCCAAACATGATCTACTGGATTTGTGGAATCTTCCACAACAAACCAGCCTTTCCTCTTTTTAGGAAATGCACTCTTCCTATCTGGTAAGTAACATCCTACTTTCATACAAAATATCAACAAGAAACCATTGGTCAATCACCTTCAATCTAGCTCATTGATTGGTCAGTTCCAACCAAATAAACCGCCTGCACGCGACAAATCTGTTTTACCGCATTTTCCATTTGATCCTATCACGTGATACAGGCAAATATATAAACCCAACACGTGTGATATTCTCTTTCTTCTTTTTCTGCTCTTCCTGATTCAAGCCTAACTTATCTACATCACTCGTACATCTCAACATGGCGCCAAAATGTGACTCTAAAGGAACTCCGTCTCGACTGATCCAGTCAGACATTAAATGAAGAATACTTAATTCATGCAAGTATTATCTCTGAACTCTACCTAACTTGTTCATATAATTTCAAACACTCAATATGAACTCATTACTTCATTTTAATATGAACTCAGATACAACTACTTACCTAATCAAAGAGACAACTCTGTCTAGCCTTTTCACTCAGTATACATGCACCAAACACTAATAAATTCAATTGTTACATTTGAAACAATATGTTTATGAATCATTATTTCTCATTTCTTGTCTAACGTCAAGAGGTCTTATTTGGAAAGTACATCTGGGGTGGCCTTGTGCCAGTTTTATCTCCAGAGAGAGAAATTAACCAAATATGTACTGCCTCCCTACAGATTCATGTCAGGACTTTGGGCTACCCATGGCAGTGATTTGATTCTTTGTGATTACTTCCAGGATTTTGCTACTTTGCTCATATGAAATGGCACTCCGTCTTCTTGAAAATGGTAGATATACTTGTCAATCTGATTGGTTTCTAATAGTGGGAGTATTCCTTTCTCTAATATTTGACAGTATTTTGGACCATTCAACCACTTGTCAACAAGAATCAGCTCAGATTTCCAAACCAGACAGCACCCCACACCATTACTCCAATCCATCCATGTTTCATGGTCTCCTGCAGATATTCAATGTTCCAAGTCTCATTCTGATTTCTCCAAACGTAAACCTGTCTCAAATTCGAATATTGGCAGAATTTACTTTCATCTGACCAAATTACAGACTGCTAAAATTCATAATCTTTGCTCAAGTATTCTCTCACCCAGTCCATACGCCCGTTCCTGTTAATCTCTGAAATCAAGGGTTTCTTTCATGCAACTCTTCTTTGATAGCCTAGCTCTTTCAGAGTCTTTCTCACTGCATATGGCGACATTTCCATGCTGTTGACAACATCTTAGACACTCTGACGACAGTTTCTGATGACTTCCCTCTTCAGTGCCCTTTTTGTTCACTCAGACAAGATGCTTGGTCTTCCTGAACATTGTTCCACAAGACAGTGGCCTTTTTCATTATATTTCTTGACAATATTATTAACTGTTTGATGATTAACTTGGAAAAACCTAGCAATTTCTGTGACTTGCCACACTAATGCCATCCTATTATTTGCCCTCATTGAAATTCACCAATTTCCTTACTTCTGTGAACTTTCATTGCAAAATATAAGTCAACTATCATTCATAGATGAGAGTAGCTTGTTACTAACACACCATTGTCTGAAAAAAGAAGAGACACACAAGCCAAAATTTCTGTAATCAAGGGTGGATAAAAACTTATCATAGCCACTGTATTTCTTCCTAAAATGGAAAATAATGAATATTTATAAAATGGTAAATAATAAATATTTCATTATAGTCGGCTTACATATTTTTATAATCTTGTAAAACAAACAATCTAACAACTAAATAGTGTGTAACATTTTTGTTGTTATTAAAATTCTAAACATAGCTTTTTTAAAACAATAAACATTGCCATGGGAGTTGAGGGCATATACAGAAATAGCAGTGTGAAAAGAAAAACTGTCCTTTTGACACTGTTTTTTTGCAGGTCTGAAGTTTTAAACATTACCAATACATTAATATATAGCTTTTTAAATGGAGTTATGCATATACATTATTCTTCTGGAAGTGCACATTATCTTTGAATAATTGAATAGCAACATGACCAGTTGATAAGTGCTATGCAAGAACATGATACTGTTCAATGTTCCCTTCACAAACATTGTTGCAGCATAAATGGAAGTCTGCTTTGAGATACACTTATTGCCTAATGGTTGACATTCCTGGGGATGAGGGTTAACTATGAATGTCATACAGTCTGCCATTGTTGCTCTTACAGTATAGTGATCTTAGCAATCATCTGCATTACACAGTCATAAAGAACCTAATCTATGGACATAAGCATGTTGATTTAACCACTGTAGTCAACATTAAAGCAGAACATTATGTATCACTTCCAACTTGCACAGCAATTCTCCAAAATAATCATCGAGCCACTTGAAGTTTGACTCATTAAACAGCTTTAAATGGACAAAAGGAGTATGTGAGTATAATCTATGGTATGACACTTGCTTTTACTAGACACTTTCATTACACTGAATCTTATTTTAAAATGCATTGCTATCTCAAGATAAGACACAAACAATATATTGGTGTTACTACATCACAAGATAGGCATAGACTGAAATTTTTATCAGAATATCTACTACTCACAAACATGCACTAACTATACCAAGATCAAACTCTGCATCATCCTTCAGTGCTTCAATGTTATTTTCTCTCAATGTATAAGTAAGGTACAAACATTTACTAATCCAACAGGTTTACTACTATATTATAAATAAAATCTTGTGCATATGGGACCAGAACCACTTATTTCCACATAGTTAGCATGTGTGTGATTAACTACTCTCCTTGAAGAATATGACAACAAGCAACTGTTGTCACCCTTACACCTCTGCAACAATGACATCAGTTTCCGACATAAATAATGTTTGAGGAACCCAAAAAACAAATGATTCTCATTTGGCTTTTCAGATTATGTAGGGCATGCTCTAATACATCCTAATTGTGTGTGGAGCCATATTGTTATGAAGTAGTATAACACATTTATTTGCACAAATTTTTTGCAGACAATTTCACGAATCACCAAACTTTAGAAGAGCCAGTTTTACAACCATATCACATAGTTTGTGTTGTCTGTCATCTTGAATCAAAACTTTAATGCACACAATGTTATCTTCTGTTGTTGATTAATTTTGATTCCCTACACAAGGTTCAGCCTGTTAATTTGTGCATTTCTCAATAAACATATTACATTAAACTAATACCTGCTTCCTTTTCATTACATGGTTGGCATACACAGTAACAAGTTCATGGTAAATTTATGTTAGTTTTGAACTTGGCATGCAAAAATCTTATACCTTGCACCTCTATATTTGCCCACTATTTTCTGATGGCAGTCATATTTGTTGTGATATCACATACACATTAATGCTGTTCTGACTCCTGCAAGAAGTATACAATATATCCTTCATATTTATATCTGTATGAAGAATATATCACATACTTCTTGCAACAGTTATAACAGCTTTGATATATATATATATATATATATATATATATATATATATATATAATGTGTATGTGTAAAATTTAAGATATAACTAAAATATATATCTGTAAAAGGACAATATGTATAAAGACAAAAAGAAAATTTATCTTAGCCAGCATGTTTCATCCTCTGATGGATTTATCAAGGTAAATGTAAGATTTTATTTTGTAACAAGTTTTTATACACAAAAGTAAAAATATTGTTAGTTTTCCAAAATTTTTAAATTTAAGAGACACTCATTAATATTTTATCAGATTAACTGAAAAGTAAATTATGCCATATGCTAAGTGACATAATTCTAATAAATAAAAGTGAGTAAATAATGTTGAATTTCTTTATTTTTATTTTATGCAATTAATATTTAAATTATTTTAGTCTGGGATTAATTTATGTATTATATATTTTAAATAACAGGTAATGATGAATTTAACTGTTTTCTTTCAATTTTTTAACATTTTTATAGTCATGTATGTTGGCTTGGGAAAGGAGTAATTCTTTCAAGAAGTCAAGTCATCCAAACTTTTCTGCTGTTTATCATCGCATTGCTGAGACATGTGCCTCAACAGGAAGAACACATTCTACAGGCTCTTGGTGACTATCCAGGTATCAGCACACGTCAAGTGGACTTAGCATGTCATACATCTCATTACTGCATGGAAAGTAATTCAAGAGCAGCTCCTGTATCCATATCATTTGCAATGTGTACAGGGTCTTTCACCATCTGATCATTCCCCACAGGAGAACTTTTGTCAATGGTTTATTGCACAAACTGCTGATCCATTGTTTGATTCTTATCTCTTGTTTATAGATCAGGCAACATTTGGAAGAGACAGAATAACAAATTAACACAAACATTTTGGGGCAGATCAGAATCCGCATGCTACAATACAGTCAAGACACCAGCATCAGTTTACAATTAATGTGGACTGGAATTGTAGGTAACTGTCTGATAGGTCCAGATGTTCTCTTAGCATGTCTTACAGGAGATGTATACACGGACTTTATTTTGAATACATTCCAGATCTGCTAAAGGATGTACCCCTGCTAATACAAAGACACATGTGGTTCATGCATGATGGGGCTCCAACATATTGTAGTCACATTGTTCATAATGTACTGGCTGACATCTACCATGAAAGATGGTTTGGTTTATTTTGTTTAATGGCATATCAACCTCAATGGGTTATTTAATGCCGACAACATTTTTAGGATAGATTTGTATGAATAGAGTATGTATTCTTTGGTTTAGATTGGTTTGGTTTATTTTGTTTAATGGCATATCAACCTCAATGGGTTATTTAATGCTGACAAAATTTTTTATTGCTGGTAATATTTTGTTTTGTCAAAAATCTGTTTCTGGTAATATATTTCCGTTAAAATTGTATTGCTGGTAATGATTTTTTCAAAAAAGTATTGCTGGAACCCTAACAGGTGCTACCACCCTGAGTCAGGGTGGACCTGGGAACACCAGCAATTAAGAGGTGGTTCCACGCTCCTCAAAACCTCCTGATCAGAGGCCTTGCTGCTGGACATAGTTTAACATCTTACCCAGGACGTGGATGTGGTTTAACGTCTTACCCAGGACGGAAAGATGGATAGGTAAGGGAGGACTGGTCTCATGGCCTGCACGTTCCCTTGACCTCAATCCTTTGTATTTTTATCTGTGTGGCCACCTAAAACAATTGGTTTATACAGCAGACATTAATAATGCAGAGATGCTTCATCAAAACGTCATGGGGGCCTGAGAAACCATTCAACACTGAAAGGCCAGTCAATGATCCAATGCGTGTATGCAAGTGTAGAAGCAAGTAGAGGACATTTTGATAATTTGTAATGAGTTGCTGTGTTGAGGTACAACTATGGTCTTTTGGACAAAGGTTTATATGGAAATTTTACCTTGTTTTGGTATTAGCAACCCATCCTCAAAGTTTGTAAGTTTTTGGATTGTATCTTGGATTGTACATTTAAGTGTCTACTGTAAACTTTAAACTTAATAACTCAAAAATGAAGGTTTTGCAGACATATGTTTATATGAACTTTTCTTCTTGTTTTGGTGTGAAGATTTCAAAATGCTGAAATTCTTAAATATTTAGAACAAATAATAAATATATACAAGTCTATAAATTACACAGCTTTAACCGTTTTATTTTAGACAATTAAAAAAATTGTAATTTTTTTTTTAGTCTAAAATAAAACTGAAGACAGCTTCTGCCTGCAAGAGAGAAAGAGATACATCACTTTGATAAAAGTTAAAACACCAGCAAAACAAGTTTTACACTGTCTTTTAGGCCAAAATCAAACAGTTTTTTTAACATGTTTTTCCATGTTTAATTACCATATTTATCAGCAAAGATATATATGTCTGTACTGATTATTTGCTTATTGATTTAGTGTTAATTGTTGATGTCTGTTGTATCTCATGTTTTCAAGATAATAGAGGGAAACTAACTCATAGGTAAGTAATGAAATAGAAGGTTTACTACACGGAGGTACACTTAACAAATGACCTTATGCTAACTCTGATTAACTCCACTTATTTACATAAACAGATGATTGCATTTATTCATGTCCTATATGAGCATTTAATAGAAATTTTACTTGGAAAAATGACCATGAAACATTTGTAAAAATGTAAAACCTGGAAAAAAAAGATGGTTAAAAAAATTAAATTGAAGCAGCTAACCCACCCCACAGCTGGTCTGACTTGAGATGCCTACAGAAATTTTGCATGCTGGATATTACCATAAAGGATAAGGCCCTTCATCTCATTGGGGTTTATGTGCCCAATGACAATATGGAGTGTTTCAGCAAATCAAGCCATTTTTGATGACATCATATTCGGTAGTTCTAGCAGGTGATTGGAATGTCATCCTTGATCCCGATATAGATCATATAGGGGAAAGATCAGGTACTAACAACCCGAATGTTAATTCATTTCAGGACTTTATCAACAAGTTTGATCTTGTCGGTAAGTATCAAAGTGAGCACCCGTGGGACTTGGATTAAGAGCAGGAGCTCAGATTTGGTGGTGTGTTGTAGATACATCAACCAAGTCCTAGTTAGGAGAGTTGACATAGAGCTTTTAGGATGCCCAAGTTTCCATGATATAGTTTACTCGGATCATAGGCTTGTTTGGATTTGGGTAAACTTTAAGAAGCCTAAGGTTAAGGTGGTTGGTTTCTGGAAATTGAACGTATCATTATTTGGTGAGCAAGATTTCCAGAACCAGCTACTACTAATGTTACAGCAAGAATTGATGAGGGCTGTGGTTGGGAATAAGTGGTGGGTTCATTTAAAATCTAAACTTAGATCTTTTGTTGCTAATTTTAGTCACAGATTCAATCTAGCAGGATTAGCAGTGCAAAAGGCATGTGTAGAGAAAGTATATTGGGTGATCAAATCTCATGATAGTGGGGGCATAGCCTCAGCTAAGGTGAAACTGGACTCCTTGCTTATGAAGATGGATCAAGCTCTAGTAGTTTGGGCTAATGTCTTCCAAGACAATGAACATGGTTGTTGAATTGCATGCAGAAGAAGCTCAAAAGACATCCAGTTGACATATCACAAGCATCACATTGCTGGACAAGCGTACTGTGACTACAGATACAGGCATACATGAGGCTTTCCAAGATTACTTTAAGGAGCTGTTTACCAGGGAGCCTGGTCTGAACCCTGCTCAGTTCAATACCTATTTAGTCAACTTTCCTCACCTCAAGGCAGCTGAAGCGGGTGTGAGGGTCCCATTACAGAGTTTGAGATCTGGGATACACTGAAGCAGGTTGGCGGGGACAAAACTCTGGGATTAGATGGTGTTCCTTACAAAATGTACTTGAGGCATTTGCTCCTCTTTGTCCCCTTGCTGGTACTGATTTACAACAACTGGATGAAGCAGGGGTCTATACCCCAACACTTCATCAGGAGTGTGAATAAGTTGCTTTGTAAGAACAAAAATGGTGAGGATGGGACAGATAATTAATGGCATTTGACAATGTTAAACATAGAGTTGAAGATTTTAGCCAAGATCTTAACCGACTGTTTGTAGGCAGTCCTACCTAGTCTGATTGGTCCTGAGCAGTCATGCACAGTGAAGAGCAGGACCATTCAGGATAACCTTCAGTTATCTGGCTCCCCTGTGAAAAAAGTTTGGTGACTTCTGCTCTATATGAACATGGAGAGACATTTTTTTGCTTAGTACACTTTAACCTTAGTTTTGTCAATGTATTTTCTTTACAAAAATAAACTTAGCAATATTTTTTTTTAAATTCAAGTCTTCCTTTTTTTTTGTTGTCTTTCATCAATCAACATATCTGCATATTTTGCAGTAAGTAACAATGCTTTCTCACCCTTGCAATAAATAAAACATGCATTCATGTCTCCCAAGTATAAGGATATTTTTCAAAGGGTATTTATATATATTACATACACACACACACACAATATATGCATCATACACAAGTGCACAATACAGGGTTATTAATTTTTAAATGAAATTACGTTATACAGTATTCAACTGCAATTAATATTAGCAGATTTACAAATTTCAGAAAACTAAAACACAGGGCAACTTAAGACATAAAAAAATTAGAACACTGTCCTTTCTCCTTCTATCGTTCCCATCAATGACATGGCAGGGGTGCAGATGGTATTTTCTGATTTTTAAAGAAATGTAGGGTTGCTCTAAACCTTTTGCTGTAGTGTGTGTGAGTATGTATGTATGTATATATATATATATATATATATACACACACATTATATGGAGGTGGTATGAAAAGGTTTCTGGACTAGTTCTGTAGCCTGCCAACAGATAGTAACACACAGTTGTGCATGCAGTGACAGCTAGCAGTGACTTTCATTCACCAGTATGCTAAGTGACATTGCTGTGTTCACTTCACAAATTGTGAAACTTGTGATCATGTTTATGCTGTAGCCTGTAATTTTGTCATGAACAAGAAGTTGGAACAATGAGCCAATGTGAAATTTTGCATTCAACTTGGGAAAGTCTGCTACAGAGATATTAAGCATGCTATGGCAACGAGGCAATGGGTCATGATTTGAGTGGTACATGTGCTTCAAAAGTGGAAGAACAAGCAATCTAGAAAGCCTGCTATGAGTGTAACCCTCAGAAATGTTGAGAAAATTAATTGGCTTGTGCATGAGGATCATCAGAGGACAATGATAGTGCAGATATTGTGTGCCTGTGCAGGCAATCCTAACCTCTGAATTGAACATGCAGTGTGTCACTGCCAAGTTTGTTCCCCACCAGCAGACCACTAAGAATCACATCGAAATTTGTCAAGGTCTCCATCAGTGTGCCCCTGATGATCCATCCATCATGTTAAAGATCATCTCTGATGACAAGTGTTGGGACTACAGGTACAACCCTGAGATGAAGCAGCAATCAACACAGTAGAAGAGCCCTTCATCTCCATGACCAAAGAAGGCATGACAGAGCTGCAGCTCAATTAGAGCATGTTCATCTTTTTTTTGTCATTCACAGTATTGTGTATAGAAAATTTTTCCCCTGGGTCAGACTATTAATTGAGAATTCTACCACAATGTTTTAAGGTTTTAAGGGAAGACATTTGGTGAAAAGGTCTGGATCTGTGGAGCATGAAGAATTGGATTCTTCATGACAACAATACGCCCTGTCAGTGAGCTCTCCTCATTCATGAGTTTCTAGCCAAAAACAACATTGTATTGCTTCCAAATCAGCCCTATTCACCAGATTTAACACCTACAGACTTTCATCTCTTCTCCAAGCATAAAATGCAACTCAGAGATCACCATTTTAACACCATTACTAAGATCCAGAGTGAATCACAGGTCTTCAACTCACTTATGGAAAACGACTTCCAGGCTGAATTCAAAAAGTGTCAGGAATGCTGGGATCAGTGTATTGCTGTGCAATATGACTATTTCAAAGGAGATTATGATAAAAATTGGGTAAATAGATTAGTTTTTTTTAAACATAACTAGTTTGGGAACCTTTTGATACCACCTCATATATATATATATATATATATATATATATATATGTATATATATACATACACAAAGAAAAGTATTTGACCAAAAGATTATTTTCCATATTTTACCAGTTACTCATTCTTAATTTTATTTGATGAAATTTATTTTTCAATTAAGTTTAGCAAAACAGTTTAAAATACAAAATTATAATAAATCAAAGCAATTTAATTATTTTAGTTGTTACAATTGGTAGCAGAGCTTGCTAATAACATTGTACATGTATTTGACCCATAGGGATATTAAAGGATATGCATATAGATCTGAAGAATTTTTTAACCAAATCCTGTTTGTGAATCATTGATTTTGTAGGACTGCTTTGGTGATGTTGATAGCAAGAAACTCACCAAGATTGTGGGAAAAATGTATCTGCTAAAATATGAGCTCCTCCTTTTGAAATAATATTTTATCCCAGCTATCCAGTTTTGACTTGCTAAATGATTCATATCCAAATAAAACAGCTTGAAACACTTCATGACTACTGGTTTAAGAAAAATAAAATTTGGGACTATTCTGCATAGAAGAATGGTTAAAAATACCAATTGAAAAATTCATAGAAAACATTTATTAGCAGTGATCAGTGTCAAAGGAGTCTCAATTTGCAGAGATGGTGGTTGAATACTTATGCAGATTTCAGTATCACAAAATATTGATTATCATAGAAATAAAATAGTTAATAATACTGATTATTTTTTAATTATCCATTTATATATTGATGTAATGGAATAACCCGCCACCCCCATGAGTGGTGGCACTATAGGTGGTAGACACTTATAAGTATCCGTTAGGACAGTGTACAGCAGAATCAAGCTGGGATCTGCGAGAACTAGCAGCCTTCCAATAGCAGCATGCACACAACTGTACTGACTTGCGACGACCGTGCACATAACTATTACTATCTTGCTTGTTGTACTGGTTTCTACAATAAACCTGTTACAATTTATACACCATGTTTGTCCATTCCATATTCCTATTAGCACAGAATATAACAGTGGTGATGAGGATTGTTGAATCAAATTCACATACCAAATTTCAGTGACACTGAAACGAATTCACAAGAAGAGAAATATTTGTTGGCTATACATTTTGGTTTACAGGACTTTTGAAGTAAGACAACACTTTAGGATATTATAATATTTTCCAATGGGAAGAAGACTTTCTGAAAAAAAAAGATTTATCACATAAAATCTTTTAAAAGTAAGAATATTTTTTTTGTATTTCTTGTTTATTATTCAAAAATTACACGGGAAATTTGAGTTTATTGGAAGGCAAAAAGCGAAGGTTGAGTATTTGTATTTTTTTTCTTGTCTGTCATTCGTTTTTCTGAAAGGAATTGTCGCACTAAAAGTATGGAATAATTAACAGAGCTTACAAAAGTGTTGTGCACTAGTGTTCAGCAACAACAACAGATAATACAATGGTTGCAAAACCAACAACAACAGTTCCATCTTTTTAAAAAAATTGATGATGAAAACCAGTGAGCATAAAACTAGTTTCTTCTCTGCCAAAGGTATTGCAATTTCATTAACAGAATTTCATTATGACCCGGACAATAGGATTACCTTACCGGCATATTTCAGAAGATACGAATCTATATTTACAAGTAGATGCCAAGACTGGTCAGACAAGGAAAAAGTCCCGCTTTTATTACAAAAAATAGAGACAGATGAAAATACAAAGTACTCTAACGTAATATTACCAAAGAAACTGGAAGAAGTTTCGTTTGAAGAAACAATTAAAACCCTATTGTTATAAAATAAAATAAGACATATCTCGGCTGATTTACAGGCAAATACTCAAGAGCGAGAGCCGGATGTGAACGGGACAAAACCCCGTCACGAAATGACCATTATTTTAGTTTACAAATGTTCCCGACACACGTGTTCCGGTCGAAAAATAAAATAATATTTAAAGTGTTCTATTTTCGTCCAATAAAAATGCTTCCCTCCTAATTATACCCGCTTCGTTTTTCGAGCCTGTTAAGCCATAAAAAAACGCTATAAAAGGGGTCACACAGATGTTCAACAAGCAGTCAACAGGTGGCTAGGGAACAGACCTGTCACGGCTAGACGAGCGGTCAGCAGCTGTCAGCAGCATCAACCACCGTCAACATGTGTGAACTACTATGAGAGATCGACCTAGATCTGAAGCCGGCTTATGAACTATACCACAAGGTAGCTGTCCCAAACCCTCACGTTCCTGTTGAAATAAACCACGTAAACCTATTTCTGCTGTTGTCGTATTTCTTTCTTGCAACCATACGCTTGTCTATAACACTGGTGTCAGAAGCGTACAGCGAGAGAAATATGGCCGACTACACGAGCTTCACCCGAGCCAAACTATTTATTCTCATCAAGGAACAGAAAACACTACTAATCAACTTGAAAACGGGACCAACACAGGCTTCCGAAGCCACGATACAGGAAATTCAAGCCGACATAAACGACATGCTGACTGCCCTAAAAACAACTACTTCAACACCTCGCACCTCTCAAACAAACGGCGATTACAGCTTAATGATGCGCCAACAAACCATACGCGACATACTGAAGCTAGAGAGAACTTTTCATCCTGGACACGACGTGAACCGATTCATCACGGCCCTAAACAAAGCATACACAATCCACGTCACGCCAGAACTCAGCACCTATCCCAGCCTAAAATGCGAATTCGTCAAGTCTGCTAAAGATTTACTGGACCAAAGTATCTTTCAGCAGATGGTTGACTCAAAAAAGGATATATCCACCTTCGAACAACTGAAGGAATACTTATTAGCAGCCCACGGAAGCCAGATGACTAACTTCCAATACCTCAGTCAAGCCTGGGATCTGAAACGGCGAGACGGCGAAGAATTAACAGACTTCGCGGGCCGAAAACACCCTTAGAGAGGCAGCCGTCCACATAAAAAAACAAATACAAAAAAGACAAAAATACAGACTTAACAGTCGATGGACTTATTTCCATCATCGGCGCTATGCTAATGAGCGAAAAGGTGAAAATTTGGAACTCAAATCTTTACCCACATCTCATCAAGACAGTGGACAACCACTATTTAGCCATTGGCATAGCCTCCGAAGCTCAAATATACCTTGATCGCGATGTAAAATCCAACGACACGACTTCGCACGACACTGTGTATTTCACACAGAAACCACAGCGGTCAAACCAAAGAAACGCGCCACTCCGACCCAGCAGCCAACCAAACCAACAGCAGACGGGCCTCACCAACCCTCCTGAACATGGCCACCATCCGACACGCAGAAACCATCAGCACACACCACGAATCAGCGTGTGCAAGAACTACCTCAGAGGTCGCCCCTGCCACCATGGACGCAACTGTCTATATCGCCACCCACCTCGCACTCGGGTACAGGCCCATATCGCCGCAACGAATGACAATATACAAGCCATAAATGATGTGGATCAGGATTTTCGCTTCGGGCAGGACGAGAAGTGATGCCTCGTTCGCCATGCCCCTACGTCAGCCATCATACTTTCAACTTTCAAGGACTCGCTCACCATTCACCGCTCGTCCAGTCCACCTTCAACTTCAGGGGCATCACCTTCTCTGGCGTCGCAATGCTAGACTCTGGATGCTCCACCTGCATCGTACCAATATCTCAGTTACCCAGAGAAGCCAAGAAACTCATGACCCGCTCCGACGTCGTAGTAAAAGGAATCAACGGCAGCACCACCGTCCTCGGCGAACTGACTTGCGACATCACCATCGGCAGTCGAGACTCACCCACATTCAAAAAGGTTAACGTGCTGGTAACTACCCAAACCACACCAATCCTGATCGGCCAAAATATCTTATGTCACAACACGCTCGATTCCTATCTAATCGACAACTAAAATGCGACTATAGAATTCAGACGCACACTCTCCTCAGGATACACAACACACACAGCCGCAATCATATCACCATCATCGTCAACCAACGATTCAGCATATGGCGCCCAAGCTGACATCATCCAAAACCAGCCTACTATGGAATTACAGCCCAACATCCAGACACTGGATCAAAAGCTAACCTGGCTAAAGCATAACACGGGGTTATCGCTACCAAACCACCCGAACCGAGACAAACTAGAGGCCACTGCAAACTTACTCGTTCACTACGCTGACATTATCGGCACAGAAAGCAGCAGCAAAGGCACATTCATCCGACCCATTCGCATACCAACCAACGGCCAGTCTCGCAGCCAGAAACAACACCCGATAGCCCAGGCTTTGGAAGCAGACGTAGATACCGAAATTAAGCGTATGGCTGATGAAGGTATCATTGAAAACTGCAGCGACCCCAAAGGCTCCAATAGCCCTGTATTTGCCGTACGCAAGAGAAACGGATCGATTTGTGTCGTTGCTAACTTTAAAAGAACTCTCAACAAGGTCTTAGTCGATCTTGACGCTTACCCAATGCCAAGGGTCGACCACTTGTTCAACAAAATCGGGAAAGGCAACAGATATTTTACTACCCTCGATCTACGCAGCGGCTACTGGCAAATTGAGATCGACAAGCGAGACCGATACAAAACAGCATTTACATGGAAGGACCAATGCTAACAATACACGCGCCTGGCCTTCGGCCTTACATCTGCCGGACAAATCTTCTCCCGTTGCATAGCAGAAGCCCTAGCCACGGTCACATGCCGTGACAACATTTCCTCCTATATCGACGACAACCTGGTCCACGCTAGGACATTTAGGGAGTACATACTCTCCGTCGAACAATTTTTTACTGCCCTCCGAAAATTCGGACTCAAGCTGAATCCCGATAAATATTCCTTCCTCGCATCAGAAGCAAAATTCCTCGGACGCATAGTAAACAGCGAAGGATTCAAGGCTGATTCAGAATACGTTCGTGCCATCAGGGAAATGAAACCTCCAACATCAAAAAAGGAATTACAAAGCCTTATCGGCCGTTTAATGTGGATCAGACAATTCCTAGAGACACGTCTTCACGAACAAATCAGGTCAGATATGTTTTCAAAACTTATGGGTCCCATACACGAACTCAACAAGGTTAATAAACTGTTTGTCTGGACGCAAAATGCCGACAGAGCCTTCAAAAAAAATGAAGGACCGTCTCTCTTCGCCACCTGTCATCTCGTTTCCAGATTTCTCTAAAATTTTCACACTCACCACCGACGCCAGTGACGTCGCATGTGGAGCAATCTTAATGCAAGAAGCCGACAACGGGAAGAAAGATATCATAGCGGTCGCTTCCCATACATTCAACACCACGGAAAAGAACTGGTCCACGACGGAACGAGAGGCATATGCAATAAAGTGGGCAATATTAAAATTTGATTATTTCCTTCGCAACCGCCCCTTCGTCATCTTCACCGATCACAGATCGCTGACGTATCTGGACCAACGAGAGTTCAATAATGCCAAAATACGACGATGGCAAGAAGAAATTTCATGTTATAAATTCGTCTTGAAGGTGAATCAAATGTATGGGCTGACATGCTCAGCAGAGGTTGCGGACATAAGAAAATGAAAGCCCCGAACGACCCTACACCGGTAGGCAGGACATTCGAGGTAAGCGGTTCAGACCTCCGCGTGTACATCCCATCTTGGTGCCTCGGTGAGTTTAACGGTTTACAGCTCATTCCCAAAACTCACACACCACAAAACACCCGCACTCACAAGCGCGTCAACAACACATTCTTCGCCTATCACACCACCACCACCATCCCCACTGAGAGAATCTGCAACCACTTCGGCATCGCAGATGAACAACAGAAGGACGACGCACTGGCAAAAATCATCAGCGCCCTCTAGTCACCCACTCCAAGCGAACCTCATATCGAACCTGACGACCACCCAGCTACGCTTTTCAAAAAACATTTGCACCAATTTTTTCTAGAACCAGGCACCTCCGTTCTGCTGATAAGAGACAGTAAACACTCTCCGAGATTGGTTGTACCATACAAACTACGACCCAGATACCTCTACCAGGCACACGAGGGCAACAACCACTCAGGTGTTACCCGTATGCGAGATCTCCTTTCCAGTTACTGGTGGGAATTCAAAAACCGCGACATCAAGGCCTATGTCGATTCTTGCGACACGTGTGCTAAGTGCAAGGGCAACTACGGTAGACATACCCACTGGCCCATTGGCCACTGCAAACGAGGAAAGAGACCATTCGATCTCGTCTTTATAGACTTTGTCACAATGCCCAACTCAAAGGGAAAACGCTACATCCTAACCATCTTGGATAGCTTCAGCCGACATTTTACAGCCATACCATGCACGAGAGACCGTGCTATCGACGCCGCCCGCGGATTATACCATTTCTTCCTTCGACACAGAGAGATTCCACAGCCATACCATGCACGAGAGACCGCATAGTATCCTCTGATCGAGGCACACACTTCACTGGAGAAGTCTATCGACAATTCTGTAACCAGATGTCAATCAGACAAGAACTTCACTGTCCTTGGCGCCCGCAAAGTTCAGGAAATATCGAGAGACAACATTGCACGATGAAGAACGCACTTTATATATTATGCGAAGACGGGAACTGTGAATGGACAGACGTTCTAGAATCTGTCGTTTCGTCCATGAATGCCACGACCAACAGCGCCACCGGTGTCTCCCCGCACTATGCCATTACCGGCCGTCACCCCAACATCGGCCTACCTACACTACGCAGAAAAGAAATCACAAGCGACGATCCTGGAGCATATGGAATGCAAATTAATGCCCTGTTAAAGCAGGTTCACCACCACGTCACCCTGGCCAACGATGAAGCTGAACACAAACTTGAGACTAACTTAAATCGCCTCACATACAAGGACCCAATACAAGTAGGCGACACTCAACTTATCAGCCACACTCAACTGTTGTCCAATCCTCTCATCTGCCCTGGATAGGAAATTAAACCATTATAAAAACGAACAATATGATGTGTCAGGAGCAAAACGAACGATGATGGTGATACAATCTGGATTCACCGTGCACATATCCGACGACTGGCTCCACGCCCAACACAATCCCTCTGCCTCCACCATGTAACAGCCACCAGGATCATTCTCCTCCACATCCCTCGGAGACACATAATTCAGCAAATAATCCCATACCAAAACAAATGCCAATAAGAAGAACACGAGGACAACTTCCCACACGCTTCAGAGACTTTATCATGAATTAATCACCGAATAACGCTCACTGTAAATCAGACCGAGATCTGGGGGAGCCTTTTTATAAAATAAGACATATCTCGGCTTATTTACAGGCAAATACTCAAGAGCGAGAGCCGGATGTGACCGGGACAAAGCCCCGTCACGAAATGACCATTATCTTAGTTTACAAATGTTCGTCGAAATTAATTAAATTTATTTTTATTTTTATTTTATTATTTTTTCTCTCCCCTTATTCGTCAGTGTGTTCGACCATAGTAACACATTTTGTCCCAATCATTCTAACTTATTTGATGGTTTAGTTAGAAATCCCGGTTTGAAAGTAAAATCTGAAAAAATGGAAAATTGAATGACTTCGGCTTGATACAGTAAATTCGGATAACCTTATTTTCTTCAATCTCTTTTTAGAATTGACAATGGGACTTATACAAAGTTAAAACTTAAAACTTAATGTTGTGAAAGGGTAAAATCCAAGTGTCAGCCAGGACTCTTTGCCAATTACCCACCTATCCTTCCCTCTGTTTTTGTCGTCCTTGTATGTGTTATACGTAATAGGAGTAGGTAGTCTTTCCTACCGCCCGGTCAACACTCTCCCCCTTCTCTTGGACATGAGTAGAGGCTTACGCCTTGTTTCTTGTTTAGGAAGGGGTTCCCGGTACTCTTTCTCTCTCTGGCCTATGTATTAGTGCAGCTCTGTTTCTCCCGAGATGCGTGCAGTCTGTGGCATCACCTCTTCATTCTGAGGGTACACGGTTGACAGTTCTCTGGTTGCTGTTTCCGACTGGTAGTCTGATCAACAGTTGTATAATACCGAGGTGTTTGTAGTGCCATGTCGCGCATGGAAAGGTGTCCCTGCAGTCACCTCCAGTGGGCAACCCTGAGGCCACATTATGATGCAGGTTGTGCCAACTGCTCTCTGCCCACGTCACGGTCGAAACTGTCTGCTTCTTTTACTTCAGGCCTTCTCAACTTCCAACCAAAATCCAACATGACTCACAAAAACGCGTTCCGTGATTTCCTCCGCGATGTCCCCTGGGATGGTGTCTTTACGCTCCCCATCCAAGAATGTGCTTCTGAGGTCTCATCCTGGGTTAAAGCTGGAATCGACGCTTTCATTCCATCAAGGAAATATAGGGTCAAGTCGCACTCCTCCCCCTGGTTCTCCGCTGCTTGCTCAGCCACCATCACCCATAGGAACCACTACTTTTCACATATTCCGTAGCGACATGTCTGACTGCAATAGACGTCTCTTTGCCTGTAACGAGTGTAAGCGTGTCCTCAACGATGCTAAATCACTATTTGCGGCTCGGATGAAGGAGCGTATTGCATCTCGCAAATTTGGCTCCAAAGATTACTGGCGTCTCTGCAAGAGCGTATTGAGCAATTGCAAACCCTCTATACCTTTTTTATTCAACCAGTTCGAAGTCCTGACCTCTGCCGACAAGGCTGAATGCTTTGCTCGGAAATTTTCATTCAACTCGACGCTCGACTCTTCCGGTGTACCCATACCCGACTTCCCTCTTAGAACTGAGGCTCTATTGAGTGGGCTACATATAACCCCGTCTCTGGTATTGGGCGTTATCTCCAATTTAGACCCCAACAAGGCTAGTGGTGGAGATGGGATACCAGCCATTGCCTTGAAGAAATGCGCGCCTGAACTAGCGCCCGCCCTTTGTAAACTATACAACTACTGCCTCAAGGAATCTTGTTTTCCGGAATGCTGGAAGTCCTCTTCGATTGTTCCTATCTTCAAGAACTCTGGCAACCCCTCTGACTCTTCTAACTACCGTCCTATCAGTCTCCTACCCCACTTCGGCCAAGTCTTCGTATCCCTAATCAATACCGAGGTGGTTAACCACCGCACATCCCATGATCTGCTCTCAGACAAGCAATATGGCTTCCACTTTGCCTGATCTACAGCTGATGTTCTTACGGCCATCACTGAAACTGTCTACCGAGCTCTTCAAAATAACGGGGAAGGTCAAAGCATTTGATAGGGTTTGGCATGCCGGCCTTCTTCGTAAGCTCCAGGATTATGGCATTACGGGTCGATTGTTTGACCTAATACAATCATTCCTGTCAAACCGTGAATTGAAGGTCGTTCTCAACGGATTCTCCTCCAGTTCCTACCCCACGAACGAGAGCAACTCTCTGCGACTGCTCGGTCTCACGTTGACTGCTGACCTGAGATGGAACAAATACATTGAGTCAATTGCCTCGTCCACCGCAAGGAAAGTTGGCTCCTTGTGCCGCGCCAGGAAATACTGGTGCCCCTTCTGTTTGCCTCGGGGTTCTTGATAGGCTCCAGAGGCGGATATGCAATATAATTGGCCCTGCTCTGGCATCTCGTCTACAGTCACTTTCTCACAGACGCACCGTCGCCTCTCTGTCTGTTCTACAAATACTTTCATGGTAATTGCTCCGAGGAGCTGCATTCGCTGGTTCCCAGACGTCATGAGTTCAAGCGCCCTACGAGGCTGGCATCCCGCTCTCACCCCTTCACTGTCGAAACTCCTAAATGTAGCCGTCTCTTCTACTCTAACCTCTCGCCTGTGGAACTCCCTTCCCTATTCCAGTTTCCCTGAGAGCTATAATCTCCAGCTATTCAAGTGTAATGTCAATCGACATCTCCAGTTGCCTTGATCTATCCCCTATCCTTCTCCTCATACTCTCTTCTATCACTCCTATCTGATCTCGCTCTATATTTTCTGTAACCCCTTGTGTCCTAGTGGCTTCCCGCCTTGCTTGGGGTGAAATGCTTAAAAAAAAAAAAAAAAAAGAAAAAAAAGAGTATGTGCAGATTTTTCAACAGGTTTAAACGACTGTCTAAAAGACCACAGTTACCTGCTTCCCTCACCCAAGGACATTTTCTCAAAATTAAATAGGGGTAAAATATACTCTAAAATAGATTTGTCAGACGCATACTTGCAAGTCAAATTAACAAAGAGTGTTCCAAGTATTTGACAATTAACACAAAGGATTATTTAAACTAAACTAACTTCCTTTTGGTTTAATGTTTGCACAATCAATATTTAAACAAATCATGTATACAACGCTTGCAGGGTTAGAATTTGCCATTGCTTATCTGAATGATATCTTGGTGAAAAGTAAAAATTTGGATGAGCATAAAAAACACATAAGGGATATTTTTAAGAGAATAGAAGAATTCGGATTCAAAGTGAACCCCGAAAAATGTGAGCTTTTTATGGAAAAAATTAAATATCTCAGGCAGATTGCGGATAAAGATAGCAGAAAACCAGATCCATGGAGAATTGAAGCTATAAGAAATATGCCTGCCCCAGACAATGTGGCAAAATTGCAATCATTTTTAGGTTTGGAATGTATATTACGTAGTATTGCGCCAAAGATGTATGAATTAACAAATTGTTGAAAAAGGGGGTTAAATAGTGTTGGTCCAAAGACTGTGAAAAAGCTTTTCAGAAAATTAAAAACTGTTTACTGACTGATTTAGCATTGGTGCACTATGATCCAGAAAAAGAAATCGTTCTTGCTTCGGATGCCAGTGAATATGGAATCAGAGCAGTGCTACTTCATAAATATGAAGATGGTTCAACAAAACCAATTGCACGCGCTTCAAGGACTCTTTTGCCAGTAGAAGAGAATTGAGTCAGATTGAAAAGGAAAGCTTAGCAATCATTTTCGCAGTTAAAAATTCCATTGTTTCCTTCACAGTAGAGTGTTTACACTACAAACTGACCACAAGCCATTACTGACCATTTTTGGATCAAAGAAGGGCATTCCAACTCAGACTGCAAACCGATTGCAGCAGTGGTGGTAACATTATTGAATTACCATTTTGAAATGGACTACATCTCATCTAAAATTTGGGTGATGCAGATGGACTATCAAGGTTGATTCCAAATCAATGAA
>OZ010594.1:31617466-31802466 GCA_963932145.1 Acanthosepion lycidas | reverse complement strand
GTGTTTCCAAACAATCATTCATTCCTGTAGAAAAATCTGCCCAGACTCTAATTTTATTATTTTTCTTTTTCATGTAAACAGCAGGGCTTGCCCACTCACTGTAGTCTGTTTTGCTTAACGTCATTTTTTTTTCTACTAATGGAAGCTTCTGCTGCAAACGGTACTTTTCTTTTTGATCTAAATATAAGTGTCACATAATCTTTCAATTTGAATGTCACTTTAGCTCTGGTGCCAAGACCCTCAGAAAATTTTATCATTAATTCACTTTTTAATTTTTCCACTGTTTGAATTAACACTGACATTAAAGCAGAATGAATTAATTAGCTGGTTGTGAAGGTCAAATGACTCAATCCAATCCATACTGAACAGGTCCTGCACTTGATTCATAACAAATCCTTTTAATTTTATAGTTTTGTCCATAAATGTTACATTTAGTTTATTTCCTGTAATGCTATGAGCATTTCTTTTCATGATCAATAAAGTTTGCCTGACAATTTTTTTCCAAGTTTGTTCATTTATCAATGTCAGATCCAAAACAGTATGCAATTGGAATTTAACATTTTTCTTGTTCATCTGTACATTCACAAATTTTCTTATTTTTATTCCTGTTTTCCATTGAAGATAAGTTAACTGTTTTTTCCATTTTGACCCCCTTTTTTTTTACCACAATTAAAGCAGTCTTTTTTTTCTAAATAGATATTCCTTATAATAATGAATCTGTCCATAGCCATAACAAGGATTTATTTTCTGGACAACATTTCCTTTATGTTGTCTTTGCTTAACTGTCTGAATATTTGACATGTTGCATTCCTCTATTTTTGCAGTGTCGTGTTGAAGATTTCCCATTCATTCACATTCTTCTGCAACCAGTTGCAGACTGATTTTTTGATTTTGTTCTAATTTAGACAAAATTCTCATTCTGATTTTGGCATCCTCTGGAGCCTTGTACAAAAATCAAGCACTGAGACATATCAGGAGTAAGTTCTTTCAGTTTAAACTTCTTACACTCTCTATTGACAATCCCAGTAAAAGTCAAGTAATCTTCCTCACTTTTCTTTTTAAGGTTTAAACATTGCCATCTTGTATTGAAAAGAGAACTTTTCTCCTCAAATATTTTTTTCCAGAATTAAGACAGTTTTCTCAAAAGATACTGCCCCAGGATTTCTCAGAAATATATAATTTGCATACTTTTCGTGTTCACTTGGACCAAATTTTTGGAGCAACTGACATATTTTCTTTTCATCCAATCATGTAGTGCAACCTTTTTGAAAGCCTTCTTAATAATGGTGAAAATATACCACAAACATTACCTCCTTTTCAGGACTGTACTTATATTCAACAATTGCATTTGTTACTGAATCCTGAGAAAAATAATTTACATTGCCTTGCTCTCTTTCATTTTTTAACTCTAACAATTCAAACATTTTTTCAAACCATTCCTGGTTCAAATGTCATTGTACCTCCAACTGTTCATTTTGTTTCTGCTGGATTCTCATGAATTCCAACATTGCTTTTTTAAAATCATCCATGTTTCTTTATAGAGACAAAATTTAACTGAACAACAAGACAAAATTCTTACTTGTTTTTACATGTCTGACTTTGAATTAATCCAAGCTTGAGTAGTCACCAAATAATTTCTTGGTATATGACTAAAAATTTTTATACTTGAATCCTCAGTCTCTGTTAACATTCAAATTTTTCATTGTTGGTATCTGCTGTAAATTTCGAATCCCACATCACCAAATGTATTGTGAAATGGATAAGTCAATACACGCATAAAAAGTAGTAGTAATTTATTCTGAAGAATAATACAGTACTAACAGTCGAGAACACAGTCCACTGGAATAAGAGTTAATCGTGAATGTCACCTCAGTTCTGTTCAACTTCCACTATCAGTAAGAGAGTGTGCTATTTATCTTTTTAGATCAGTCCATCTTGTGGGGGTGCTCCAGTACTCCACGAAAGAAATACGTGATATTTATCCTGTACATTCGTGAGAAATAAAACATTGTTGCAGTCTGTCCCTCAAGACCAGCAAATGCAGTGTCAGTCGACCTTTGCAGCTTCCAACCCTTGCTGAGTGCAACACAAAAATAAATACCCACATAAACAAACTAAAGCCCTACACTCTTGGTAACAAGACCATATTATGTAACATTTCTACACCTTACTCATTACCATTTATTCCACACGCATCATGCAAGGCAATCTATGATACATTTCATAACCTATATCCAAGAACTACAGTAAAACTGACCAAATTCCACGAATTTTGGCCTGACATGGATAAGAACCTACATTCATGGACCAAAGTGTGCCTCAATTGTCAACAAAGTTAATTGCTACACAAAGTCAGTGATAGTTCCATTCCTACTACTCTAGATGATTTGAAACTGTACATAGTAACATTGTAGGGCCACTGACAGCAACCATCAATCACAACAGCATATATTTATCATCAACAAGATACATCCTAACATGCATATCTAATAGGTTGAAGCTACACCCATACAACAGCTACAACAGTAGCCATGACATTTCTAAATGTATGGATATCCCAATTTAGAGTTCCCCTGTTTGTTGTCACCAACAGAGGAATTCAGTTTGAAAGTGAGCTTTTCAGTAAATTATCAAACTTCACAGACTAAAAACCACAACATACCATCAACAATCTAACTGAGTAATTGAGAAACAACACAGGACAATTAAAACTGCCATAATGGCAAAACAAAACTGGTTAGATACATTGCCAATAGTATTACTTGGTTTACAAAACCTACCAACAGATTAAGGTTACTCACTGCAGTAACAGGGACTTTAGTGTTACTACTTAAGCCTATGGGCTAACAAAAAGAAAACGGACATCCCATAACCATGTTTAAACCTTCCATCTATAAAGTAAGTAAAAACCTTCCTTTGATTGTTCCAACTCTGCTCAAGGTTGACCTGAACTTGACCATTAATACAATGCTTATACTTACCCTAACTCCTGGACCAAAAAGAAAATGGACATACCCAAAAAACATTGAGAATTTTGTTTTGCTATAGACACTATAAAAAGAATAAATGGTCTGTAGTAGAAACTCAAATTTGTGTATGTTCCTACTTTGTTCATCATATATGAACATGGACACACCTAAAATACACACAAACACACACCTTTTAAATTCCATAAGCTTTTTTTTCACTGTCCCACAAATAGAGCCATCACCCACTTTATCCCTTATCAGATCAATTTTTTACCATCTAATGTTTTATTTTAGAGAATATTTTTTTATAAATTAAAAATAGTAAATACAAAAAAATGTTTGATTTTACTGCTTTTTTGCTTACCCTGCTACATGGACATCTGATGAAAATGAGAAACTCAAAAAATAAAAGTATATACTAAACACAGCCTACAACCAATCTGTAAATACACAGGACAAATGTATTTATATAACTAAAATCTTTTCTTGCAAGTGAAGATTTTTTTCCAATTTATAACAGCTATAAAAACTATATTTAGCTAAAAAATAGGTAAATTTATAAGTCTATTTGTTGCTATTGATCTTGCCAGATTAATGCTTTTGAGCATAAGAATTCAGGATCCACATATTTCTTGTTCTAAGATGTATCAGGATGCCTAAATATTTTTGGTCAGTCTAATATCAAAAATCATTTTATAAACAATTTAACTCAGGATATTCTGAAAAGAATAAAATTCTCTCGATAATTCATTAAGAGGTTAACAATCAGATAAATATTAACCATCAGCCAAAAATGTACACAAAAATTTAATTTATCAAAATTAGTATAGTTCATTCATTTCAAAAGCATTTTTCATGTTCAACAAACAAATAAAATTCATAAAAAGCATTTTTGTTTTTTCCTGTAGTGGAAAAAGTACAATGATTCCTTAGAAACTACATTTTTGAGAATGTTCTTTATCTCTATAAAATATATTTCATATTTGTTCCAAGGTTAATAGCTTTGCAGAGATCAGAAAATTTGAAAAGTTCTATCAAACATCACAATTTTGGGAGAAGAAAAACAATTTTTTCAATATAAACGCAACTTAAAACTGAAAGAGGTATTTTTTCTTCTATTTTCTGATAATCCAGAAAAAGAAATTAGTTTTTATTAAATATTTCCAAAATGTTTAATTTTTAAAAGGATCTCAATTATAAACATTTTTTAAATTCTTTTCTTTAAAAGTTTACAGCTTGGATTTTACAAAATAGTGACAATTTTTGTACACATTGTAGTTGTGTGGCACTTGACATGATTGGATTAAAAAATTAGCAATGTTTGGACTCTTATATTACTTCAACACTACTTTTTAATGAAACAATTGTCTAAGAATCCCCATAAAAATTCTATGAATGAAAATTGATTATATTCACATTGCCTAGAGATATGTTTCTAAGAGTTGACAATTTGAAATCTTCCATAGTATATGATGAAATTAGTGTCTATGACTTAATGCATGTCTGGTCAATGATTGTGAAAATGAAGATTTAAAACTGTGTGTGGTTTTTTTCTTTCTTAATGTTGAGATTAATAGATATTACAACAAAGAAATTCATCTATAAGGATGTTGGGCATGTAAAATACTATGTCTGGGTGTAAAAAGGAGAAAAACAAAAAAAGAGCCCTAAGCCTGTGTGAATGGCTGCATGTGAGAAGACTCCATTCAACTCAGAAATTTCACCTAAATAGCCAAGTAAGTTGGGAAACAAGTAGGGAGGGTGCAATGGGATGAGGAAGTTTCCCTATCATTTCTGCTTCTGATCCAAAAATAAACTTTTTCCCCTCCTCTTTTTAACCCAGACAAATGAGCAAGCAAGCAATTCTAGTCTATCAAGACATTCCCAGACAGCAGCAGCAGCTGTGATGTGAGTTCATTGAAGAATTTCTCTTGTGCTATTTCCAGCCAACCACTCACTCTTCTGTTGAGTACTTACAATGGTTGTGATAAATAAAAATCTATACTGGTTTATTGTATTCAGTTATTAATGATAGCAGCAGTTGTAGTAGTATTTACATTGCCTAATCTTTTTTTAGCAGTCGTCAAAAGTAAATCAAATTTTGCTGTTGGTTTGTGAGTTTCTAGGTTGAAGCAACCTTGACAAATAAGATAAATAGAAGCTGCTCATGCTTAAAGTTATAATATTTACATAAGAATGCTCACACTGAGGCACTTTTTGAAAACAAGGCAATGTATCAATCAATAAAAATGCCTGAAATTTATAACATGTTAATTTTACTGTAATAATCCTTAAATCATTACTAAGATAAAAGATTGAAAAAAAATTATATATAAAAATCAGAGATTTTATTCTTTGAAGAGTTGTTGTGCCCCTTTCTATTAGACCGTCAGTCTAGTTCCAAAAATATTAATATAAAAATTAACTCCCTTTTTATAATGAATATTTCTATTAGAAAATATCACATCATCACTAACCAGTATTGAAACCACAGTGTGTCAAATTTCTGCCTCTAAATCCCTGGTATACCTACCAGAAGTAAAATATTGGTGTCTCAGTCATGTAAGTAAGTGTAAGCATGACTGGTCCCAGTCAGGTTGTATAGACCTCTAGCATTCTTTCCAATTCTGCGTGTTCTTGCATTTTTTCTATTGAATGATAGTACATTGCTTGTTTAAGAAGAGATCTTTTTAGATGGACTCATATTGTCTATATATTTCTACTACACACTCTGGCTTCATTCTGCTGTCATCAACACTTATATTAACTGCTTTGAAATGTTCCCTGAAAGATTTAATTTTTTTAAATAATCTGTCTTACTGCAAAAACAAATTTTGCTAAATGCCTGATTGTATTTTTTACTCTCTTATTCACTTGTATATTGCTCTTGCTTAAGAAATTGCTTGTTATTAAATATTACATCCATCAAATTTAATGAATATTGTTGAATTTGTTATTTTCTCATATTATCTCCTTTAAATACTTAATTTTTTAGTAGTGAGTCAGAACATAACAATGATAAAGATGTGGATGTTAGTCCAGATGTGAATAATATGAATATTTCCTAATTCTGGAAATTCAAACAAAAATAATTTTAATTTATATTTAATAATTCTATTTAGGATATAACGATGTCTAACAGTAATAGCAAATAACTTCAAAAATATATTATTACAAGTTCTTTATAGTTAAAAAAAAAAAAATGCCATATTTAAAGCCTTTTTCACCAACTGCACTTGAATGTTAAAAATCTAACAAAATTCAGCAAATTTTCACAAATTATCCAGTACTTATAATTAGTACTGAAAATTTGATGAATGAATTTATTTATTTTGTGAAAAATAATTTAAGTCAATCAAAAATGTGTTTTAAAAAGAAAGAATCATCTGTGATATAACTTTGAACTAATGTAATATAAGATATCATGAAGCACAAATTTCTACTGTTGATCATAAGAGGCTGTTAGATTTTCTTGTTTACATCAAGCTCATGAATGTCATGTACAACAGACACCAACTAATTACCCTGAAGCAGCAACCAGCTCACACAATAGACATTTTTATTCAACAATTGGAGATTCTAGCTAAAACATGTAACTTTCAAGCAGTAACTGCCAAAAAAAAAAAAAACAAAAAAAAAACAGTATATGTGAGATGCATTCATCAATGGCATCACCTCCATGTCAATCTGACAGTGACTACTCAAAACATCCTCACTGACTCTTAAAGAAGCATAAGAAATGGCCAGATCATTGGAACAAGCAAAAAAACAATCTGCATTCTATAAACAAAGGAATACAATTACCGTCCCTATAATTTCTTCAGAGGAAAATGCCAGTGTAGCCAGCATACAAGAAGATACTAAGCCTAAGGAGATTTGCTTCTTCTGCAGAAACCCATGTCATCCATGTCCAGCCTGTAATGCTGATTGCAAAAAATGGTCATTGGGTAAAAGTATGCAAGTCTTCAGTATCAGTTGCACTATACAATACTGACTCTCCCAGTCTTGCATGACCAAGAACGATAACAAAGGATATTACCTTAACCAAGTGCAATATAAATGGAAACGTCAATGCCATGGTAGATTTTGGTAGCATGTGAACTTTTATCAACAAAAATACAGCAAAAAAGTTTAACCTTTTTGTCATACCAAAACAAAAGACAGATAGCCCTGGCAGACTCTAACCAACATGCAAAAATTGTTGGCAATATGTTGATATCACCTTGAACATCAGGACGCATTCTGGCGTAATAGTGGAAGTGATTAAAAATCTATTCATTGATACCAATGTAAGAAAGGAGATACTGAAAAAATATAACAAAGTGACATTGAGATTTGATGGACCTGGGGATGAACTTGTTATCAGAACAGTCATGAATAATAAACACTTGCCTTCCATAAACATTCCACCTCCACGACTCTTTTCCTATCTCCCTATTAATACAACTCCAATCGTCACTAAGTCACAACATCATACTATCACTGATGGTAAATTCATAAAGAAAGAAACTAATAGAATGTTGAAAGAAGGTACAGTAGAGCCCTTAGTGTTTCCTTGGCAAGCCCAAGTACTTGTAACATCAAGCGAAAACCACAAAAAAAGAATGGTAATTGATTACAGTAACACGATAGATAGATAGATTCACAGAACTCAATGTTTACCCTATGCCCAATATTTAAAAAATGGTTGAGGATATAGCCCAATACAATATTTTCACTACACTTGATCTTAAATCTGCTTATCATCAGATCCCTATCAGCAAAGATGACCGTACACTGCCTTTGATACAAGTGGAAAACTGTACCAATTTACTCACCTTCTCTTTGGTTTTACTAATGGTGTAAGTGCATTCCAGAGAATCATTGACAACATCATTGATAAGAAAAAATTATCAGATATATTTGTCTTCACGAACAACATTACTATATGTGGGAAAACCCAAGAAAAACATGATTCCAACTTTCAAAAATTCTATGACGTAGCTAAGAAGTACAATATCACCCTAAACAATACTAAAGTATCATTTAAACTACTTCAGTTACACTACTTGGTCACACTATCCAAAACAATCAGATATCCCCCGATTACAATAGGCTAAAACCTCTCCTAGAAAACCCCCTCCCTTTAAAACTAAAATCTCAAAAATAAATAATTGGAATGTTTTCATCTTATAGTAAATTCATCCAAAACTTTTTGGAATAATACCAGTGAACTTCAACAAAGAATTTTATCTGCCACCATCATTGATACACTCCTTCCAAATGCTGAAGAACAATTTAAAAGATGCTACCCAAGTAATTGTTGACCCCAATAAAGAATTTGAAGCAAAAACAGACGCTAGTCATTAGTATATAGCCACAACCTTAAATCAACAAGGCCAACCTATTGCATTCTTTTCGCGTACTCTAAATCCTAATGAAATCAAACATCACACCATTGAAAAGAAAGCTGCCACCATAATCAAAGCTCTATGGAAGTGGCATCACTTTCTACTTGGCTGACACTTCAGAGTCATAACAGACCATAAGAGTATTAGCTTTATGTCTGATAACACTAGGAAATCAAAGATAAAAAAAAACAAACAAGATATGCCGTTGGCACATCAAGCTGTTCCAGTTTAAATTCAGCATCATTTATCGTCCAGGAACTGAAAATATGGCTGCTGATACTTTTGTTGCTGGTCGGTGTATGCATTGAGAGATAAAAATGTGTGTCTCCTGAAATGCCCACAACAAACATGGCAGACTCAGGATGTGAGTCCACATAAAGAAATGTAAAGAAATGACAAGAACCAATATATATGTACAAACAAATGATAATGTATGTATTAACAAAACAAGGGTATACATAAACAATAGAATATTGTTGTGTATTACTGGACAATGAACATGAATGAAGAAAACATTTAAATTAGTGAATTGTTGTGTGTGCATAGTTTGGTGCAGGAGAAAGTCCCAGAGAAAATAAAGTGAGAGGTGTGTGCATGCATGCACATTCCTCAGTGGGAAAGCATTTTCCTTGTTTGACCTACATCTTGCTGTCCTTGAGTGAAAAAGGAAAAAAAGGGGATGACAGAGAATGTCACTGCCTATTTATAGTCCTCCTATTAGCGGTTTCAAAAATTAGGAGGAGGTAACCAGACACTTTTTCTCGCATCTCTGCCCTCACTCACATATTGCAAGATCTTTGTGAATTGCATTTTCAATTATGTCACCCTGGAATTACATGCCTCCTTCACTTTACCAGAGCAAGAAATCACCCTTTCTCTTTAGATCAAATAAAGAGTGTAACCAACTCCCCTGCACATACTGCCAGTACCTGAAACCAAAATTTGTAACTAGTGACAGAGGCACACTTATAAAATCTATACTGCCATTTCAATGATTAAATACTGATTTTAAAGGACCCTTACTGTCATCTATATATGGTAACAAATATCTACTTACTGTAATCAATGAATTCTATCATTTTCCATTTGCCTTTCCCTGCAAAGACATGACAAACAGAATTATCATCCAAAGTCTAAACCAACTATTTTCAGTTTTTGGTATATCCGATATGATCCACACTGATAGAGTTGCCAACTTCCTCTTAGAAGAAACTAAAAACTAGTTGGATGAAAAAGGCATCGCCACATCAAAAACAAGTAGATACCACCCTGACAAGTAGAGAAACTAAATGACACCCTATAGAAGGCTATTCAGGTAACTTTACATTCTCATAACATGAAGCCCTCCTATTGGGAAAACATTCTACCTGATTCCCTCCACTCAATAAGATCGCACACTGTACAGCAACTAATGTAACCCTTCATGACAAGTTAGTCAAATACAGCCATAAATCCACACCCGGGACCTCAATTCCCACTTAGGCAAAACCAGGACCTATATATGTCAGGAACCATACCAAGTCAAGTAAACAGTCCTGTAATCCCCGCTAAACTTCTGGAAATCAATCCTCACTATGCTCGTATACGTCTGGCATGGAAACTATGGTTAATGTGCGGGATATAGCTCGTAAATCTTCTGATGGAGAGGACACTTGTACAAATAAAATGTACCTAGAAACCCTGTAGACACACACAAATTATCTAGTTGTAGTCCTGAGAGTCCTAACTGTGAAAACAGAATGACTCTTCCTGAAAATAAGGAAACCAACACTCCCAATGAAGTCAATGCTGAAGACAAAAAAGCCACCCAATCTATGCAAAAGTCATCTAGAATACAAAGAATTCCTCTCCTCCTTTTAATACTTCTTGAAGGGGAAAATGTTTTAAATTAAATTATCACCTCCCCTTAGATCATTCCTACTCCTGTCTGATACTATAGTGTATTGCAAAGAGACACTTAATTATTCCCCACTTCCCATTAGGTGAATGACTCCTGAAAAGACCTCCATGTTTATTTCTTTCTACATAACATCTGTATTTGTTTAGTATTAAAACCTATACTAGCAGTCTTCTAGTCTTAACTTCATTTTAACTCACAGCATAGCACTTACAATGTTATGGCAGAATAGAGACTGCATCAATTTTCTTTTCATTAATCTTTCTTGGTTTGGACATTACAAAAAAAAAAAAAAAATCATCAAAAGTTTTGAAAAATTTGACAAAAGCCCACCACAAGCAAAATACATTAAATAAAATAATTATATAAATTACATTTTTAAATTTTCTCTAATTATTAATAATATTTTATGATAATTTTAAATTATTTAATCATGTTTTACTATTATGTTAAATAAATTAATAATGATTATCTTGTGAATAATTTGCATTTTTTTTAATAAGGGTTACCTCATAAATACAGTATTGATTCATACTGTATTTATGAGGTCATTCTGAGTTTACTTGGAAAAATATCTGTTATAGTTGTGGTGATGTAAGTTTCACAGAGTGAAAGAATAATTCTGTTTATCAGGTAATTAAACAGTGTTTGTGAAATTTCCAGTGTAAATTGGGAAAAATTTGGTTATGCTAAAGTTGTCTTTCTTTGAGCATTATATTGTCGAGAAGTAATAATAAATGTTCAGATAATTGAGTATCGTAGATTTGTTTGACAACGTGATTCTCAAGTTGAGTAATTAGATGTTAATTCACTTGCAGGAATGAACAAAAAGCTGCTGTGTGAATGAACTGAGTGAGTGAATGTTCTGGAAGCTGAAATTATGTTAATGGGTAACTTTTAGCGTTAGAATGTGTGACATGGTTTTTAGTAGGCTATGGTCTCGCTGTCATGATGTTCACAGGCTTGAATGTGCTAGTGTATCATATTTATTTCCATGTTAATCACATGATAGCCTCAAGAACACGTTTTCATATTTTTGGTAGTTCTCTGGTTTGAACACTTGTGCACAGGAAGAAACATGAGCTTAGCATTAATGGACCAATCAGAATATGTCAGTTTCTGAAACTTGGATTGGAGCCTGTATGTGTTTAGCTTGCACAAGGTTTTAGACTTTGCACATGAATATACACAAAATGCAATTTTAATATTTATTGTCCCATCAGGATGTTAAATGACAGAATTATGGAAATTAGGTGTGATCCATATGTAGAAGTCAGATTCTACAGGTCTCTATCCAGCTTACATCCCTTCAAAGAATTTTCTCTCAACAATCTAAGAAAGCTACATATTTCAAACTATCTCTCTTTGTCTACTTTTGAACATATACAAACAATATATCCACTCAGTAAGCAACAGACACTCTTACTTTTGTCTTAAATATTTTGTGTCAGATCATTTAATGTGTTGTATGAGCATTTCCTCTTCATGACTTCAAAGCAAGAAGATGAAAGAATTCCACAAGCAAGAAATGTGAAAAAAGAAACTGTTAGCATAGAACTTATGATTACATCTAGCCATTTTGACTGTAAAAGGATGAGACCTTGACACCAATCTAGTATTGAACTTAAATTCATAAATGTACCAAATAGGAAAGCTCATCAGAACAGTTACCATAAAAATATTTATAGAAAGGCACAGAAGCTATGTTATGGTGGTGACTTTGCTATGAAGATAATAGACAAAGACATTACAATCAGGAATTGCTGATAATACAAAAGTAGGTATACCAGTGTTATAATAGTGATTCTAGAATTCATTAATTACCCACTTTTGCATCCCCCTATATATAGAGGGAAAAGGATGGTGTTCTGCCTCCTGAGTATGTGTTCATCTCATAAGGGTGTGTACCTCAAGACAGCCAGATAAACACCTTAAGACAATTAAAACTGAAGATAATGTTCTGTTCATCAGCAGGTTCATTAAAGGACAAAAGGCATTTATCTGTCTTGAGGTACATACACATATGAGACAGATGTGTATTCAAGAGGCAGAACAATAAAATGGCAATGTTATTGTTGGGGGTAAGTTTTAGGAAGATAAGAAAAATATGAACTGCATGCTTGAGCCCAGGCTTTATTGTGTCATTTCCAGAGATAACTAAGGGCTAACAGGAAATGGTAAAAAATGGTGACTAATCTAAAATGTACCTGAACTAAAGAGATGACAAAAAAAGGAATTAAAACAATACAGTTTCTGTACTGTGGTAACAGAACACTCCCAATCTGCTGTGATTATATGACCCAATTAATTTAGGCTTTATGAGGAAGAAGGACAGTTCCTGAAACAGGACTGAGAAGGGATTTAGTGTCATCTTTTTGGAAATTTTTCCCATCTCTACCATGAACGATGCAGCCATTTGTTTCTTTCAGCTGTATTATCTTGGGAAGCATAATGCTTCTGGGCCAGAAATTGGAATTGTAGATGTCAAATTTCCACATGTCTGGGGAGAAGAAAGGTATTGTTTCCTCCAGGAAGTTTGTCAGATGCTGGATGTATCTCCATTGATATTTGAAGTTAGATTCAACTCCAAATTCCCAGATGTAGGGAGAGGGCATACTGGCTTTGTGTGTAAGAAGTGTAGGCAGTTTGAGGGTATTATCTGGATGTCACATCTGCAGCTGGTATGGTGTTTTCTTCCCTGATCAGAAACAAGATCAGCTTCCTGTGTCTGAGGTGCTAGTCCAGGATGAGGAGCATTGTTGTGCTTCTCACTATCACACTCTGTGAATCCAACTTTATCCTTCCAGTCTTTTGCCATATATGAGCAAGTTGCACATCTAAAGTTGATGTCTGTTTCTCTTTCAAAGATGCCTGGTGCTCTTCCAGGGTCTACTCATGAATGTAATGACATTCCTGTCGGGTGCAAGATCTAAGAAGTGTCGCAAGTGTCAGTATGCGGATATAAATCATATTCTTTATCATATTTTTTTTATTTCTCCTAAATAACTTTATTACTGAAAGTAAAGGGAAACGGAAAACCTATTTTGTTTTTATTTTTTATTAAATTTACTAACAAAAACATAACAGAAATTAAAAAGTATGCAAATATAAATGAATGAAATTACTTTGTCTGGCATTTTTTATGTAGGTACCTCCATGAGATTGCTAAAAACAGAGCATAGCATGATGAAAAAGACACCAAACTTGATGAAAACAAAATTTTATCATCTAAATGTTTATGTTATTATTAAGAGGAAAGATCAAAGTATTTTGGGGGTATTTTTTTACATTTTTTTTAATCATTCCTAGCATGCCCAAAATTTTCATTAAAATTTTTTTTTTTTTAGTCAGCAAAATTGACAGATAATCAATCATGTCAACCATATTTTATAAAAAAAAAAAAAAAAAAAAAAAAAAAAAAAAAATGAAAATCTCAGTTTCAAATTGTTTTAAAAATCAATTATAATTTTTTCAAGACTTATTTTAACAAAATTAGAAATTATAATGTTTATTTAAAATATTTTGAAACAAGCATTACTTAGTTTCTGCACTGAAAAGAAATAGTTAAAAATAAAACAAAGCAGGTCATAACATTTCATCTCGCTTGACAGGTGATGAATGATGATTTCATCATGTATTGACAGCTTATGTGAGGAAAAGTTATTGTATGGGAGGTCAGAAGTGACATAATTATTTAGATTTAAGTAAACAAATTATTTACCTTGTTATTTCTTAGGAAAATTTTCAGTTCTCTAATATTTTTTTTTGTACTTAGCTTTCACCTTTATGTTTATGATACTTTACAGAAAATGTATTATTAAAAAATAATTAAAATAAGACTGTTGAGAGTGAGATTAAATTTCATAAGAAAGGTATCTAATTAATTCATAAGTATCTTTCTTATGAAATGTTATCAGAAGTGTACATAAAATACTACAATTTTATGTACATTTATTACATTTTACTGTGTTATTTGTATTTCCATTCATTTTATTATTAATTTTGATATTTCATTTATGGAAAAATGTCATAACTGAGATTGATATAAAAATAAGATCATATAAATTTCATAAGATGATACTAATACTTGTAGGTAGCCTTCTCAGTTGAAATTGAAAAATCAAATTAACTTCTCCACATGTGTTTCACAAAAATAAAGGCTCTAACAGCGAAGAACAATGCTCAATTCAAATAATGCAACTTAATTGTATTCTTGCTGGTCTTCCATACTTTTTAATTACAGCCGTTTATAAAAGCACATTACATTTCTTAATTAGTGTGGGTCTTCTGATCAGTCAAAGCGATACAATTTACAATGCTGGAAAAATGATCTCATAATGCCATTTATGAAACTGAATGCAGTTTTCAACTAATTTTATAATATTTTAACAACTTAAATGAAAAAATCTAAAATAATTAAAGAAATAACAAATAATTGTATTAAAATTCATTTTTCGTTGAAGTTTTTGCTTTCTGAAAATATTGTCCATATTCATAAAAGCAAATAAAAGCATTTGAAATTAAATAATATCTTTGTTTTATTGAGTTTTGTATGTTACAATTCATAACTGATTTTCAGGTAGGGGGGATACAATTAAAAAAAAAAAAAAAAAGATTTGCTTTCCTCAAATCACTAAAAACTGAACAATATTGAATTTCTAGACTCTAGAGTTTCCATAAAATTTAGTTATGGTGGTGGTGGTGGGGGGGGGGTAATAAATGTAGAAAAAAATATTTTTGCCATGACTTAAAAAAAAAAAAAAAAAAAAAATATTTATAATAATTTCCATCATTTGTGAATAGTTTCTGAAAGTTTTAATATCCGACAATTATTTTTGCAAGATTTTCCAAATATCTGTCAGAAAAAATACTTGCTAAAAAATAAAAATGTATTTAAACTGTATTCGCTGATACAAGAAAAGAAACAATGTTTTTTTTCATCAAAATTTAGAATGTTCTAAAAAGAAGGAAAACTTTTTAAAAATAATTAAAAAATACTTTAGTTTTTCCTCTTAATAATAAACATAGACGATAAAAATTTGTTTTCATCAAGTTTGGCGTCTTTTTCATAATAATGTCGTTTTCTCACATTATGTGAGAAAACGACATTATTTTTGCACCAACCTAATATTTTAGCGATCTCATGGAGGTACCTATATGAATTAAATTTGGAATCATTTTTTTTAAAAATAGCACAAATTACCTTTATTTGCAAAAATATAAATGAATAGAATTATTATTTCTTCTGCCATTTTTTTTTTATGAATGAAATTATTTTGTATGGTACTTTTCAAAGCATGGCACTACACATAAAGGAACTTGGCACAGTTTACACATATATCGTGATTCTTTCCTGACTGGTTTCCCTCTATGGTCACGTTTCCGACTGCACAAAACACATTTTCTTGATGGATTTGCCTTTTTTTCTGTTGCTGGGACTTCCATCGGAAAATGTCCTCCTGGTGTATACCGTGAACTTCCTGGTGATGTCGAGGGTCTACCTGTTGATCTTTTTGGTGGTAAATCTGACCCATAATTTGCAATTATATCTCGTATAATTTGCATACGGAATTTCAGGTGTGAGAGGGGTTTCTGTTCTGCATGATTGACTGCTTCCTTATACAGGATGTAAGCATTCCATACCGCAATATCCATCAGATGGAAGAAGACTTTTTTGTAATATTTCTTACCTCGTTTCAATTTTTCCCTTTTTATTTGTTCTGGTACTTTTCGATTTAAACGGAGTGTCCCATAAATATCAGTCTGGTTCTTAACCAGAGCATCAGCTAATTGCGGACTAGTATAATAGTTATCCACAGTAACACAATAACCTTTCCCAAGTAAAGGCTTCATCAAAGATAACACAATACGCGAACTCACAGGATATTCATTATAGTCCTGATCAAGCTGAGTTCTTTTCCCAACATAAATTATCATTTTGTACACATAACCAGTCTTTGCCTCACACAACAAAAAATATTTCACTCCGAACCGCCTTCTTTTCAGTGGAATGTACTGTACCCACCCCAACCTTCCCTTGAATAGCATAAGGCTTTCGTCTATAGATAGAGCTTGGTTAGGAGTATAACACTTGACAAAGTTCTCACATAATATCATAAATACATCATAAATCTTATATAATTTCGGATTTGGGTGTGTGTCTGCATCATAAGTTTCATTATCTACAAAATGAATATATTGTTTTATCTTACTGTACCTTTTCAAACTCATTAGTTTCCGAAAGATTGGTCTTTCAAGTAGTTCATCTTTCGACCAGTTCATTTCTTCTTCTGGCATTTTCACTATACCACCAAGCATTTTCATGGCAAGAAATACGAGAATTTCAGCCTCGGTTACAGGGCGCCAAAAAGAATCACATTGTCCAGTCTGTTCAGCAAAACGATTAGTTTCGTCAACTACACAATCAATAATCCGCTTGTCGATAAAAAGACTGAAGAAATCAAAAGGACTCATATCTGTTGGGTCTGCATCAATTGTAATTCCTGGATTTCCTTTGAATTGAAAACGTGGTGGTGGTAGGAGCATGCGGTCGTCCGACAACACATGGCGACACCAAACTTTCTGATCCACTTCTTGCTTAATATCTTCACTTGAAGGGGAATAATCATTCTCTGACGAACTGGCACTCTCATCAGACGTATCTAAGCTTTTTAGCGAAGGTTCATATTCGCTCTCATCCCCTGAATAGGACATTTGGATGTAATTTGTGGGGAAAAAATGAATGAGAGTATGAGGGCAAAAGAAATGCACCTAACCGCATTGGCTGCTTCAGGAAGACTGTAAGAAACTGAGGCACTTTGACGTACCTGAAAGGTGACTAAAAACACTTAGACGTATGAATTAATTAACAATTGGACTCGTTTCAAGCTAAGATAAACACGTTTGTAGCTGTTTTTGATCGTTATGTTTTGGGTGTGCTTTTTCGTCCATGTCTTAAAAAAAGAAAGTTTCGGTAAAAAAATGTTCACGTCTACGCCAGGGAAAGGGGTTTAAATAGTGTTTTTTTTTTTTGTCAATTCTCAAGAACACAGAAAATGAATCCACTTTCATGTTTGTTGTGTAAAATTCTAATCATAAGTTTAAAATTTTAATCGCCGCTTTCTAAAATATTGCCGAGGGAATAAAAAACAAACAAAAAACGGTGTAATAGCGGTGTTACGGGAATAACCGTCCTTTTGACATAATGGATTAGTTTTTTTTAGTTATTTTTTGTGCATGAACGTTAATATTGCTGAAGAGTCGATCCCCTGATGCAATGTACCTTTTGCAAATTCTTCAAAAGACGGAAGTTGATCAAGACATTCCCAGGTAGACAACATTAACATCGGCAGTTGTGATGTCAGTGCATTGAAGATTTTCGGCTGCCAACAGTCATCCAGACATTGTGGCAAATTAAAAAATGTAGTATCGTACATGTTTTTGTTTATTATTGTTATTATTGTATATCTTATGTTGTACTCTTACTTAAAAGACAGTGCATCATTTCTTTTCATGATTGTTACTTTTATTCGGAAGCATGGAGTTAAGAATATTGACGTAACATCAGTGGAACTGGAAGGAACCATTATCAAAATTACGCCTTGAATTTTTGTTCCCATATATTTTTATGTTGATCCGGTAAGAATTAAGAATCGATATTTATCCCAAATATTTCTTCCCTTGAATCTTCTGACTCATTTTGGTCTTCAACTTGTAATGATTGACAAAAAGTTATCTGCCCTTGTTCCAAAGTAAAAATAATTATAAATATTCACGAGAATTTAAAAAAAAAAAAAAAAAAAAAAAAAAAAGTCACGTGACCTGACGAAAGGCGGGAAAGTCAATATTTGTGTTGCTTTGAGTCAAGGGGAGATAACGTTTTGTCTCTCGCTGCAAACATTTTTTTTTTTAACAAGATACTCATAAATCAACTGTTGAGTATTTTACTCAATATTTATAATAATTGAATTAAAAAAATTGAAACTTCATCTTTTTATTTATTCCATCATTATTTTCCTGAATTTAAAAATATTTCCAATTTTTAAAAGTCTGTGAGAATTAGCTTAAAAATTTGTAGTGGGAATTAGATTTCAATGAAAGTATCGTTCTTCTAATCTGAAACTATTAGCAGCCAATTAATGTTGCTATCCTCCTATTCAAAGAATGATAATGATTGCTGCCCTGCTCTATAGCAGCAATTGTTTGAACCCATAGGATTTGTATGGATATAGAAATGAGAAAAGTTAAAATCCATTTCTATCTGAGAAAACATGTTGCACTAAATTAAAAAAATAAATTAATTACAACTCAACCTAGTCTTTTTTGGAATGGGATTGGAAAAAATAAGCTATCGAAATGAAAAAAAAAACACTAAAATTTAAATTTTTGTTTACACTTTAGTTTACACAGTTTACAATATTTAAAGATCATTTTTAACAATTTATTTCAAATTGAACCTTATATAGAAAAATATTTGATGGATCATTGTAAAAAAAATAATTCCCAAAATAGTACCAAGAATACAAATGCATATTACATTTTTAGCCAGTTTTACAAATTTAATTTTGAATTATTTTAATTGTATTTTAAATTAGAGCAGTCAAAAGAGGCAATATTTTTTACTGATGAGGCCTTTTGCATAGAAACAGGACAATTGACAATGAATTTTAAAAACATTTCTGGGCTTTTCAAGTTATAAAAAGTATAGGCCATTTCCCTTTGGTTAGATACCTCCTGAAGATAAGAAGTCTATTAAACTGATGATAATGAGCACAACCGAAAATTAGGCACAAAATAGAATTTTGAGTGCCAACGACAGATGCCAAGAAGTTTGTCTCAAGTCCACTCAAGAGCAGGCATGCTGGGCACAATTTAACCTGATGTTATGTGTTGACAATGCAGCTAATACAAGCAAAATATGAACTCCATTCAGATAAATATCATCTTTTTCAAACAGATATGTATTTGGTTTTTATCCCCCCAATGCTTTGACTTTTAACCACTAAGAGAATAAGTTTTTAGAATTTCTCTATTCTCTTTCTCATTATGTATTGTGTTTCTTGCATAAAGTATGTTACAATGTTCAATTGCCTCACTTTGTTCATCAAGCCACAATTCTGTTTTTTTTTTTTTTTTTGGTGGGAACCATTTCCTACATGCAAGCTACCAATCTGCCAGTGGGTGGCTTGCCACTAGCGTTTACTGCTGGTGGCCCAGTGTTGGACCACTGGCATGTTTGTCTTGGCAATGTTACCAGTGGCTACCACTAGAGGACTGCTAGCATTGCCATAGGCAACCCGCAGCAGACCATTAGCAGCTTGTGCATAGGGTAAATTTCCCAAATTTTGCTAAAAATGTATTTGCAAGTAAGCAATTTTCCCCAACAGAAACACAATTTTGCTAAACAAAGAAAGCATTTTCTATATATATGTGAAGTTATTATTGATTCATCGCATCCAAATATATATATGAAATAATCTTGCCCATTTTTACCATTCAGTGAAATAAATGGTAATGAAATAATGTTCATTTTTTAAATGAAAATTTAAAAATTCAATGAAAAATTGATAGATTTTTTATATTTTTAAATGAAAATTTTAAAATGCTAAGGAAAAATTAGCGGATCTTCAAATTTTTAAATAAAATTGACAATGCTAATGAAAACAAAAAAGTTAAAAATGACAAAGAAAAATTAGCAGATTTCTATAATTTTAAATTAAAAAGGTAAAATGGTAATATGTTTATCTGATGTTTATATTTTTAAATGAAAAATTAAACTGATTATGAAAAATTAGCTGATTTTCATATTTTCAAATAAAAAGTAAAATGATCATGAAAAGTTACCATTTTTTCATATTTTTAAATAAAAAAAGTTAAAATGCTGATGAAAAATTAGATGATTTCCAGATGATTTTAGATGATTTAATGAAAAAGTTAAAATGCCAATGAAGAATTAGATTTTCATAAAAAAAAGTAGAAATGATAATTAAAAATTAGACGTTTTCATCTTTTCCAATAGAAAAATAAAATTATAATGCGAAATTAGCTGATTTTGTTTTTAGATGAAAACTTAAGCTTAAATTAGAAGATTTTCATATTTACAAATAAAAACTTAAAATGAAAATTTAGATTTAAGTTTTTATATAAAAAGTTAAAATTATAGAAAATTATCAGACTGAAAGTTTTTAAAGTGAAAATTATAATGAAAACTTACATTTAACAAAAAATTCAAAATACTAATGAAAACTTACTTCATATTTTCAGATAAAAAAATAAAATGATAAAAAATTAACTGTTTTCATATTTTTAAATAAAAACTTAAAAAATGCTAAGGAAAAATTGGATGATTTCCATATTTTCAAATAAAAAAAGTAATTGATAGTATTTTAAATTATAAATAAAACAGTGGTGAAAAATTAGCAGATTATCGCATTTCCAAATAAAAAAGTATAATGAATAATTGAATGATTTTCATATTTAATATAAAAAAATAAACTGATAATGAAAAAAGCTGATTTTCAAATAAAAAATGATAATGAACAATTAAATGATTTTCATATTTTCAAATAAAAAAGTTAAAATGATAATAAAAAATTAGCTGATTTTCATAATTCAGCTCATTTTCATATTTTTAAATGAAAATTATAAAGCCAATGAAAATTATCAGATTTTCATATTTTTAAATGAACATGTTAAAATGCAAATGAAATATTAGCAAATCTTCAAATGTTTAAATAAAATTGACACTGCTAACAACAAAAAAAAATGCTGATATTCATATTTTCAAACAAAAAAGTTTTTTTTAGCTGATTTTTCTAATTTCAAAAAAGTTAAAATGATTCAAATATTTTAAATAAAATGTTTAAATAAGGAAAATTAGTTGATTTTCATATTTTCAAATAAAAATTAATATGATAATGAAAATACAATAATTTTCATATTTTAAACAAAAAGTGTCTGTTTGTACACATTTTATTCACTTTTAATTAAGAAATATGTAAAAAGGAGGTGTTTTATATGCATTTATGTATTTCCAATTCAGAAATGTGATAGTCTCTTTTTTATACACATTCATGCATTTTTAATTTAAAATATGTAAAGTGTCTCTTTTTATATGCATTCATGCATTTTTAGTATAGAAATATGAACAATGAGTCATTTTATACACATTTTATGCACTTTTAATTGAATTATGGAAAAACACAGTTTATTTACAGGTTTTTAATTTAGAAATAATAAAAATGGGTTTTTTATACGCATTTCTGTTTTTGAATTCAGAAATATGAAAAAAAGAGTTTTTTTATACGTATTAATAAAAAAAAAAAATTTGTATAAAAAGAACTTTTTCTCATAATTCTAAATAAAAAAAAACACAAATGTCTAGGTGGCTCTTTTTTATATTACTAAATTTAAAAAAAGAATAAATGCCTGTAAAATTCGTTTTTTATATTTCAAAATTAAAAAGCAATTATTTGTAGAAAAAGTTTCCTTTTTCATAAATGTAAATTAAAAAAGCATAAATGCATATGAAATGTCTCTTTTGTCCCTGTTTCTAACTTCCAAATTAAAAAAGCATAAATGCACATAAAGCTTTTTTCTTATTTCCAAATAATAAAGGTATGAATGTAGCATAAACCATAAATGCATATAGTCTCTTTTTATGTCTTTATATATAAAAAAACTTTTGTCCTTTCAAAATCAAATCGACTTGGTTATATTTATTTTTCTGTTAACCCGATTCTCACCCGATGAACTCACATGTGGACCAATGGAGAGCTATCGGATTTCTACAATCTGATGACAGATCAAAATCCCAACTTGGCTGGAGGATGGCTTCAAATTGACATTGGGAACTGGAGACTTGTGTCTGACCTGTAATACTGGACCATACCGTGTGGAGTGCATGGGTCATGTGGAGTGAGGATACGGTGTTACAATTGATTACCATGACCAGGATTCGACCCACGAGATACCTGGAGGACATTAAAGGAAAGGAAAGGAGATACAATTGATGTTGCAACCAAAGATTATACCCAAGAATTGCCTAGAAGACATTGGAATTGAAAGATTATATTGATCCGAAAAGACAATAGTTATATGAACAACAAAGGAAAAGCACACCCCAGGTACATTACTTTTTGGTTTTCCTCGATTATTGTTTTTTTCGCTCAATACGATACAGTACACGAAAACAGCTGAGAATAAACATTTTCATCAATTGGTTTCCAAAGTTCACAACAAGATGCTATTGTTTATCACCCCATCCTTTAAATTTACCTACTAATTGAGGAACACCATCAGAATAGATAAGATCAGTATCAGACAGTATGGAGGATGAAGCTACGGTCCCCGAAATAATGGCAGCCTTTAGGAGTCTGTTGGGTAGGGTGAAGTTACCGAGGCAACCCAGTTGATTGGTTGGTAGCTGTACAAAAGAAACAGCTTGTATATAGGTTGACAGACTGTGAAATGGTGCTGTTGGCATATGAGACAAGTCTAAAAATTTATCGGTTGCTTATATAGGAAAAAACCCCAGATAACATGGGACAAGCTGAAGGAAACCCTAATCAGATGATATGCTAGTAAGCGAACAACCATAGAGGCAGTTTGAAAATTGTTTAGGATTAAACAGGAAGTAGGGGAAACTCTAAAAGACCTTGAAGATAGTATGACTGGATTAGCGGTGTTCTGAATCCAGAAATAAGAGAAAATGGGGCAATTCAGTCGTTGTTAGCGGACGCCATCCATAATGATGACGTGAGGGGTGACGTCCTGTAGGCTGACAGAGGCCCTAGAGGTAGCTAAAATAGCGAGAGGATAAGAAATGGCAGAGACCAGGGAACCCAAAAACCCAGAGGTTGGAAAAGTACAGAGAAGGGCCCCAGGAATGGGGTAGTGAACATAAAACCCTGTAAAGACACGAAAGTGGAGGATTGGGAGGCCGAGCCCAACCCCAACTGGAATGAATGGGATATACGGTACGGATTTTATAAGTCCACTCCAGGCTGGTACAGGCTGGACTTGCCATTACAGATAGCACAGGGCCAGAGACTGTCCCACCAATTGGGGAAGAGACCCCAAGTCTCTAGGTCCGAATTGCACTAAGTGCATAAGTTTTGGCCACAAGGCAAAGTGGTGCACAGATGCAGGGAACTAGGGAGTAAGAAAATAGTCATCCTAGTACCCCCCCACTCCAAGAAGAATAAGCGTTTGGAAAATGACAGTGGGACCTCCGTAGAGAAATAAGAGGCAGGGTGGCCCTAATAAAAATAAGACCTCTGAAGTATTGGACATGCAGTTTGGATGGACATTTGTAAATGGAAAATTGAGAAGTAACTGTCCAGAGAAAAAGGGTTCTGAGAGTGTAAGGAGTGAAGCAAAGAGGTCGAGAGGACCAGTCTCTACTCCACCTAAAGAAAGCCCCAAAAGAAGCTGGCATAGAGTAGTGAATGATGAGCTCCTATTGTCAGCACCCATATCGAGACTTGAGAAAGACAGGGATAGCCGATTGGGAATTAAAAATAAGGGGAGGTTGAGGAATAGGAACAGAGCCGAGATATTTCAGCTGTTTAAAGAGGGACCGGACTTCACCTGTAATGTATTGGTGAGGCACAAGACAGTAAAAGCTTTAGTGGATACTTGGTGTTTAGACAGCTGGGGTTACGTAGAAAACTCCAACCAGGCAGATAGTAGTCAGATGAGAACAGAGGGTATGACATGGCTACTATTAAAATTGGCAATGACTACAGGTGAACTTAAGGTGTATGTGGCACTCGATTTGTGTGGGGAATTAATTTTGGGGAGTGACTGGCTTAGACTGAACTAGGCCCAAATCTGCTTTGAACCAGCTACATTGATCTTAGATGGGGTGGAAATCCTATTGGGGAATGAAGTGGAAAGGAAATGCCCCGTAGTGGCCCAGACCAATGCATGGACAACTCAATATTTTTCAAACCTTTATAAAACATATAATTTGTAATATAAGTTTGTGAAAAATTTGAAACTTGCTAAAATCAATATATTTTGGTCGATACAATAATGATTTTCAATAATTTTATTTTATTGGTTTTCTAATGTTTACAAAGAGCAATTTAAATTTTCAAGCAAGCATGTTTAACGTTCAAAAGTAGCCCAAACAGCTTGCTTTTACTTGTAAAACTCAATATTTTTCAAAACTTAGTAAAACATATAATTTGAATTATAACTTTCTGAAAACTGTTGAAACTTGCTAAAATCAATTTATTTTGATCGATACGATATCGATTTTCAATAATTTTATTGGTTTTCTAATGTTTACATATAGCAATTTAAATTTTCAAACAATCATGTTTAACGTTCAAAAATAGTGAAAACAGCTTGCTTTTGCATGTAAAACTCAATATTTTTCAAACTTTTTAAAACATATAATTTGTAATATTGATTTTAACAAGTTTCAACAAATGTAGACATCAATCAGAAATTGAGATGCTTTTGATATATTTTAATTGCAAATTTTGAAATCAAACGGAAAAATAATAGATTTTGTGATTTTTCAATAGAAAATGTAGAAATTGAATTGAATTATATCTGATTTTGACATTTTCTTTTTCAAATGTGGTAATCAGTTGGAAATATAACTGATTTCATTATATTTCAATTGAAAATATAGATATCAAATTGGAAATATCTGATTTTGGTATTATTCAACTGCTAATATAAGATTTTAGTATTTTTCAATTGAAGCAAATGGAATTATTACTGATTTTGATATTTTTCTTCAAAATCACCTATATTTCCATTTCATTTCTTCATTTTCAAGAATACCAAAATGAGTTTCTATTTGATTTCTATATTTTATGAAAAAAATCAGCTGTTTCCATTTCTACATTTTCATTTGAAAATTAACAAAATCAGTTATGTTTACATTTTATTTCTAGATTTTCACCTGAAATAACAAAACCAGCTATATTTCCATTTAATTTCTACAATTTCATTTCAAAAATACCCAAATCATTTATATTTGATTTCTGTATTTTCACTTGAAACATATCAAAATCTGATACAGTGCCATTTGATTTCTACATTTTCAATTGAAAAATAAGAAAATCAGCAATATTTGCATTTCATTTATAAATTTTCAACTGAAAAATAAAAAATCATTTATATTTACATTTGATTTACACATTTTCAGTTGAAAAATACCAAAAACAACTATATTTCCAATCGATTTAATATTTTTAATAAAAAATTGCAGAAGCAGCTATCAATTTGATATTACATTTTTATTTGAAAAATAACAAATATGGTACATTTCCAATTAATTCTATATTTTCAGTTGAAAAATACCAAAATGTAATATGTTTCCATTTGATTTCTATATTTTCAATTGATGAATATCATAATCTGTTACATTTCTTTTTGATTTCTACATTTTCAATCAAAAATTATCAAAATATGCTATTTTGATTTCTACATTTTCCACTGAAAAATACCAAATCAGCTTTATTTCCATTTTATTTTGACATTTCCAATTTACAAATATCAAAATCAGTTATATTTCCTTATTAATTCAACATTTTCTATTGAAATATAACAAAATCAGCTTTATTTCCATTTGATTTCTATATTTTCAATAGAAAATAATATCAAAGTCAGGTATATTTCAATTAGATTTCTATATTTTCAATTGAAAAATAAGAAAATTAGCTATATTTCCAGTGGATTTCTACAATTCAAAAATAATAAAATCAGAGATTTTTACATTTGATTTCAATATTTTCAAATGAAAAATATCAAAATGGTTTCAATTTCTAAATTTTCTTGTGAAAAAATTACAAAATCAGTTTATATATTCCTACAATTGAAATATATCAAATCAGCTGTATTTCTAATTGATTTCTATATTTTCAATTGCAAAATACTAAAAGCAGTTTCCATTTGTTTTTTTTTTATATTTTCAATTGCAAAATTACAAGATCAGTAAAATCTCCAGTTGATTTCAAACTTTTCAATTGAAAAATACCAAAATCTTCTTTCATTTCTACATACAATAACAAAATCAACTATATTTCAATTTGATTTCCACATTTTCAATTGAAAAGTAATAAAATCAGTTATATTTCTATTTGATTTGCAAATCAAAAATACCAAAGTGATTTATATTCCTATTTGAATACAATATTTTCAATTTCATCACAATCAGTGATATATACTTTTGATCGAAAGATCAAAAGTATATATCACTGATTGTGATACCAAAATCTGAAATTTGAAAGATACCAACTGCTCTCTTTTTATTTGATTTCTTCATTTTCAATTGAAAATTACAAAATAATTTATATTTCCATATGACAAAATAAGTGATATTTCCATTTGTTTTGTACATTTTTAATTGAAAATTCCAAAATCAGCTATATTTCTTATTAATTTCTAAATTTCTATTTGCAAAATAACAAAATCATCTATATTTCCATAGATATTCGATTGAAAAATAGCAAAATCAGCTATACATTTGATTTCAATTTCATTTTTACATTTTCAATAAAGAAATTAATAAACTGATAAATTTGATTTGTTCATATATAAATGGAAAATAGAAAATGATTTATATTTCCATTTGTTTTCCATTGAAATAAATAAAAATCTACTATATTTCCTATTGATTTTGTATTTTTCTATTGAAAAATACCAAATTCATTTATATTTCTACGTTTAATTGAAAAATACCAAAATCACCTATAAATACTTCACATTGATATCGACAATTAATCAGTTATAATGTAATCGATTTCTAGATTTTCAATCAAAAAATATCGAAATGAGTTATATTTACAATTGATTTCAAAATTTTCAATTGAAAAATAGCAATATTAGCTACATTGTCGTTTGTACATTATCCTTACAAAAATAATAAAGTCAGCTATATTTCCAGGTGAATTCTCTCTTTTCATGTGAAAAATATCAAAATTAGGTATATTTGTGTTTGATTTCTACATTCATTTGGAAAATACCAACATCAATTATATCTCAATTTAATTTCTTACTTTAAATTGAAAAATAACAAAATCAGCAATATTTCAATTAAATTTCTTATTTTTAAATTGAAAAATTTAAAAAATCCGCAATATAACACAATCAGTTATACTTCCTGTCGATTTCTGTTTTCAATTAGAAGATAAAAATATTTGCCATGTTTCAATTTGATAATCGATGATTTTGTTATTTTTTTATTGAAAATGTCAAAATCAAATGGAAATATAGGTGACTTTGTTATTTTTCAATAGGATATGTAGAAATTAAATAGAAATATATCTGATTTTTCAATATTGAAAAATAGATATTATAGTGAAAAAGAAAATCAGCAATATTTCCATTTATTCATTGTCAATTGAAAAATAAAAAAATCAGTTATATTTCCAGTTGATTTCTATGTTTCCATTTTAAAACTACCAACATCGTTTAAATTTCCAGTTGATTTCTGCATTTTAAATTAAAAAATTACAAAATCAGCTATATTCCCAGATTTCCACATCTGCAACTTTTTTCTAATTTTCAATATAAAAATGAAAGATCAGAGATATTTCTATTTGATTTCTACATATCCTATTGAAAAATAACAAAATCTATTTCTATTTGATTTTGACATTTTCAATAAAAAAAATAGCAAAATTATTGATATTTAATTGACAAATACCGAAATCTTTTATATTTTCATTACATTTCTATATTTTCAATCAGTTATATATACACATAATTTCTACTTTTTCAACTGAAAAATATCAAAACCAATTATATTTTCATTTTATTTGTACTTTTTCAATAGAAAAATACTCAAATCATCTATATTTCCAAAAGAATTCTAAATTTTCATTTGAAAAATACCAACATCAGTATTTTTCCATTTGATTTAAATATTTTCAATTTCTAAAAGTTCAATTCAGAAATAAAAAATGAATTATATATCTATATGTCTATATTCTCATTCGAAAAATAACAAAATCAGCTATATTTCCTTTGAAATGGAAAAATGCCAAAATCAGTTATATTCCCATTTAATTTTTATATTTTAATTTAAAAATATTTATATTATTTATTTATATTTACATTTAATTTCTACATTTTCAATTGAAAAGCCTCAAAATCACTTGTACTAGATTTCAACATTTTCAATTGAAAAATACCAACATCAGTTTTCTTACCATTTTATTTAAGTATTTTCAATTGAGATATTTCCATTCCATTATTTTTCATTTAAAAATAGCAAAATCAGCTATATTTCCATTTAATTCATTAATTCTGACTTTAAAAATAAACAAAATCAGCATTGTTTCTATTTGATTTCTAAATTTTCTATGGAAAAAAACAAAATCACCTATATTCCCAATTGATTTCTACATTATCAAATTAAAGTAAGCTATATTAAAATTAAAATCAGTACCATTTCCATTTGATTTTAATGTTTTCAATTAAAAAATAACAAATCCATTATATTTCCCATCAATTTCTACATATTCAATTGAAAAATACTAAAACTACCTAAATTAATTTCTACATTTTCAATTCAGTAATATCAAAATCAATTACATTACCACTCGATTTCTACTTTTTCAATTGAAAAATATCAAAACCAGTTAGATTTCCATTCAATTTCAACATTTTCAATAGGAAAATACCAAAATCTGCTATATTTCCAGTCAGTTGAAATATGTTCAATTGAGAAATATCAGAAAAGGTATATTTCCATTTCATTATGCAATATTTCCATTTGATTTCAACATTTTAAAAACACAATCAGCTGTTTCCTTTTATTTTCAACATATTCCATTGAAAAATAAATAATCAGTTACATTTCCATTTGATTTCTATATTTTCAAATGTAAAATGTCAGCTATATATTTCCTTGAATAATATGAAAAATCAGCTACATTTACATACAATTTCTAAATTTTCAATTGAAAATTATGAAACATAGCTATATTTCCATTTCATTTTAATATTTTCAATTGAAAAAAATGAAATTTCCATTTGATTTCAATAAATAAAATAACAAAATGAGTGATATTTCCATTTGGTTTCTACATTTTGAATTCACAATAAAAAAAATCAGTTTTATTTCCATTTGATTTTGACATTTTCAATTGGAAAATACCAAAATCAGCAATATCTCCATTTGATTTCTACACTTTCTTTTGATATATATCAAATATATATAAATCAGTTATATTTCTATTTGCTTTCTACATTTTCTATGCAAAAATATATAAGCAGCAATACTTCCATTTGATTTCTGATTCTGTGATTTTTCAATAGAGAGCAAACAGAAATATAATAGATGTAAAAAAATGTAATGAGTGGAAATATCTGAATTTCTTATCTTTCAATTTAAAATGTAGCAATCAAAGTGAAAGTTAGTCAATTTTGTTATTTTTCAAGTGAAAATTTGGAAATATTGGTGATTTTGGTTTTTTCATTTGAATGTAGAAATCAAATGGAAATATAACTGATTTTGGTATTTTTTAAATGAAAATGTAGAACTCAAAAAGAAATATCGCTGTTTTCAATTCAAAATTTTGAAATCAAATATATCTGTTATTTTGGTATTGAAACTGTAGAAGTCAAATGGATTTATAATACATCTCATCATTTTTTAATTGAAAATATAGAAATGAAATGGAAATTATTTCATTATTTTGCAATTGAAAATATTGAAATATATTGGAAATATAACAGATTTTGATATTTTCCACATGAAAATATTGAAAAAATTGAAATATAGCTGACTTTTTTCATTTTACATTTGAAAATTTAGAAATCACTTGGAATATTGCTGATTTTGATATTATTCTATAGAAAATATAAAAATCAATTGGAAGTATATCTGATTTTGTTATTATTCATTTGAAAATGTAGAAATTTATGTAAATATAAATGATTTTGGTATTTTTCATTTGGAAATGTTCAAATGCAATAGAAATATAATTGATTTTGTTATTTTTCAATATGAAATGTAGAATAATCCAAATGTAGAAATGAAAAAGAAATATAGCTTATTTTGGTATTTTTCTATTGACAATGTAGAAATCGAGTGAAAATATAGCTTATTTTAGTGTTTTTAAATTGAAAATGTTGAAATAGGAAATATACCAGATTTTGTTACTCTACAATTGAAAATGTAAAAATTAACTGGAAATATAACAGATTTTGGTATTTTTTAAATGAAAATATACAAGTCTACTGGAAATGAAATTGATTTTGGTATTGTTCAATTAAAGGTATAAAAATCAAATCAAATTTGATTTTGGTATTTTTCTATTGAAAATTTTGAAATCACATGGAAATATATATGATTCTACATGAAACTGATTTGATATATTTCAATTGTGAAAATGTAGAAAGCATATGGAAATGTAGATAATTTTAATATTTTTCAACTGCAAATGTAGAAATCAAATGGATGTATATTTTTATATTCTTCAATGTAGAAAATCAAATGAAAATATTGTAGGTTTACAATTGCAAATGAAGAAATCAAATGGAAATATACCAGATTTTCTTATTTTGTGAAATTCAATTGAAAACCTGGAAATATTTTGGAAATATTTCTGATTTGGATAAATTTCATGTAAAAGTCTTCTGGAAATATAAATGGTTTTGGTATTTTTCCATAGAAAATATAAACTTCAAATGGAAATATAGTTGATTTTGTTATTTTTCAACTGAAAATAGAATTTATAATTTAGCTGATTTTATAATTTTCAATAGAAAATTTGAAATCCAATGGAAAGATAGCAGATTTTGGTCTTTCAATAGAAAATGTAGTAAAAAATTAGAAATATAAAATGATTTCGCTATCTTGCAATATAGAAATTAAACAGAAATAACTGATCTTTGTATTTTTGAATAGAAAATGTAGAAATATAAAAGATTGTGGTATTTTTCAACTGAATTTGTAAATTTTCTCAAATTTTTTCTTCAATCTCAATCTGAATTTTTCAATTGAAATGCAGAAATCAAATGAAAATATAGCTGATTTTGGTATTTGGCAATTGGAAATGTAGAAATCAAATGGAAATATAGCAGATTTTGGTATTTTTTAATGCAAATGAAAAAATCCAATGGAAATATGTCTGATTTTGTCATTTTCCAAATGAAAATATAAAAATTAAATGGAAATGTACCTGATTTTGAAATTTTCAACTGTGAAAGTGTGTGACACTATTTAGCTATGGTAATTGATTAACTAATTAACCATAGAAATTAAAACAGAAAATAGACATTCTTAAAGCGGAAAAATGACCTATAACGACGTTAAAAGAAAAGATTTTAATTTGTTTACAAAAATAGCCCGTGGAAGAAGCCACGTGTGAAATATTGTCCTGTCGAGTTATCGCTGAGGGAGATAGAAAGGCAAATATGGAATTATCGGTCAAATGCGTGCAGATACAGGCAGGAAGATTCAGTCTTAATTATCTTTCCACGATATCGTTTGATTTCTTTTCTTGGCAAAGAGGAGCAATGTGGCAATTATAAAATTTTGGCATTGTCTCGATATAGGTGAGAGTATTGTTATCATTTACTTTGCCAACAGACGCTAAAACAACGAATGGCAATGTTGTAAACTTTCGGCAGTCCCCAGAAAATAGTGGAGAATTGAGATTTGGCGAGATAAAAGAGAATTTGATTTCTTAACAGGTCAGGGATTACATAATACAGCTGACTTGGAGTGGGGAACCAGATGGCAAACTTTGACAGTGATTAAAGAGACGATAAGAGTGCTGGGTGGCCCAGGAAAAGGAGAACATGTAATAAAAGAATTCTGTAAACAAAAATTCTAGATTAAAATTTTAAGGAGGACAGCTTGGCCACACCCGCACTGCCGAGAGATCATTGGTCGTATGGTAGCATAGTAGTGGGCGGAGGTGAATGGATGAGAAAGGCAGAGATGATGTTAACGCCCACTGAAGGGATTAGTATGAGATATCAATGTGAGGGAGAAAGAGTATAGGATGATAGCTCTCCTCCGACCTTCCCTCACGAACGGCGGAGACCCCCCCGAAATGGGAAGTGGTTAATTTTCCAAAAATGGGAAATAATCAATTTTCCTGTCCTGACAACAAAGAGTTTTCTTGTTAGAAATAGAGATTACAGAGAAACCCAGGCCGCGTCGGGTCTACACACCGGGTTTTGGTCGCTACCCACATAAACGACCGTCGATGGGTTTTTCAGAGTTGTAGAGTTAGAGAAGTTGCAGTTGAGTTGACTTGAGCTGGTTTTGAACCAGGGTTTTGCCTCGCAGAAGCTGACCAAGAGATTCCATGACCTCCAACTTCGCCGCTGCTACCGATAGTAAGTTATACCGACGACCAAACAGCATTTAAAAACTAAATTACGATATCAACTTGCTTGAAACATAGAAGTGTCACATTTCGTAGGAAACGGGATGGGAGAAAAACACACTCTTGTATACAACGGAAGGATAAAATAAATTGTTATTTCATAAACCTCTTGGGTTTTTCTTTCATTTATTTTTTTCTTTCTTTGCGCTTGTGCAACACCACCTTCAATTTGGACTCAGCTGAAACTACGGCCCGACGCATGATTGATCTCGTCTACCTAAGATCAAAGTCACAATGTGGGTAGGTTAGACTTGAGATCAAGGCAGTTACTCCAGTAATCAGATGTTGCAAGTGAGCTGTGAACAATAGAATTGGCATTGAACCGGTACAACTGGTGAAGCTGTTAACATCAACAACCAGAACTCGAATCTGGTGCCACATATTGTTGCCGTAACCATTGGATTCGACCCTGGACGGCTGAGTGTCACATATTGGTATCCTGACCAAGGGATTTCGCCGAGTAGCGACGACCACCGAACAACCGGGACACAGGCTGGTGGCAGCGACAAAGAGTCAACCTCAAAACGCCGGTAGAAGAAAACTTACAGCTTCGTGCCGCGACTTGGAGTTGACCACGGGCCAACGGCTTGGTGTCACAAGTCAAAATCAACAGGAAGTATTGCTGAGTTTGGTCTTTTTTTATTAAAAATTAAAAAACAAATTAAAATATAGCTGATTTTGTTTTTTTTCCTTTGAAAATATAGAAATCAAATGGTAATATAGCTGATTTTGTTATTTGGCATTTGAAAATGTAGAAATCAAATGGAAAGATAACTGATGTTATTTTTTAATTATAAAAGTAGAAATGAAATGCAAATATATCTGATTTTAGTATTTTTCAATTGAAAATGTAGAAATCAAGTGGAAATATAACTGATTTTAATATTTTTCTATGGATTTCGTTATTTGTAAATTCGAAATGTAGAAATCAAATGGGGCTACATCTGACTTTTCATCATAGCTGTGATAATTATTTGTCAATTGAAAATGTAGAAATCAAATGGAAATTTTGATATTTTTCAATTGAAAATGAAAAAATCATATGGAAATATAATTGATTTTGTTATTTTTCAATTGTAAAGGTAAACATCAAATGGAAATATAGATGATTTTGGTATTTTTTCACTTGAAAATGTAGAAATCAAATGTAGAAATGAAATGTAGAAATTAGAATTGAAATTTTGTTATTTTCCAATGGAAAAGTTAAAAATCGAATGTCCATTTGATTTTATTATTCGTCAATTGAAAATTTAAAAAGGAAAAGGAAATATAACTCATTTTTTAATTTTTCTACTGAAAATTTAAAAATCAAATCAAAATATATTTGATTTTGGTATTATTCAATTTTAATTTAAAAATCAACTTGAAACATAACTGATTTTGTTATTTTTCAAATGAAATTGTAGAAATCAAATCGAAATATATTTGATTTTAGTATTTTTCAATTGAAAATGTAGAAATTAAATACAAATATAGCTGATTTTGTTATTTTTCAATTGAAAATGTAGAAATCAAATAGAAATATAGCTGATTTTGATATATTCTAATTGAAAAGATAAAAACCGATGGCAATAGAGCTGTGGCGGGGGCAATATCCCCCTGAAATGATAATGAAAGAGAATATGTTGAAAAACATGAAGAAAATGTGTTTTCAAATAACGAAGATGTTAAAAATGCTGGAAAAACTTTGAAATATAAATGTTACATATTTTGTTTAGAAATCAAAATACACTCTTTTTTTCACTTTAAGCATACAAAAGATGTCAGATTATAAATAGAAAATAGAATTCAGAATGTCTTGATCTAAAGGTTAATTTTATCAATAACAAGACAGCATGAATCTATGTAAAGTTTATTATATTTGCTCAGAGTTATTAATAGTGCCATGGCAATACAGTCAGTTTACTGAAAGATGAAAGTTTTAAGTTTTTATATAGAAGTATGTTGGGAAATGGGTTGATCCCATTCCTAATAAAAGTATGTCAGTACGTTAGCACTAAAAAAAAATAAATACGTCATCAGTTTCTATATAGAGAGACAAGCCAACTGGAAAGAGTTGTGTTAGAGACATTCGGAGAAGATGAGAGGAAGTGACGTCAGGGGTTGGAACAAAGTATTCGCTAACAAGTACTGTTGATATAAATACGAAGTGAATTACATCCTTCAACAGCTAAGAACATTATTGTCACTTTCTACCACTGAGAATGGAAACGTTGAACAAACTACAGACCAAAAAGGGTTAAAATAAATCCACTTCTCTCCTTTTACGAAATTACATGAAGTATTTTCTTTTGTTGAACATCGTTCATATACAAGAGACATTCAACATTTTGCCACAAGAATTGTATTATTATGCGTATTATTGATGTTATATATATTTATAAAAAACTTTTGTCCCTCTAAAATCGGATCGACTTGGCCGTATTTATTTGCTGTTAACCAACAAGCTTGCAGGTGGACCAACGGAGAGCTTTCGGAATTCTATGACCCGATAACTACTTGCCAGGATCAGAAATCACAACGTGGGTGGTGAGTGGAATTGAATCAACATTTGGGGCCCCCGTAGAGAAGTAAGGGGCAGGGTGGCCCCAATAAAAAGGGATGCTCCTGTGGTGTGGCTCGACATTTTGCAGTCAAATGTAAATGGCATAAGTCGGCTGTAAATGTAAATGGCATAAGACGGCTGGAAGAAAAGGTGCTGAGAGAGGAAGGGAAGAAATAAGGGGGACAAGAAGACCAGTTCCAACCCTACCCAAGAGAAGATAGCCTTGGATAGTGAAAGATGAGCCGCTATTGCCAGCACCCTTATCAATTTTGAAAAATAGGGATAGCCAACAGGAAAATAAAAATAAGGGAAGGTTGAGGAATAGGGACAGAGCCCAGATATTTCAGCTATTTAAAGAGGAATTTTACCTGCAATGGGGCACAATGCAGTAAAGGCATTACTGGAGTGACGGTCTCCAAGGTGTTTAGACAGCTGGGGTTACATAACTTCAGCCAGGCAGGTAGTAGTCAGATGAGAATCTATTTTAGGGAGGACTGGCTTAGGCTAAATAAGGCTTAAATATACTTTGAACTGGCTACATTGGTTTTGACAGGAGTACAATTTCCATTAGGGAATGAAGTCGAAAAGAAGTATCCCAGATTAAGGTTAAACCCCTAGAATGGCTGTTTCATGTGAAGGAATGATAGAGTCAGTGGAGAAACTAACAGAAGGGTTATATCAAATAACACCTACAGAGAGGTATGATTTGGTAAAGAAGAGGTGACCTTGTGTAGTTCCATGGTAGAAGGGATGGAATCGGTGCCCCTATCGCTGGCTAATGCAACCAAGAAAACTATTTCAATAAAACAGGGAGAAGAGTTAGGTTACGCCTGTCTGGTAAAAATTATGAAGCAGGTGAGAGTAAACAAGAACTATGGAAGGGTCTTAGCCCCAAAATAAAGGAAGAAGACTTGATAGTGCCTGAAAGATATAAAGATGAGATACGGAAACTAACTAACTAGCTAAAAGCTGAGATGTGGTAGCTAATACTGACAAGGAGTTATGACAGACTGGGATAGTGCAAATGAAAATAGATACCCATTAGATTGAATACTATACACATTACCACCTCCCCATATCTCCAGAGTAATATGAAGACCTTAGCTGATGTACTAGCGAAATTAGCAGGACAGCTGGGATGAGTATCTAACTCAAGCTGGCTACTGTGCGATTTTCGATGAACGAAACCACAAAATTTTCTCCTTATTAGATACTTTGGCAGAGTTAATTTGATAATAGGTAATTTGCTAGAACCTAGAAGGAAATATATGGGAGAAGATCACCATAAATTGATCTTGGAGCAGGTGAGAAGGAAAATTAGGAGAGCTCAGAAGAGGCGTAATGGCAGAGTAAATCAAAACAGGAAAGAAATTAACTTCAAAGTGGGTGATCCAGTATTTTACAAAGTACACCTGAGGGAAGGTAAATTGGATTGGAGATGGATTCCTTTTTATAGAATAGCGGAACAGATGGGAGCCATTACTTACATAATTTGGGATCAAGTAGCAGGAAGGGTAAAACAGGTACATGATATAAAATTAGCTGAATGGGAACAAGCTAAAGAAAAGAGAGCAAAAAGAGGACTGAGGATGGCAATAGAGGAAATTATGATTACCCCAGAGAGTTTGGAGAGAATAAATGGGACCGACAATCGTGGAAGTAGCTCCATTGAGGAGAAAATGAAGCAGATGGTGTACTGAAGATGAGTAGTGAAGGATTGGATAATTGGGGAGAAGTGGATGAGATTCTATTAGCTCAGTTAAAACAACGGCTACAAAGTCTTTATGAGTTACCTATAAAGTTACGACAGAAGAGAAATAAGAACTAAGGTCCCCAAATAGAGGAAATAAGGAGATGGATAAGAAACACGCAGAAGAGCCTGAAATATGGGCTGGACTGTGATTATCGATGTTAACGGGTGTATGGAAGGGTCCCCATATGCATGTGTGGCGCTGCTGGCCATAGAATTTTGCAAATCGATCATAAGAAAACGACAGAAACGAATGTAGAAGTAAAAATGGACCCTCTTCTTTATCTCATTGTAGATATAGACAATGGATGACAACTGATGGTGCTGATGCTGATTTTGTCAGTAAATACTCAATTTAAAAAAATCAATGAGGTGGCCACGACTAGATCCAAATGGTTGATAACCCTAGTGATAGACTTACAGCCGTTATTGGCTCATTTAGAAATTGAAATAGTGGAACTCGATATGGCTAGAACACAGGTAGCTTGGGATTACCTACAGGAGGAATAGTATGGTCGTATAACAGATCCTTTGGCACAAGAATCTAAGATATTTGATAGACAATGGAAGGATATGAGTTCATGCCTAAATGAGCTAGATTTATTGAAGCACCTTGATAAAATTAAGTTGGAAAAATTGAAATCTAAATCAGACCTAGTGGAAGGAAATAGTCTGAGTTGCAGTCTATAATAGTTTTGCCAAGTTTAGGATTATTATTAGTCATGTTACTGATAGTAGAAATCTGGAAGTGGCTGAAGAGACGAGTGAAGTTGTCATGAAGATGAGGTGAAATAGCTGGTAAGTACCCAACTGAAAGAGAGATTCCATTAAGTGAGCTTCATAAAAGCATATACAATGTGAATGCGATTAAACCTAAGATGGAATTACAATGAGAGCCGACCACTGTTGGGGAAACCCTGCAATCAACTCCAGAAATCATCAATCTCAATATTTTCCAAACATTTCTAAAACAAAAAAACTGTAATATAAATTTGTGAAATCTGCTGAAACATGTTAAAATCAATGTCTTCGGATGGATACCATACGGATTTTCAAAAATTTTATTAGGTTTCTAATGATTTCAATTGGCAATTTAAATTTTTAAGCACGCGGGTATAACGGTCAAAAAGTAGCAAAAACAGCTTGTTTTTGCACGTAAATGTCAATATTTTTCAAACATTTCTATCTCAATATTTTTCAAACCAATCTAAAACAAAAAATCTATAATTTAAATATGTGAAATCTGTTGAAACTTGTTAAAATCAATATCTTTTGATCTATTCCATACCGATTTTCAATACTTCTATGAGGTGACTAATGATTCCCATTAGTAAGTCAACTATTTAATCACGCCTGTTTAATGTCCAAAAAGTAGACAAACCATCTTGATTTTGCACGTGAATCTCAGTATTTTTTATACCTTTCTGTTGTTGAGTTTAGTGATGATGTGGTGTTAGCCTGTAACGCCCCCATGTTTTTTGAAACACAAGAAAGGATATATCGGTTTGATATTGTGGATCTAAATATGAGGAATATTTTATAATAGTAGCTTATTAATAATGAAGTAGATTGCTTCGCTCCGATTAGTGTTCTATGATATTTCAAGTGACCGAGTGTCACGGAAATGAGCGCAGTGCACATTAAAGAGAAGATTGTTCATATTGATAGTTAACGGTGCCAATTGAAACTTAAAAGTGATGAGGATAAAAAGTGCACAGAAGTAAATAAATGAAAGGGTGAATAGAGGAAAGAAGGGGGTAGAATTTAGGGTTGGGGACCCCGTGCACTATAAAATTCACCTGAGAGAAGGAAAGCTGGACCATACTACAGAATAGTAGAAGGGATGGGTCCAGTGTCGTTTATAATCTGGGATCAGATGACAGGGCGAATTAAGAGGACTCATGCCTATGGCATGCTTGCTGAGATAGCTGATTGGGAAGTAACTGAACCAAAGCCCAAGAAGGCAAGGATGAGGAGAGTAACCCTTGTGGAACCGGAAAAAATGGAAACAAATGAAGACTCCGGAGAGGAAGAAGAGGGAGAGATAGGTCAACAGCCAGTAGAAACTGTCAATAGCGAATTGGCTAAGGCGGTCAAAGTGTGTTCTTTTTTCGTCTATGCCGCCACAACAGTGGCCTCGTGATGCCGCCGATCCGCCCCACCGTCGTCATAAGACTGCAAGAAAAGCAAAGAGCTATAGTGATTAAGTCCAGGGTTCTAACTTGAAACCTTCCGAGCAGAAGGGGAGGGGAGGCTGAATGAGTGGGAAGAAGAGGATGAGATACTACTTTCCCAACATCAAAAACGGTTAAGGAATGAAAAAAATCCAGAGGTTGAGCCAGTTACCCCTGAAGAGATTGAGAAGGGCGGGGAACCCTGAATCTTAATAATAAAGCTGTGAACGAGGGATCAATGAATTCGGTGTCAGTACACAACGACGTCGAACTCGTTCAAAACCCTATCCAGTAACTAACAGTAGGGGCGAGTTGGAGAGGATAGAGGTGTGGATATCGCGTCACGGAGGATGAAGGAAATTACTTGTTTGGCCCAGCATACTAAAAGGTTGGTAAAAAACGGTTAAAGTTGGGAAACTAAGAGAAGGATGTAGTGGGAGTGCTCCAGAATAATTGAGTATGAAAATAAACAAACATTGATTAGGAAATCTTGTTACTCTTGCAGGAATGGCTGGCATGAGGGAGTGATACAACTGATGACGATGATGGCCAAAATACAATTTTTAAGACAAGCAAAGTGATAAATACAAGGTAAAAATGGTTGGTTACCTTTGTGATAGATTTGAACTCATACGAGTTACTATTAGACAAATTGGAGAGTGAGATAAAAAGGGTGGGTGTAGCCAGGGTGAAGGTAGTTCAAAAATATTTAAGAGAATTGTATACAGCTACAAACGAGAACAAAGAGAGCAATAGTCCCTATTGTTGGAAAAGCGCTGTGTCCTGTTTGGAATAGTGACTGTAGATGACGTCATGGTTATAAGGAGAAAACTGAGAGAAGTAGGAAAAGATCAAAGAATCGTAGCCCAGGTGGTAAGAGAAAGTGTTTCGATACTGAATGTAACAAGGCTAGAACTGGCAAAGAAATAGGGTCAGTATCAATTAAATTAATAAATAACCTGCCTGAACAAAGACAGGAAGTAGTTAATTGTTCGGAGGTTGTGACAGCTGAGTTTCAAAAATTGAGTGGGTTTATACAATAATATTTCCAGTTAATGACCATTACTAATAATTACTGACGATTTTGTTAGAGCGTGTGTGAGTTCAATTGGATAATTGGTTATCATTAGTACACCTGTCCCCAAGCATAGTGACTCCTGGGCACTTGAAGGAATTGATATTAAAGACACAGTCTGAGTTACCACATAATTTGAGGTTGCTGGTGGACCCCACCGAGGAATTATGGAAATACTACAATGCGTTAGGTTGTGTTACCTTGTTAGTAGATAAGAAGTTGTTGGTCTTGATGTCCAATCCGCTGTTGTACAGAGAAAGCATTTTTGAAATATATCAAATAATAAATTTACCTATTCCTTACCCTCAAGTAGATCAGGGTTTAGGGGCGGTTTCGAGATATCAAACTGAGACATAGTACGTAGCTCTGAATTCAGCTAGGACAAAATTTAGGATGCTGACAACAGAAGAAGCAAGGAAGTGTAGAGTATTCTTTGGGAATGTGTACTCCACTAAGTCCTATATATGTGACAGGTAATCACAGATTGTGTATACTTGAACTATTTAAGGACAATAGAAAAGGGATTAAGAAAAATTTAATTATTATTTAGTCACCGACACACCTCGAGGTTGATTTTCCTACACCGCGTTGACAAGATTCGTTGCGAGCGAGGAGTGTTAGGGAAACTTTCCATAGCCTTACCATCACACCTCCCATTTCTAGAGTTGAGCGTCGTCGTAGACCCTGGAAACAGCCTGAATTCTTCACAGAGTGTCGTAAAACCTTGTTTGCTACTCTTCGGTCCTGTGACCTGTCATGGCGTAGGATGGAATTTTATCGGTAACTAGTGGAGAGGATTGCGTCGGACCTACTTTGTGGGCGCTTCGGCTTGTCGACGATTGAGTTGTGCTCTTTCTGGTCCTGGGCGCCAGCGGCGAATTACCTCAGCAACCTTGAGTTTTCGCCCACCTGGCGATTGATCCGCAACGAGCTATCTTTCAATGATGTGAAACAGCGGGTTGGGTAGATATACCGATTGTAATCGGTGTGACCTTGGTTTAGAAGAAACGCCTCTGCACGCCTCCTACCAATGTCTTACCGTTCTGTGATCATGTCAGCTCGTATCGATCCCAAACATCTCGCGTACATCGATCTTGCATACGTATGCGATAATGTGTCACCCCATATTATGCAGTGAAATGGATGGTGTTTTAACGCTGCTAGTCGTGACAAGAATAGCAGAGTGTACGACACAGATGGAGGGAATCTTATGATACGAACGTTATTCTCATCAGGCTTTTGTTGGAATCTTTGGAATCAGGATGAAGATCAGAACTAATAGAAAGCGTATGCTATCGGCAGATTTCAGTGAAAGTTGAGGTGAAAGTAGCTAACCTGGTTCTCGTGAATGTGGCCAGCCTTGATTTCCCTTTTTAGTCTCCTTTCGATACTAAGTCTCACAGTTATATTTGGATCTAACTAGAACTAACCGTATGTTCAATTTGAATAGTTTCTTTTCTCGCAATTTTTGCCTGTGCAACTCTCTTACCGTTTTTGTTTATTTGCCAGGTCCGTTTTCATACGTAGATATCAATGATGTAGGCACAATTTTAAACTTGACATTTATAAATTAAAAAAAAGTACTGATAACTCTTTAAAAGTCAGGGATCTATTTTAGACTATATCGATATTGTGAACAGAACAACCTAAAATTATAATATAAAACATTATTTTTTTGATTCTAATAAATCCCGTCGTTTGAGAAAAGTCTGATGAACGCTAACCTGCAAAAACTATTTCCCAAAATATTTATTTTCTAACGACCTGTCTACCTAAGAAGTGTATCATTGGCGATGTTGGATAATTCTCGGTATGTTTTGTTTTTCTGTTTTGTCGCCGAGGATATTTTATTTCAGACTCATCCCAAATTATTCCCTTTAATTTCAATTTCTTCCTTGGATTTTGATGTGTGGAGAAATTGACTTGGTCAGGTGGGAAAGAAAGATGTGTACTTACCTTGGGTTGTAGAAATGCTTATTAACAAAAAAAAAACTTGTGAAAACACAATATAGTTGCAGTGGTCACGTGACCGTTTTACCAGCGGAGCACAATCCGGACAGTACCATTTCTACCTTTAAGAAGCGGGGGGGGGTCGATCCCGACACACCCGAAGTGACACCAGTCATCATATCGATCACATCAAATCGAGTCATTGCAGTACCAAACCACCTCCTTTCCCTAGGAAGGCAAGGTTTAAGGATGGATAGGGATATAATCCGCCGCAGGTACACCAGTAGACAAGGGCATAAGTTAAATTTGATCTTCCCTATCAGATGACAGTGATACCTCAAAAGGAAACAAATTTTTCAAGAAGTGGACCTGCATCGCACCGCCTTAGCCGACCTGACAACATCGTCCTCTTCACTAATAACCTCCGTAACAATCTCAAGGACACAAAAGGGTCTGGGTTTAAGAGTGATCTTGACTAGGACCACATCCCCAACCCTCAATCTGTTCCGAAATGGCACCTGAGAACAGCCTTGCGTCTTTTCCCTAAGACTTAACAAGTAATCATCATAGCATAAGGCCCTAAATTTCTCCAGGCACTGATTCCATGCCTGCAGAGTTCTAAGGAGTCCCTTCCTGCTGACTCGTATAGAGGGAGCAAAATCCTACCATTCACGTTCAACAGCAACCCAGGATTCTCATTCGGCCTCGAAATATGTTAGGTGTCACCGCTTCCAGCTCTTTCTCCGCAGATTACCGATAAGTGTTGATAGCCCTTTGGATATCGAATATAATGGTCAGCGGGGTGAAATAATCTACCTCACTTTGACCAACTACCAGGTTTGGATAGTTTGGATACTTCTTTCCCAGATACGTCCAACTTAGGGAGATCAAATGGTAATAGGGCAGCACTTGATTCGACAAGAATCAAACTTCTGCTGAGAATTAGGGCACAGCACCAACCTCTTGAATAAACGGCCATGTGTCGGTAAGGTCTTTACATTGTCACGGGAGATGTCAGCTAGAATGCCATACAAGGTGAAACGTACGAAGGCCCGAAGAAAGGGCAGCGCATCCCCACCACCACCTGTACTACTCTGACACGTGAAGATGAGAAAATACACCACCCTCTTTAATCCCTAGGAGCCCAGTGAAGTCAGCTCCAGTATGTTTGAAGGGAATATTCAGTTCCAAGCGTGAAGTGGGTAAGTTGACCGCGTTGGGAGGCATGATTTGTTTGGCATTGTACTTCCTGTACAGTGCACAATAACACAGGACAGTCTTTACAGCTTGTCTTCTCTTAGATAACCACAAGGTATCAGTTCAACTAAGGTTGAGCCAACTCCCAAGTGCTGGCACCTGACGTGGCAATCCATTATGACGAGTCTAGTTATCAGGTGATGTTTAGTCAACAAGATAGAGTGTTTAACCTCCAAGTTGAAATGAAGGGACCTACCGATTCTTCCGCCCTCCCTGATCAAGGTCCTACATCAAATTAGGGACTGTCTTGCCCGCAAGATCCAACAAGAATTCTAATTCCTCAGGATACGACCGTTGCAACATAGTCTTCATAAGAAAAAAAGCAGCCAGTCCTTCACTATCAAACTACAACCGTAGAGACCTATTGGCTAATTTAAAGACTAAGTTATACTCAAGAACTTCGTGAAGAATGAAAATCTCTCAAGAGGCAAGACTGTTGAGAATTCCTTTCCCTGAATGACCGCAGCATCCAGTGAAGCATGGGCGATCCGTTGACTGTGTTGAATGAGAAAAGGTGACCCTTGAGTGACTCACTACTCAAACACTCCGGACCATGGAACCATAACTGAATGCATGCCCTGGATTTTTTCAATAGCATACCCCTGGTTATCATCAGCAGGGTTCTCTGTGGTTAGCACATACCGGAATGATGTCAGAGGCCAAGCAAGGATTCCAACTCGGCGCTTATTTGCAAGACATCCTTCAGTCTGTTTCTCGCAAAGAGGTTCTTATTGATAATGTGCCGAGAGAGAATCTAAAAGAGGACCACCTGATAATCTGTGGCCACATGTACTATGGTTGTTTGAATCCCCACAACACCTCAAGGCAGTGGGCAAGCATTTCAGAGCCAGGTACACTGCGAATTGTTCCAAGGTGGGAAGAGTTTTTCTTTTTAAAGGTGCCACATTAGCCTTGGCAAAAACCAAGCAAGATTGGTGCTTCTGCACCACATAGACAGCGGAAGCATATACCTCCGGCGATGCATCACAAAAAGGAAAAGATCATCAGCCTTATCTTCACTGAAGGCCCTTCCGGGGAAAGAAACTGTCCCCAACCCAGAGAGTTCAGATGAAAGGCTCTTCCACTGGGATGAAAACTACGGTGGAACCTGCAGTGTAACATAATTAATATTGTTTCATCCTCATTAAGGTATTCATTCTTCAGAACAGTGAATTTTGTTAGAGATGCTAAGATGATTAAACATTAGTAAGGGAAGGAACGTTTTAAGAAGTTTAGCCTCTCCGCATCGCTGGCCATACCAGCCACAGTTCTCGAAAAAAAGCTTCGAAAACTCATACGGTCGGAATCCATTTCCAGAAATTAAACGTAGGGTCAGTAATCCGGATCTGCAGTGGTTTCACCGCAAATGAGGACGAACTTCGATCAACTTCCGGGAAACAAGGAGACGACGAATTCAGGCAAATAGCTTCGGCTCGAGATCCTCAAGCTCCCTTCGTAACCCAAGTGAGTATTTCAGAGACTCCATTTCCTTAGAAGTCAGAGGCTGAATTTTATCATCACAGTTCTCAACCTCTGTCAAGTGTTCTATTCCTTTGTAGAGCGGAGAATAGTCACGGTGAGATCATCCTCCTGATATACTACGGCCAGACTAGTCTTAATTGTTGACCTTAGGAGAGAAATCCTCCTTCGTAATTTCTCCCTGCTATTATCCATATCCGTTGAGGTTATTTTTCGTAAGATATCGAGTAATCGCTCCGAAAGGGAAAAAGAAGCAATAGCACTTACCTTCAGTTGCAAAAAATATTGCCCTTTCCGCGACATATAATCGTCTAATAACATGAAGATGACACTTTGAAGAAAAAAAAAGACAGAAATTTCCACTAAAAAGACAAAGATTATATATACTTATGGATACACAGTCACGTGACCACTGCAACTATAAAAGCTTAATAAAGAAGATAACAAGCTTTTAGTTTTGTTAATACACTGCTTTCAAATCATATTGAACAATCAACAAGATGTTGCAAAAGAATAGTCGAAGCAACTCCTGTTCAAAGGTTATCTCCCTTTGCTATGTTTTTATGGTTTTATCGTTGAACTTTTTCTCTTTTTGAAAAAAGTAAGGACACGCATAAGTATTGGGTACATGTTATTTTCTGTTATAACTCTAGTTTATGTTCGCCATTTTGCCTGATATTTGGTAAGTAATATCTCGTAAAGTTGTTTTAGTTGTATGTGGAAGGAAAATTAAAAACCCATGGTTGAATCCATTTTTTTTATCAAAGTTCAAAATTAACCTATGCAAAAGTATTGGATACATGACACTTTTTTCAAATTTCCAATCGAAACTTTATATTTTAAAAGACTTTAAATATTCAAATTTTCGATAGTATTGGAATCTTATCTCTGACCAATCAGAGAAGCACACAATTGTTTACAAGATAGTGCTACTAATCATCTGATTATTTGATGTGCATTCTGCAATTCAAGGATTAAAAATGGCAAAAACTAAAGAATTATCCAGAGATATGCGAGATAGAATCATTGAACGTCACAAAGAAGGACAAGTTTACCAAAAAATTAGCACAGCAATGAATCTAGCACTAAGTACAGTAGGAAATATCATCAGAAAGTATAAGAAGTATGGTGATGGTACAGCAAACCTTCCAAGAAATGGAAGACTGAGAAAAATCAATGAGAGTACTTCAAGGTGGATCAGCAGAAATGTGCAAAAAAATAAACCCCTTCATTACTCGTTCTGAAATTAAAACTGATCTTGAGGGTGCTGGAATTAATGTAAGTAAGGATAGCATTAGCAGAGCTCTATATCGTACAGGCTTTCATACAAGATCACCAAGAAAAGTGCCTTTACTGAAAACCGAACATGTCAAAGACCGATTAAAGTTTGTCGAAACATGAAAAGAAAGGTATGCAGTTTTGGGAAAAGGTAATCTGGTCGGATGAAACGATAGTTGAACTATTCGGAAGGAACACAGCGACAAGTGTTTGGCGAAAAAATGGCACTGCCTTCAACAAGCACAATTCTATCCCCAGAGTTAAGTTTGGGTGTGCTTCCATTATGATATGGGGATGCTTTTCATCCAAGGGAACTGGTGAGTTACAAGTTATCCATGGTAGAATGAATGGTAGCATGTACAAGGAGATTCTAGAGAAGAACATTCAGAAATCTGCAACTTCTTTAGGACATGGTCGGAATTTCGTGCTTCAACACGACAATGATCCCAAACATACTGCAAAATTTACAAAGGAATGGTTTGAAAATAATGGTATTAGTACTCTCAATTGGCCAAGTCAGTCTCCTAACTTGAATCCAATTGAGAATTTGGGGAATACTTTGAAGGTTAAAGTTCATAAGCGGAATCCACAAAATATCAAGCAATTAGAGGAATTATCCAAGGAAGAATGCGACTGAAAGCAGTGAAAAAAAACAGAGACTACGCAACAAAATATTAAATTGATGTATCCAGTACTTTTACATAGGGTAATTTTGAACTTTGATAAAAATAATGGATTCAACCATGAGTTTTTAATTTTCCTTCCACATACAACTAAAACAACTTTACGAGATATTACTTACCAAATATCAGGCAAAATGGCGAACATAAACTAGAGTAATAACAGAAAATAACATGTATCCAATACTTACGCGTGTCACTGTATATACTCTTTGGAAAAGTACAGATATACCGAACTGGTTGCATTATACTGTACTCGAGAGAAATATTTAATTTGCTTCTCGGATCTAGTTTTTGTCTGGTGTATTTCAAACAGATATTATATTGACTGAACTCGATTTTTTTCTAAAATAGCTGATTAGTACTCTTTTTAGTCTTTCTGATTAGTACTCTTTTTAGTCTTTCATCGCAATGTAATTCTCTGTATTAAAAGATCTTTCAAAAATAAAATATACTTTTCTGAAACTTTATATGAGGAATATTAGCTGATTTATTAATCTGATTTGAAAAAATATTATTTACTTTAAGTTTAAAATAACACAGAAATGGATTTTAAAAGCAAACAGTAGCGGTGATTTTTAACCGACAGCAGCCATTCTTAGCAGCCATGAGCGGTGAAAAGTGCTGATAAGGTGTTGACAGTTTTATTGATAAGTTGTTGACAGTTTTATTGTTGTTCTACGGGGAATTTATCTATTAAAACATGGTGAAAATGACAGGTGAGCCCGTTTTTATATAATTTTTAAGTACTTTAAAGTGTTGGAATATATTCTCCGTAATTAGGAATTTACGATAGCCATCGCTCTTATTTTCTGATAATGTCGACCATACTTTCAAAAATGAGCATGTTGCATAATATTTTATATACATAAAAATAAATTATTTAAAAAATCTTGGTGCAAAATGACTTTCAATTTTTGATTAATAAATATAGTTTTCATTTAATAACAATATTACCTAAACGGATGAAAGTAATGCAGAATTTTAAAAGATTTATATAAATTATTATAATTAAAATAATAAAATGAAAACAATTCTTGTAAAAATTCATTATTTATCGATTTATTATTTTTATTAAGACGATAGTGTCCTTAATGAATCTTATTCCTAAAAGCAATAAAAAGCTTTTCTAATTAAATAATTTCATAGTTTTATTGCATTTTTTATTTTAAGATTTGGAGCAGATTTTCAAGAAATGAGTAATACTTTAAAAAAAAATGAAAATTTATATTCTCTAATTTTTTAACTAAAAAATCGGTTGAAAATTTAATTTCTCGAAATTTCATGAGTAAAAAAATACTTTTAGCAACATATTATAAAAAAAATTAAAATATAATTTAATTCATTTGTAAATAAGTCCTGAAAGTTTCATTAAAATCCAACAATTATTTGATTTCTGCAAGAATTTCTAAATCCATGTGTTTTCACCCGAAAAAATGCGCTGAAACAATAATTGCAAATATTACGCAAAACAAAAACAAGATTTTTAACCAAAATTTTGAAATTGCTAGAAAGTGTAGGAATCTTTCTACTCGGTTCTTCGTTGAATGTTAAAATTTGGAGTGTCGGGATTTCATACATTAACAACATATCGTCACCGGGTCGTTCGTAATTTGGCCGTCTAGAATAATCAAACGCTTTTCATTGAAGGAATAAAATTCAGTAGAAAAGACAAGGTAGTTTCAACAAATAAACATTAATTTTATATAACGATAGGAATACAAACAGTTGATAATAGATTGGAAATTAGTGTCTTTTGTTTGGATTGATAAATTTCTGAAATAATATATAAACTGTCTTTGTGTACGTGTGTGAGAAACAATAAATGTTGTGATATGTGTGTTTGTATGAAAAAGTCAGCATGTGCGTGCGTGATTCATAGTAAAAACGGATACGAGAGATACGAATTGTTTCTTACTGTTAGCGATGTTGCCGTGGTCAGGAGTTTGTCAACGCTGTCGCTTTTAGCATGAAGTCATGAAGGTCATCAGCAAGAGGTGTGTGTAGTTTGGTGACAGCCGCGTGTATAATTATTTTTATTTAGCCGTTGCCCCACGCAGCAAGATGTGGCACAAGGCCGAGTTTAAAGTGGGGTATCCGAGCCCGTAGGCTTGGGCAAAAATTCCCTATAGACCACGTAAAAACGGAGTTAGTTTCCCGAGACGAGACTCCGCCCCTCGGCAGAGCCTCATAAGCCAGGTAAGACAGCCGTGTATATTATTTGGAACGGATTTCGTATGTTTTTATACACTTTTTCCGAACAAAATCGGCTCCAGAATTAAATTATTTATTTATTCCTAATTGGCCCTGAAAGGACACGTGGTACGTCTTTTACTACGTCCGTACGATATTTGCTCGGTATCTACCTAAAAATAATGATGACTAATACAACAAATATTCTGATTTGTAATCTATGATTTTATTGGTGTGTTTTAAGATGTAAGTGTTTTCTTGAGTGTGAAAAAGGATTAAAAATTTTAATAAAATAATAAATAAAATATGTTGGTTTTTCCTCTTAATAATAACATAAACATTTTGACGATAAAACTTTGTTTAAGGCCTTTTTTTATCATGCTATGCTGTTTTTTTTTCAGCGAAAATTAGAGCTACCTACTCTAAATTCTAAGATCAATATTTGGCTTAATCCAGTCGTTCTTAATAAATCGTGTAAATAAGATTTGAGTTGAACTGATACTCTTTTACATCATTTCACATTAATGCGTAGGTCCTTGCACCTACATTGTTTCTTATCTTTAGCAACGACCTTCCAGATGTTATCAGTTCCCAACTGTGTATTTATCCTGATGACACAATTATTTACTCCCGTCTTTGTCGCAAGTCCGACAGGTTTGACATCAGTTGCTATCGAAAATGACATCCAATCTGTGGTTAACTAGGACAATAAATAACTGGTAAATTTTAACACCGCCAAAACAAAATTGCTATCATTTAATCACCACAGAGAGCCTTTTCTACATCCCATCAGCAAGACTGATGCTAACTTCTAGGGGAACAAATCTTTCTACCTTCCTGGGCACGCGTTTCCCACTAATATAAAGTTGAATGATTATGGAATCAATTCGTAGGTCTATTGCTCGGAATTTCGGTTCACAGTTTTGTGCCAGACAATGTCAGAATCCATCTTGTACATTTATAAATCTACTATTCATCCATGCATTGAATATTGTTGTCATACCAAGTCTTGTGTTCCCACAAGATTCTTAACAAAACCCAAAGAATAGTCAGTAAAGGTAATCAATCCTGACCTGGCATCTCGAGATCAATCACTTTCCCAGCCGTTGTGACTTCCCTACGTCTTTTCTATAAATATTTTCATGTCAGTTTTTCTGATGACATTGGTGCTACGACTGCGTGAATTTACTACTAGATTGGCAACTCGCCGTTTTACTGTTGAACTAGCATGATGTAACCGTATGTTCTAGTTAAATAGTTTCTAGCACTTCTCGCCTGTGGAAATCTCTCCAATTCCATGTCAGATCTGTTTTTGTACATAGATATCAATGTCATAAGCACAGTTTCAAACTTGACATTTATAAAAAGTACAGAAAGCATTTTAAAAACTCAAGGATTGATTTTACACTATATCGATATTGTGAGCAGAACGCCCTTTTAAAATGGTAAAAAAATCAATATATTTCGACTCTGACTAATGATTACCAATGAACAAAAATGATTTCTACTCGAATGGTTATATCGGGGTCCTTGATATTTTCTGTTTTCAAATTTATTACAAATAATTCTCTTCAATATCTTCCTTTGAATTTGATGGTGCAAAAGCACATGGGAAGCAACTCGTGTTCAGAGGTTATCTCCCCGTTGCTATGTTTTTATGGTAATTTTAGCTTCTCTCTTTATCGTTATGCATCTGAGTTTTTTGTTTTTATACTTTTTTAAAAAGTAAAGATATACCGAAATGGTTGCGTTATATTCGAGAGAAATACTTAATTTGGTTTAGTTTTTGTCTTATTCTTCACATAAACAAAGCATGTCGGACCAAAAACATAAATGTTGCATACGTTTGTTTGATGTTGTCACCCAGGAAAAATATTGAAATTGAATTTTCTTCGTGCTTTGATGGTAATAATATCATTTTGTTTGTATACTATACTTAACTGCACTTGACGTTTTTGTTATGGTAATTACCTCTCTTACTAGTATTCTTCAGTTGACGAATTGCTTAGTCAGGGAATGTTTCATGGGGGGGGGCGTGATAGTAAGGAAACGGAACGCGTCCCTAACAATCCCCGCCATAATTGAATCTCCTGTCAATGCGCGACGTAGGAAAGCCAACCTCGAGGCACGTTTGTGGCTCACCAAGTGTGGCATTTGTTGATGCTTCTGCTGCTGCTTCTGCTGTTACTGGTGGTGCTGCCTTCTTGCCGGGGCACGCCTTTGACATGTGCCCCGAGGCGCCTCACGTCCAACAATAGGGTCTCCTCCCCTCGACCACTACGAGCATCCTCTTCTCCCGGCACATCAAAATGTTTGGAATCTCTCCAAAGCTCTGTCGGGTGAGGGTAATTTGGAGCAGAATGTCCCCAGTTCCAATGCCGGACTTGCTGATGACATCACCATACTGGGCAAAAAAGGCTCCCATGCGGTCCTCACTTATATCGGCTGGTACTCCATGGACCGTCACTCGTGTTTTGCGAGTACCCATATACTCAGTTTGCATTCTCCCTTTTTTTGTTGAGAGAATACTTCCGGCCAATTTTTTGGCATCTTCCTCGTTCGCAAGAAGAATGTCCCATAAGGCATTCGACCTCCTTGCCGTGGGGCAACATTTAGTGTCCTCAACCCCTCCTCCATCGTTCCCTTGCTGACCCCAATTAATTTCCGACTTTTCACGTCGGAGGTCAGCAGGGAGATTGTTCGCGTAGTCACTGCGTTTAATACTTCGGGAATGGTTCTGAATTTGTTTCCTTTAACGAATTCCTCATATTTTGTTTTTAGACAGGCGTAATACGCCGCGTCTTTTACTGTTCTTTTTTGCTGCCATACAGTTTCTCGAATGTCACCGGATTCCGGTGGGGATTCGTCAGCATTACTCATGGTATTTTTTCCGCTTTTAAATTTTGCTTTTTGTTATAATTTCCTTTTCCTTTTTTAAACAAAGCATAAAACAAACAAAAGCGGGTCAAAAAAATAAAAATAAAATAAAAACTTGGCTTGTCAAAAAGCAAGTCACACGTTAAAAACAAACAAAACAAAAGAAAATGGGAAAAGCAAAAACAAACAAGTCAAACGCTCAAGAGCGCGGAGGTGATAGAAATTAAAACAAACATTTTACAAACGAAAAATAAAACAATAAAAAAGCAACTCTTTACGTAAAAAGTGGGACGAGGCAAAATGAAAAAGGGGACAAAAATGTAACGCTTGCTTACTAATAAACAAAAATTTATAATTTAAAACTTAAAAATAAAAACTTGACTGACCTAAAAGTAAAAGATATAAAATTAGGAATAAAACGAAACGGGTAACAAGCAAAAAGGGTTAAAATGAAAAACGAAAAATAAAATAGAAGCTGACAATATGCCACTCGCTGGACAAACAACTATTTGCCGAAGGTCTACAAATCAACGGCGTAAGTCCAAATTCGCTTCACACTCTGCGATATTTATTGTGAACAAATTACACAATTATGGCACAAAGCGGGATGAGGCTGGTCGTCACTAACTATCTTATACCTAACTAATCTGATTCACAACCCATTCACCCCTTACAACTTGCCCATTCACCACAAAATCAATCAATCACCAATCAATCCTGCATACACCATAATACCGCACTCTCTCAAGGGGATCCTACAAAACGCGTCCCATGCCATAAAAATTTAATGATAATCAATTATATATAAAAATCTATGATGACTAATGAGAGGGGTGGGAATGAACCCCAAAACAAACTAAATACAAACACAATGTAAACTAAACATAAGTGATGTTAGTAGGGCCCGTCCAACCCTCAAAAAGGAGAGGCCGCTGTATTCTGCCCATTGGACAAAATCAAGGAGACTGGGAAAGGGATAAGAAATTATAAGGACATGGGAAATTAAAAAGCTGACCCAGTCGAAATCAAAAGTGGGGGCAAAACAAACTGGGGAGGTTAGGAATCTCGTGTTGGATCATAACCAAAGAGATAGCCGGGAACAAGTCAGGAACAACATTTACTCGCATTAACTAGGTACACAAAGCTTGTCTAACCTAACCAAGGGAAGGGCTCCACAGGAAAACACCCCGATGTGACATAGGTTGACCTAAAAGAGAAAATCAAGGCTAGCTCCATTCAAACGAACCAAGCTCGCCTCAGTCACTCACCTTTCGCTGAAGACTGTCGAATGCAAGGGTTTTTTATCAGTTCTAATCTGCATCTTGTGCTGATACTCAAAGAATCGGATCAGATCCTGATGAGAAAGACGGATGCCCCGCATGACTTCCTCCTGTCGCGTCGTCCAAATCACCATTCGGGCCGTGGCCAGCAGCGTCAGAAATACCATCCGTTTCACCCCAGAATACGGGGGCGACACATAGTCACACGCGTATGCACGATCAATGGGCACGAGCTTTTCGGGAGCGAGACGAGCCGTCAGCTCGCCGACATGGTCCCATAAGGAGTGGACCCGGGGACAATGGTAGAAGGCGTGCGAAGCCGTTTCTTCTTCCAAACCAAGGCCACAACTTTCACAGACTGGCAAAGCCAAGCCCCATATGAAGTCCTTGTCATTGAGGTAAGCGAAAAATCAGGGTTACTGATGTAATCCGCAGCTGGCGTCCAAGACCAGTAAGAGCGAAACTCATCCTCCGACACGTCGAGCCGGTCGCGTAGGGATTCCTTCGCGACCCCCATGCACTAGAAGACGATAGAAGACATTCCTAGGCTGAGAAAGGTCACTGGACCGAGGAACAACAAGGCCGATTCTGCTTTCAAATTCATCATACTGAATATTTTTTATCACTGTAAAGCGTAAATTTTATGTGAAATCATCGACTATGGCTGCTTAAATATAGCTTCTTTTGAAATATTGGTTCGGTACTCTCATATAAATGCTCGCGCGTATCATATGTGGTTCTAGCCTGTTCCGTTTTTTTTTTTTTTTTTTCGTTACGTATCTTGGTTTTGGTTGTGCAGCTAAGGGAGACCACCAAACAATACTTACGTTTCTGAGTACTTTCTTGAATATACTGTGCACTTCTTGTTCTATTTATTATTTAAGTGCTTTCTCTCGGTGATACGATGGTACCTATTCATACGAATACTTTTTGTATTTATTTCAGCAATTCTGGGATCTGCATGTGAATTGCTGACTAAAGGAATTTTAACGTCTCGCAGGTTGAGGGAGAATCTGGTCCTTGGCGGGATCACCTTAACTGGTTGCTAACATCTCGGTCAGGTATACTGCCTACGTCGACAACATCTTTATGCTTGTAAACGAGCACTACTGAGATCGTAGATGTCGGAAGAGAAATCCGGACGTATGAGACAGTACAGACGCCATGATTAACCGTGATAATCTTGTGGCTGGGTTCGTGGAAAGGTTCGCTTCTCCCGGTGTGGTTTGGTCCCGACCTTCAGCTGGAGAAGTGGTCGGAAGTTCTGGGCAGTGCCGTAGCTGCAGTTAATCTATGGATGCGAAAGAATTTTTCTTTGAAGAAGAGGGACGAGTTGTGCGTTAGGTATCTACCCTGATCTTTTACTGTCTTTCAGTTCTTCGACTCCCTTCAATCACTCTAGATGATCTAGTGAAAGTTCTGTTTCGTCTCCTCTTACGTGGCAAAGCTTCCATGTTGCGTCGTGAGGTTTGCTACCTCCATCCACTAGGATAGTGGTTTAGGAATGCCTCGCAAAGATCTCCGTCGAGATACTTTGCGACTGCATTTCCTTGATCGGATCTGCACACACGTGACGAGAACGGTAGTTTCTGGAAGAAAGATGCCAAAACAGCTTCGCTGTCCTTCAGGAGTATGTACTCGTTTGAATACATAAATTTTTTCCCCGAGGCCAGTGCTCCTTCTACCGCAAAAGTTATTTTTCGCATACAGCCATCCATTCTGAGACCCGGCCGTTGTCGAGAGAGATATTATATCGGGTGGAGCGTTCACGAAAATCTGATCGAAGTGCTTGGTCTGACGAGGGGATAATTTTGCTCCATATGGCCTTGACGCTATGAATTACCTCAATAATAACGAAGCATCACTTACCTGGCTGACGATTCCGAATGCGCACTGTGTCGATAATATTTCATGGCGCGATTGGTTGACTCACCAGAATGCGTCCGGTATGGTGGAATGGAGGAGTATATTGAGCACAGCTTCTTTCACTGACTGGTCGTACGCCTGCCGTGTGAGCTTATTAAAGGCTACATAGTCCGCTTGCTGCACGGACAATTCTTCGTCCTGTACACCAGTTTTTTTTTTAACAATGGGAGCTCGTTGTCGGACAGGAGCAAGCACTAAGCTTCTGTCTTGCTAGCTGTAATCCGAATGGTGGTATGGACGACGAGGATGGGTGAAGTCCACGGGATATTACTCTTCTCTTTTTATTGCTTGGTTGCGTTCTTTCGGCATCAGCAGAAGGTCAAGATCAGAGTGCAGAGATAGAGATCTTCCAAGTATTTCATGTTAGCTTCACCCAGTTAGATTATATCACTTGTTTTTTTTTAAACATGAATAATCGTTGGTCCTCCCGTTTTTTTTTAGTTCCCATATTTTCTTTTTTTTTTTTCATGCTTCTACTCTTTTTGTAAATGACAGAAGGTACAGTTTTTGGGAGTGGTGGGAACATTCGTTTTTTGTTATTTTTTCTCATTTTTTTTTTGTTATTTTTTCCCATCGTTTTTTCATTGGTAATATTTCTGATTTTAAAGCTATTTTAGCTATCTTTCATCAGAATGTAATTCACTTTATTGGAAAATCTTTTAAAAATATACATTTCTAAAACTTTATTTCATAGATTCTAGCTGATTTAAAGATTAATTAATCTGATTTGAAACAAATGTTACTTATTTTTTGTTTAAAATATCTCAAAAATGCACTTTCTAATTGTTTGTTTGCTAGCAAGTTGACAGCTTGACTGACAAACGGAAGTTTACCTATTTTTTATACGGTGGGTACATCTGTAAATTTACGATTGATATTGCATTTAAATTTAGCTGGAAAGCAAGAATTCAAGAAAGTTCTACAAGTGTGAGAGAAGAAACTATTAGCAAAAAACTTTCGGTTACATATAGCAATTTCCGCTGCTAATCTAGTACTACTTTTAAATTCATAAAATCGTGGTGCCAAGGCTGCTTATGGATTAACATTTTGTGGATATGGATGAAGGTTGCTGTGATGACAACTCTGGAATTTTTAGAAGACGGGCTTTCAACATGTGAATGAAATGCTTCAACAATTACATTGATCTTGGAATGCCTTACTTTGAAGATTAGAATTTTGTTTTCATGTGACACTATTTAGCTATGGTAATTGGCTAACTAATTAACCATAGAAATTAAAACAGGAAATACTTATGGCGAAAAAGATTTATCCTGAATGATATACTGATCGATGTTAAAAAAAGATTTCATTTTATTTACGAAAAAGATACTTTTCACAAAAGACAGTAAACCCGTGGAAAAAAGCCATATGTGAGGTTTTGTCAGATACATTTCATAAATATAAGATATTGGAACAATTACAATTTATGTATGTTTATACCACAGCTGGAATTGTTAAAAAATATTATTCTATTTAGGACAATATTGAAATGTACAGTATAAAAAAGGAACACAAGAAATGCAAATACTGTAACTATGAGCATGAAATTGATAGAAAAAGTGGTCCACTTTCGGAAAGATTTGCCATAACTGCCGCGAAAAAATAAAATAAAACGTTTACAGACTGTATGCAAATTTAAAAAGAAAATAGATAGTATAGAAAAAGTTGGAAGAGAAATGATCATTTTTTTTTCAATACAAAAACCCAAGGAAAAGAATTCATTTGAGAAAAGTAAATTAAATGGCATGACGTTTCCAATGCAAGTGGATACGGGAAGTGAAGTCCCTCTCTCCCCCAAAACTTTCTGGGAACAAATGGGTAAACCGAAATTGAAAAAAGTCATCTAAAATTGAGACAATTTGATGAATGTTTTGTAAAAAGGTTGAGATACCTCAATGGAACGTTTGATACCTGTGACCGACTTGAAATTAATCCCATTACAGTAAAGGAATGTAAAAAAATAATGGACTACTAGGCATAGATGTGCTAAAGGAGGATACGTCGAAATTAATCTGTAACGTAAAATCAAAAAAAGAAAAGAGAAGAGTGCGAATATAAAATTAAATGGAAATAGTACCTCTCTTATTTTGAATCTCGTAAATTACCTATTCACCGACCATTGGTAGTTGCTATGTTAAAGAAAATGGTAGAGGATGGAATTTTGGATCATGTTCTTCCATTGTTGTCATGAGAAAAATAAACGGGGTTCTAAGAACATGTGTTGATTTAAAAATAGGCGTAAATCATAAAATATTCCCAATATCGAAACCGCCATTCACAAATTATCGGGCATGAAATGTTTTGCAAAAATTGATTTAAAAACGTCCTCCAACGAAATGCAATAAGAAGATGTATTTTAAAAACAAACACAGTAAGATGTATTTTAAAAAGTGTACATGATTATGTGCATTGTGGGATAATGGCTACGAAGAGGAGATTAAAATTGGAGTCATGGTGACCAGGCTATTATCGTGATATAGATAGATATGTACACAAATTTAAAAAAATGTACAGAAATAAAGAATTTTAAACAAAGGAAAATACATTCATGGCCTAAAGAAACGCGCGTTTAAATGGACCATGCACACATTAATGTCATGAGACTATTTCTGATTTTAGTAGACTTGTAGAGGAACTTGGGGTGATGATGTAAAGAACACACATGGGTTAAAATTTCCTGCTAGCCGGTCCAGCTACAGGAGAATGTTGGACTTTTTGAACGTTAAACACGCTTACTTGAAAATTGAAATTGCTTTTTGTAAACAACAGAAAACCAATAAATTTATAGAATATCGATATGTTATCGATCAAAATATATTGATTTTAACATGTTACAAAAGTTTCACAAGGTTATATAACAAATTTTAAGTTTTACAAAGGTTTCAATTTTACTGAGTTTTACATGCAAAAGCAATCTGTTTGGCTGAATTTTGAACGTTAAACACGCTTACGTGAAAATAGAATTTGCTTTTTGTAAATAACAGAAAAACAATTAAATTATTTATAATCGATATGATATCGATCAAAATATATTGATTTTAACATGTTACAACTGTTTTACAAAGGTTTGAATTATAGTGCTTTTTCATGCAAAAGCAAGCTGTTTTGGCTACTTTTTGAACGTTAAACACGCTTACTTGAAAGTTGAAATTGCTTTTTGTAAACAACAGAAAACCAATAAATTTATTGAATATCGATATGTTATCGATCAAAATATATTGATTTTAACCTGTTGCAAAATTTTTCACAAGGTTATATTACAAATTTTATATTTTACAAAGCTTTGAATTATAGTGTGTTTTACATTCAAAAGCAAGCTGTTTGGGCTACTTTTACAAAAGGTTTGAATTATGGTGAGATTTACAGGCAAAAGCAAGCACTTTTGGCAACTTTTTGAACGTTAAACACGCTTACGTGAAAATTGAAATTGCTTTTCGTAAAGAACAGAAAACCAATAAAATTATTGAAAATCGATATGTTATCGACCAAAATATATTGATTTTAACATGTTACAACTGTTTTCACAAGGTTATATTACAAATATTAAGTTTTACAAAGGTTTGAATTGTAGCGTGTTTTACATGCAAAAGCAAGCTGTTTGGGCTACTTTTTGAACGTTAAACACACTTACGTGAAAATTGAAATTGCTTTTTGTAAACAACAGAAGACCAATGAAATTATTGAAAATCGATATGTTATCGATCAAAATATATTGATTTTAACATGTAACAACTGTTTTCACAAGGTTATCTTAAAAATTATGTTTTACACAGGAGTGAATTATATTGTGTTTTACATGCAAAACAAGCGTTTTTGGCTACTTTTTGAACGTTAAACACGATTACGGGAAAAATAAAATGGCTTTTTGTAAACAACCGAATCCCAATAAAATTATTGAAAACGATATTATCGATCAAAATATATTGATTTTAACATGTTACAACTGTTTTCACAAGGTTATCTAAAAAATTATATGTTTTACAAAGGATTGATTTATAGTGTGTTTTACATGCAAAAGCAAGCTGTTTTGGCTACTTTTTGAACGTTAAACACGCTTACTTGAAAATTGAAAATGCTTTTTGTAAACAACAGAAAACCAATAAAATTATTGAAAATCGATATGTTATCAATCAAAATATATTGATTTTAACATGTTACAAAGTTTTCACAAGGTTATATTACAAATTTTAAATTTTACAAAGGTTTGAATTATAGCGTGTCTTACATGCAAAAGGAAACGTTTTGGGCTACTTTTTGAACGTTAAACAGGTTTACGTAAAAACTGAAATTGCTTTTTGTAAACAACAGAAAACCAATAAAATTATTGAAAATCGATATGTTATCGACCAAAATATATTGATTTTAACATGTTACAACTGTTTTCACAAGGTTATATTACAAATTTTATATTTTACAAAGCTTTGAATTATAGTGTATTTTACATTCAAAAGCAAGCTGTTTGGGCTACTTTTTGAACGTTAAACACGCTTATTTGATAATTGAAATTGCTTTTCGTAAACAATAGAAAATTAATAAAATTATTGAAAATCGATATGTTATCGATCAAAATATATTGATTTTCACATGTTACAAGTGTTTTTAAAAGGTTATATTACAAATTTGAAGTTTAACAAAGGTTTGAATTGTAGCGTGTTTTACATGCAAAAGCAAGCTGTTTTGGCTAATTTTTGAAAGTTAATCACGCTTACGTGAAAATTGCAGTTAATTTTTGTAAACAACAGAAAACCAATAAAATGTTAGTGAGTTTTACATGGAAAAGCAAGCTGTTAAAACCTACCAAATTGTTGAAAATCGATATGCTTATGATCAAAATATATTGATATTAACATGTTGCAACTGTTTTCACAAGGGTATATTACAAATTTAAGTTTTACAAAGGTTTAAATTATAGTGTTTTTTACATGCAATAGGAAGCGGTTTTGGCTACTTTTTGAACGTTAAACACGCTTACATGAAAATTGAAAATGCTTTTTGTAAACAACAGAAAACAAATAAATTTATTGAAAATCGATATGTTATCGATCAAAATATATTGATTTTCACATGTTACGAGTGTTTTCAAAAGATTATATTACAAATTTGATGTATTCAAATCTTAGAATTATAGTGAGTTTTACATGCAAAAGCAATTACTTTTGACTACTTTTTGAACGTTGAACACGCTTTCATGAAAATTGAAATTGCTTTTTGTAAACAACAGTAAACAAATAAAATTATTGAAAATCTATGTTTTCGATCAAATATATTGATTTTAACATGTTAAAACTGTTTTCACAAGGTTATACTACAAATTTAACTTTTACAATGGTATGAATATTAGTGAGTTTTAGATGCAAAAGCAAGCTGTTTGAGCTACTTTTTGAACGTTAAACACGCTTACTTGAAAATTGAAATTGCTTTTCGTAAACAATAGAAAACCAATGAAATTTTTGAAAATCGAGATGTTATCGATCAAATTATATTGATTTTAAAACGTTACACCTATTACACAAGGATATATTACGAAATTTTAAGTTTTACAAAGGTTTGAATTATAGTGTGTTTTCCATGCAAAAGAAGCGGTTTTGTATACTTTTTGAATGTTAAACACGCTTACGTGAAAAAAGAAATGGCTTTTTGAAAACAACAGAAAACCAATAAAATTATTGAAAATCATTATCTTATCCATCAAAATATATTGATTTTAACATGTTACAACTGTTTTCACAAGGTTATATTACAAATATTATATTTTACAAAGGTTTGAATTATAGTGAATTTACATGCAAACGCAAGCAATTTTGGCTACTTTTTGAACGTTAAACAGGCTTACGTGAAAATTGGAATTGCTTTTTGTAAAGAACAGAATACCAAAAAATTATGGAAATCGATATGCTATCCATCAAAATATATTGATTTTAATATGTTACAACTGTTTTCACAAGGTTATATTACAAATTTTATGTTTTACAAAGGTTTGAATTATAGTGTTTCTTACATGCAAAAGCAAGTTGTTCTGGCTACTTTTTGAACGTTAAACACTCTTACGTGAAAATTGGAATTGCTTTTCGGAAACAACAGAAAACCAATAAAATAAGCGAAAATCGACATGTTAATTGTCAAAATATATTGATTTTAACATGTTACAACTGTTTTCACAAGCTTATATAACAAATTTTATGTTTTACATAGGTTTGAATTATAGTGAATTTTACATGCAAAAGCAAGCTCTTTTGGCTACTGTTTGAAAGTTAAACAGTCTTTCGTGAAAACTGAATTTGATTTTTAAACAACAGAAAATCTATAAAATTATTGAAAATCGATATGTTTATGATCAAAATGCATCTGTTTGACTACTTTTTCAACGTTAAACATGCTAGTTGAAAATATAAACAACTATTTGAAAACATTAGAAAGCCAATGAAATTATTGAAAATCGATATGCAATCAATCCATATGTATTGATTTTAACTAGTTTCATAAGTTTTGATAAAGTTATATTACAAATTTTATGTTTTACAAAGGTTTGAATTACATAGTGATTTACATGCAAAATTTAGCTGTTTTGACTACTTTTTCAACGCTAGTTTGAAAATATAAATAACTGTTTCAAACCATTAGAAAGCCAAAGAAATTATTGAAAATCGATACACAATCAATCTAAATGTATTGATTTTAACTAGTTTCATGCATTTTGACAATGATATATTACAAATTTTATGTTTTACAAAGGTTTGAATTACATAGTGATTGACATGCAAAATCAAACTGTTTTGACTATTTTTTTAACGTTAAACACGGTAGCTTGAAAATATATACAACTTTGTGAAAACATTAGAAACTCAATGAAATTAGGGAAAATCGATATGCAATCAATCAAAATGTATTGATTTTAACTAGTTTCATCAGTTTTGACAAAGTTATATTACATATTTTATGTTTTACAAATGTTTCAATTACATAGTGAGTTACATGCAAAATCTGGCTGTTTTGACTACATTTTCAACGCTAATTTGAAAATATATGCAACGGTTTGAAAACATTAGAAAGTCAATGAAATTATTTAAAATCGATATGAAATCAATCTAAATGTATTGATTTTAACTAGTTTCATAAGTTTTGACAAAGTTTTATTACAAATTTTATGTTTTACAAAGTTTTGAATTAAATAGTGCAAAATGTATTGATTTTAACTAGTTTCATAAGTTTTGACAAAGTCATATTACAAATTTTAAGTTTTACACACTTTTGAATTACATAGTGATTTACATGCAAAATCTAGCTGTTTTGACTACTTTTTCAACGCTAGTTTGAAAAAAAAACTCTTTGAAAACATTAGAAAGTCAATCAAATTATTAAAAATCGATATGCAATCAATCAAAATGTATTGAATTTAACTAGTTGCATAATTTTGACAAAGTTATATTACAAATTTTATGTTTTACAAAGTTTTGAATTCCATAGTGATTTACATGCAAAATCTGGCTGTTTTGACTACATTTTCAACGCTAGTTTGAAAAAATAAATAACTGTTTGAAAACATTAGAAAGTCAATGAAATTATTGAAAATCGATATGCAATCAATCAAAATGTATTGATTTTAAATACTTTCATAAGTTTTGACAATGTTACATTACAAATTTTATGTTTTACAAAGGTTTGAATTACAGTTATTTACATGCAAAATCTAGCTGTTTTGACTACTTTTTCAACTTTATACCCGCTAGCATGAAAACATAAACAACTCTTTGAAAACATCAGAAAGACAATGAAGTTATTGAAAATCGATATGCAATCCATCAAAATGTATTGATTTTAACTAGTTTCATAAGTTTTGAAAAAGTTATATTACAAATTTTATGTTTTACAAAGTTTTGAATTACATAGTGATTTACATGCGACTTACATCGTCCCGTACGACCGGTGTTCGACGAAGTTCTGCTGGACTATTCTCTGTTTTTCGACTATTATTACTTTAAGTTCCTTTGATTTTTTTTTTTATTACTGACCTTTTTGTGAAAGTTTTATTCTCTTTTTCCCCCTTTGTTTTGTTTTCCCCTCATTTTATTTTCCCCCTTTTCTTTGTTTGTTTATTCTTCTTTTATTTATTATTTGATTATATTTTTTATTTCAGTAAATCCCTCCCCACTTTTACGCCGTATTGTACGTCGTACTTTATTTGTTCACATTTCACTACGTTTTACTTGTTCTTTGTCGTTCTTGGTTTTAATATTTGTTAATTATTCTGTGTTCTATCGTTTAGTTTTTGTTTTGTTAATTATATATTTTCGTTTTTTAATTTCTATGATCTCGTTCGTCGGACTGACTAGAAAATTTCTAGTAGCCGTCATATTGTTTTGTGAACCTGTTTTGTCACTTTTCGTTCTGTTTTTTATTGTTTAAATAATTTCCTTTTCTTTATTTTCTGTTTAAATTTGTCTTTTTCTCGTTCGCGTACTCGTTGTCTGTAATTTGTAGCTGTTAAATTTTATTTTGTACCTTTCTTTCTGTTTTCACATATTCCTTTTGACCCCTTTTTGCTTGTTTATCTCTTTGTTTTCATATACAATTTTTCTTTTTTTTCTTTTGTTTAATTATATATATATATTTGCTATTGTGCGGAAAAATATCTTGTCTGAAAAAAATATGGGTAAGTCTGCGAGGAAGAACTTGTTTGGCACCAAAAAAAAAAACTGACCCTCCTGATAAATCTTCGGTAAAAAAGAAATAGATGCAGAAGACCCTAAAAAATTAAATCCTAATTCTTTTCAAAATGAAAATGAAAAAGAAAAAAATAGTCCATAAAAAGTATCGTGTCCGCTAATGGCAAACATTTTGTAACAGAAAACTGTTCACAAGAAGAAGGTATGGTGGCCGATAATGGCCAAAATCTTGTAACAGAAACCAGCATTCAAGAACAAGGTATGGAAGCCTAGGTTGGTCAAAATACCGAAACCGTTAAAGCTTCAGAAGAAGAAAGTAAAGTAGAAGATAACGGCCAAAGTGCCGTTAGTAAACAACAAGAGGAAATTATGGTGACTGAATATAGCCAAAACTCGGAAAATCTCACACCCAAGAATAATGATGCGGCCGGATAGACGCCCTCATGCTGGAAGCCCCGCCGAAATGTAAGATCAACATGACGGAGTTCCTGGAGAAAGCCAAGAGCTACGCACATCTGGTGACAGCAGATGGGCTCTTGTCCAATCCCGTGGAACTAAAGAAGGTTGAAAAAGGAATTGTTCAAGATTTGTTGCTCCACAAAAGACACTGTCATTAAAGCCTTGATTTCGCTGGGAATCAAATCTCAGCGAGTTATAAAAGGGAAAGCCTTTTTCATGTGGGACGTACTGTTGCCCGCGCTTCCGATTGTGAGAAAGCATCAACGCGTGACCTCATAACAAAAGTTCTGATATTGCGAACCGAATATGAAGGCAGGCGGAAGACCATATTTCAGTATATGAGGTTCCTCCTCAGATTGTCGGGGAGCACTTGGCCGCGTATCTGTCCCAGTTTGGACAGATACTCAGTGCTTCCTCAGACGATCTGACCCGGGGGTGGAGTTTTGAGTTGATGATCAGTCAAAAAGCCTTGGTCTCCATCCCCAACTGTCTGGATTTAGAGGGCCAGAAAATTCCAATTATAGTTATGGTCCGTAAACCGGCATGCTGGAAGTGTGGAAAGATTGGTCACCTTTCCTCTTCCTGCCCAGAGAAGAAGGCCTCTGATGTTCTGGCCCCAGCCCAACCAAATCCCCCTTTGGTCGAGTCTGTTAAATCCGTCACGCCTGTAGTGGGCATACCTGCGACCAGGACCGGTGTGGAGAATCCCCCGGTTGGGTCTAAATCTCAGCCCCCATTCCCCGAAATGCATTTGCCCGCCGCTAGTGCGGTTAGGGAGAAGGAAGAGTGGGAATGGCAGGTCGTGGGTAAGACAAAAGGGAAGACCCAGGCAGCGGGACCTCGTCCTACACCTAAAACAGAAAATGACACATACAGCCCCACTCCCTCAACCAGTGCTAAGGGCGACTCTCCGGTCAGCTATTCGGCGAAACTGCAGGAGAAAATGGTTAAATACGAATCATCCTTTGAAAAAAAGGAAAAATTACTACAACTACAGAACTCTTTAAAACGACGTAATACAGGAAAAAAAATCTGGCTTCTCCTTTTCGGCACCGTCTCCCCCTGCCCCAAAACAGCACCATATGGTCCCTCCTCCAAGTTTCAAATCCTCAGACAAACTCCAATCATACATGACAACATTAAAAAAGGCATCCAAATCATCATCTCCCATCCCTTCCCCAAATCTTTCCCCTAAGAAAACTCCCATCAATCCCCCCCATAAACCGGAAAAACATAAAAGACAACGCAGTCCTTCGTCAAATTCTCCGGAAGCAACAGTGGAAAAAACGATTAAATCAAAACCAAAACCAATTTTCAATAGAGGGGAGGACGTGTGCTGAATCTCTAAAGATGTTGAAGAAAAAGCCCAAACAGTGGAAAATATAAAACCACTATTAAACTTACGCAAAATATACAATTTAGACGTAGAGGACCCTCGAAATTTCCCCAAAGCAAAGAGAGTCCTCACCGTTGTTCGCTCAGGAGCGGCTGGCAAACAGATATGGTCGATGATGGCGGAAGCCAATGAAACATTTGGAATGTTCCCGCCTATGGCATGTTTTGAAGATGATGTGGTTAAGAAATTACAACAATTTTGTTCAGGGAGGTTCCCAGTTTTTGAACACCCCTCCCTGTATAGAGCTTTGAAATTAACCTTCCCCCTGGACATTGGCGGCCTGTCTCCTGATGGCTCCATCAAGAGTGAGATGGGTACTGGCTCATTGGGAGAGGCCGTCGGTGTCCTGTCCCCGGCCATGTTCAATGCAGGAGAGCAACCCTAATCGGTTTTCATCATGGCTCTCTGGTTAGCAAGTCTGAATGCCCGAGGCCTGAGGTCGGAGTCTCGCAGGGCGAGGCTCTCTCGTGACCTTCAGCGTCTTGGGGTGAATATTTGTTGTGTACAAGAGACCCGTTTTTCTACTCATGACTATGAGAACATACTGTCTAGGGGTTCTCTCTCTATTCAGCCTGTTTTGATGGCCGTTCGAGAGGTCTCTTGCCTGGTAAGCAAGTCTTTGAAGGCTGCGTGTGTTCATGTCTTCGCGGATCCGGCGGGCAGACTTTGTGTACTGGATGTTACCATAAAGGATAAGGCTCTTCGTCTCATTGGGGTTTATGCGCCCAATGTCCATTCTGAGCGGCCTGCTTTGTTTCGGCAGATCGAGCCGTTTTTGACGACATCACGGCGGGTAGTTTTAGTGGGTGATTGGAATGCCGTCATTGATCCCGATATAGATCGTATAGGGCCAATTTCGGGTACTAATAACCGGGGCGTTAAACAGTTTCCGGACTTTGTCGACGGGTTTGATCTTGTCGATAAGTACCGGAACGAACACCCTCGGAAAGTAGTGTGGACTTGGACTAATAGTGGCGGCTTGTCTAGTTATCTAGACCGAGTCTTAGTTAAGAGAGTCGAAGTAGGGCTTTTAGGGTGTCCAAGTTTCCATGAGATAGTTTATACGGATCATAGGCTTGTCCGGGTGCGTGTAAACTTAGATAAACCTAAGGTTAGGATGGCTGGCTACTGGAAATTAAACTCATCATTATTTGGTGAGCAAGATTTCCGGGACCAGCTGCTACTAATGATACAGAGGGAACTGACGGGAGCGGTTGTGGGAAATGCCTGGTGGGATAATTTAAAATCCAAAATTAGAACGTTTGCTGCTGATTATAGTCGTCGGCTCAATCTAGATAGATTAGCGGCGCAAACGGTTTTAGAGCAGAAGGTTGATCGGGCGGTTAAATCCCGTGTTAGTGGGGACATAGCCTTAGCTAAGGCGGAGTTGGCCTCCTTGCTTATCAAGAAGGATCAAGCTCTGGTAGTTAGGGCTAGGTTAAAAAGAATGTCCTCTGAGGCAACGAATATGGCCGCTGAATTGCGCGCAGAGGAAGCCCGGAATGCATCATGTCGACATATCGCATGCGTCACATTGCCGGATAAGCGGTCAGTGACTACAAACGAGGGCATATGCGAGGCTTTTCGTGACTACTTTCAGGAGCTTTTTACCAGGGAGCCCGGTCTGACCCCTGCTCAGTTCGACGCCTATTTAGCTGACTTTCCCTGCCTCGAGGCAGCTGAAGCAGCTAGGTGCGAGGGTCCCATTACAGAGTCGGAAGTCTGGGAAGCGCTGAAACAGGTTGGCCTGGACAAGTCTCCGGGACTAGATGGTCTTCCGTACGAAGTGTACTTGAGGCGGTCGCCCGTTTTTGTTCTGCTGCTGGCACTGATTTTCGGCAACTGGATGAAGCAGGGGTCTATACTCCAACGCTTCACCAGGGGCGTGATCAAGTTGTTACGCAAGGACAAAAACGGCGGGGATGGGTTAGGTAACTTTCGCCCTTTAACTATGTTAAACACAGTTAAAGATTTTGGCTAAGATCTTGGCTAACCGTTTGCAGGTTGTCCCGTCTCGTCTGATTGGCTCTGAACAGACTTGCGCTGTGAAGGGTAGGACTATTCAGGATAATCTTCATATGGTACGCCTGATCATCGAGCTGGTGGAAGTGAATGGGGTACGATCGGAGCCTTTCGTATTGTCTCGCTCCATTCGTCAAGATTGTCCGCTGTCGCCGTTGCTTTACGTTCTTGTGTTGGAACCATTCCTTCGCAAGTTAAAGGCGAATCCGGTCCTACGCGGAATTGCCCTGCCCGGTGGTAGCACATCGGCCAGGTATTCTGCCTATGCTGACGACGTTTCGACTCTTGTGTCGAGCAGAGCCGAGATTGACGAAGTCAGCAAAGAAATCAGTTTGGTATTGTTAGGGGACAAGATCAACCGCGATGTCTGTTGGCTTGCGGTTGGGTGCGTGGAAGGGAGTTTCTCTTCCCGGACCTTTCCACTGGACGGATGGGCCGGTCAAGATTCTCGGTATCTGGTTCGGTCCTGATCTCCAGTTGGAAATGAATTGGTCGGAGGTGCGAGGGAAGGCCGAAATCGCAATTAATTTGTGGTCTCGGAGGAATCTTTCCTTAAAGGGAAAGGCGGAAGTTTGTGTTTCACACATCTACCCAATTCTCGTTTACCGACTCTTGGTACTTCCACTTCCGTATGGCACTTTGCTGGCATTAATGAGGCTCTTGTTCTCCTTCTTGTGGGGAGGCAAGGCCTCCAGAGTCACTCGGGGGATCTGTTGCCTTCATCCTTCTGAAGGCGGTCTGGGCATGCCAAGCATTGAGATTCGTTAACATATGCTTCGCATCAGATTTCTAGATCGAATGTGTCGCGGCTCGGATGAGGACGGCGCCTTTTGGAAGGAAGACGCCCGTAAGAACTTCCCATCCCTGAGAAGTGTGCACTTGTGCGAGGAAGAAGCCCGCCGTTTACCTCGAGCTGAGTGCTCCTTCTATCGCGAATCTCGACTTGTTCTGAAGCGCCTCTTAAGGGCGTTGAATGGCCTCTCCAACGCCCAGGCGTTGTCTCTTAAGACATTATATCAAGTGTTAGTCAGGGGGTCTGATTGACGATCTCCGTCTTGCGAGGCAGGAGGCTCGCTCAATATGGCCTTGGGCGCCCGGGTTGAAATGTCTCAATAACGATGAGGCATCACTCACCTGGCTGGTGATTCGTGGGGCCCTCTGGGTCGCCAAAAGATTTTTGTTCAGCTGGCTTGGAAAATTCTCCAAACTGCCGTCGCTGTGTTGGAGAGGTCGAGACTCTGTGTCACGCCTTCTTTCAGTGCAAGGCGGTAGTGCCGTTGTGCAAGTTTGTTGAAGGCCTGATGGTCCGCATGCTGCATGGAAAGTTGTTTGTCCTTCAAGCCTCTTCCGTTTGTAGCAATGTGGCACCGCGGATGACGAAGGCTGAACAATATGTGTTCCACTGCTTGCTAGGAGTTATGAGAGTCGTGATTTGGACAAAGCGACAGAAGGGATTCTATGGCGGCGAGAAGTTCACCTCTTCCCAACTGATCTTTTACTTTAAGCATCTGTTAAAGTCAAGATTAGGACGGAAAGGGAGAGGCTCTCTTCATCAGAATTCAGCAAAAGGTGGGTGCATCTTGCGCGCATGTGTCGTGTGAAAGGGGCTGACCTTGAGTGGCATTTTGATGCCGGTTAGGCATTAGGATATTGCTTTTCCTGGGTTGAACTAGTGCAACCCATCCACAAACTAGGCTAGTTTAGGTTCATTTGTTGATGTTTTTGTTTCTTTTTATTTTATTTTAGTTAACTTAGCTAGAGTATGTATGCTCATTGGTTCCTTATATTTCTGTCCCCATTTTTTTCTTTAAGTTTAATTACACATCCCCTCCCACTTTTAGGTGGTCAGTGATGCCAGTTCTCCGGTGGATGCGGCGGGCCTTTCGTTTCGCGTGAGTGTTTCCGTATTTGTTGTTGTGTTTGAATGTGTGCGTATTAGTGTGTGTGTGAGGGATGAATGACTATTTTCTACTATTATAGTCCCGCATTGATTTCGGCCAGTGAACAGGTATTTCTGTCATATTAGGTGATAGGGGGGGTTATTACAATTAATATATTCTTTAGTTAATTGAAAATAGATTAGTGCTCATATTGTAAATACTCATTGGGGTTCATTTTTAGAATTATTATTATTTTTCCCTCCCTACAACATATATTGAATTGTATATATGGGGACTAGTTAGTCCTTTCAGAGAGACGATAAGGTATTATGGTGTTTGTAGTTTGAAATGTGCGTAAGAAAGTGTTGTTTTGGTGTAAGGAAAATTATACTTCAGTTAAAATTAGGACAGTAGAAGACAGTCCTCTCCCCATTCCCCTTTTCGGCCTTGTGCCACATTTCTGTTTTAGTACAGAATAAATATCCATAGTGATTTACATGCAAAATATAGCTGTTTTCACTAATTTTCAACGCTAGTTTGAAAAGATAAATAACTGATGGAAAACATTAAAAAGTCAAATAAATTATTGAAAATCGATATGTAATCAATGAAAATGTATTAATGTTAACTAGTTTCATAAGATTTCACAAAGTTATATTACAAATTTTATGTTTTACAAAGGTTTGAATTACATAGCGATTTACATGCAAAATCAAGCTGTTTTGACTACTTTTTCAACCCAGGTATGAAAATATCAATAACTCTTTGAAAACATTAGAAAAACAATAAAATTATCGAAAATCGATATGAAATCAATCAAAACTCATTGATTTTAACTCGTTTCTAAAGTTTTGACAAAGTTATATTAAAAATATTATGATTTACACAGCTTTTAATTAAATAGCGATTTACATGCAAAATCTAGCTGTTTTCACTATTTTTCAACGCTTGTTTGCAAATATAATTAAAGGTACGAAAACATTAGAAAAACAATGAAATTATTGAAAATCGATATGAAATCAATCAAAACTTATTGATTTTAACTAGTTTCTAAAGTTTTGACAAAGTTATATTAAAAATTTTATGTTTTACACAGCTTTTAATTACATAGCGATTTACATGCAATTTCTCGCTGTTTTCACTACTTTTTCAACGCTAGTTTGAAAATATCAATAACTGTGTGAAAACATTAGAAAAACAATGAAATTATTGAAAATCGATATGAAATCAATCAAAAGTTATTGATTTTAACTAGTTTCTAAAGTTTTGACAAAGTTATATTAAAAATTTTGTTTTACACAGGTTTTAATTACATAGCGATTTACATGCAAAATCAAGCTTTTTTCACTACTTTTCAACGCTTTTTTGCAAATATCAATAACTGTGTGAAAACATTAGAAAAACAATGAAATTATTGAAAATCGATATGAAATCAATCAAAACTTATTGATTTTAACTAGTTTCTAAAGTTTTGACAAAGTTATATTAAAGATTTTATGTTTTACACGGGTTTTAATTACTTAGCGATTTACATGCAAAATCTAGCTTTTTTCACTACTTTTTCAACGCTAGTTTGAAAATATCAATAACTGTGTGAAAACATTAGAAAAACAATGAAATTATTGAAAATCGATATGAAATCAATCAAAACTTATTGATTTTAACTAGTTTCTAAAGTTTTGACAAAGTTATATTAAAAATTTTATGTTTTACACAGGTTTTAATTACATAGCGATTTACATGCAAAATCTAGCTTTTTTCACTACTTTTTCAACGCCAGTTTGAAAATATCAATAGCTGTGTGAAATCATTAGAAAAACAATGAAATTATTGAAAATCGATATGAAATCAATCAAAACTTATTGATTTTAACTAGTTTCTAAAGATTTGAAAAAGTTATACTAAAAATTTTATGTTTTACACAGCTTTAAATTACATAGCGATTTACATGAAAATCAAGCTGTTTTCACTACTTTTCAACGCTTTTTTGCAAATATAAATAACTGTGTGAAAACATTAGAAAAACAATGAAATTATTGAAAATCGATATGAAATCAATCAAAACTTATTGATTTTAACTAGTTTCTAAAGTTTTGACAAAGTTATATTAAAGATTTTATGTTTTACACAGGTTTTAATTACTTAGCGATTTACATGCAAAATCTAGCTTTTTTCATTACTTTTTCAACGCTAGTTTGAAAATATCAATAACTGTGTTAAAACATTAGAAAAACAATGAAATTATTGAAAATCGATATGAAATCAATCAAAACTTATTGATTTTAACTAGTTTCTAATGTTTTGACAAAGTTATATTAATAATTTTATGTTTTACACAGCTTTTAATTACATAGCGATTTACATGCAAAATCGAGCTGTTTTCATTACTTTTCAACGCTTTTTTGAAAATATTAATAACACTTTGAAAACATTAGAAAAACAATGAAATTATTGAAAATCGATATGAAATCAATCAAAACTTATTGATTTTAACTAGTTTCTAAAGTTTGACAAAGTTATATTAAAGATTTTATGTTTTACACAGGTTTTAATTACACAGCTATTTACATGCAAAATCGAACTGTTTTCACTACTTTTTCAACGCTAGTTTGAAAATATCAATAACTCTGTGAAAACATTAGAAAAACAATGAAATTATTGAAAATCGATATGAAATCAATCAAAACTTATTGATTTTAACTAGTTTCTAAAGTTTTGACAAAGTTATATTAAATATTTTATGTTTTACACAGGTTTTAATTACATAGCGATTTACATGCAAAATCAAGCTGTTTTCACTACTTTTCAATGCTTTTTTGCAAATATCAATAACACTTTGAAAACATTAGAAAAACAATGAAATTATTGAAAATCGATATGAAATCAATCAAATCTTATTGATTTTAACTAGTTTCTAAAGTTTTGACAAGTTATATTAAAAATTTTATGTTTTACACAGCTTTAAATTACATAGCGATTTACATGCAAAATCAAGCTGTTTTCACTACTTTTCAACGCTTTTTTGCAAATATCAATAACACTTTGAAAACATTAGAAAAACAATGAAATAATTGAAAATAGATATGAAATCAATCAAAACCTATTGATTTAACTAGTTTCTAAAGTTTTGACAAAGTTATATTAAAAATTTTATGTTTTACACAGCTTTTAATTACATAGCGATTTACATGCTAAATCTAGCTTTTTTCACTACATTTTCACGCTAGTTTGAAAATATCAATAACTGTGTGAAAACATAAGAAAAACAATGAAAATATTGAAAATCGATATGAAATCAATCAAAACTTATTGATTTTAACTAGTTTCTAAAGTTTTGACAAAGTTATATTAAAGATTTTATGTTTTACACAGGTTTTAATTGCACAGCGATTTACATGCAAAATCGAGCTGTTTTCACTACTTTTTCAACGCTAGTTTGAAAATATCAATAACTCTGTGAAAACATTAGAAAAACAATGAAATTATTGAAAATCGATTTGAAATCAATCAAAACTTATTGATTTTAACTAGTTTCTAAAGTTTTGACAAAGTTATATTAAAGATTTTATGTTTTACACAGGTTTTAATTACATAGCGATTTACATGCAAAATCTAGCTGTTTTCACTACTTTTTCAACGCTAGTTTGAAAATATCAATAGCTGTGTGAAATCATTAGAAAAACAATGAAATTATTGAAAATCGATATGAAATCAATCAAAACTTATTGATTTTAACTAGTTTCTAAAGTTTTGACAAAGTTATATTAAAGATTTTATGTTTTACACAGCTTTTAATTACATAGCGATTTACATGCTAAATCTAGCTTTTTTCACTACTTTTTCACGCTAGTTTGAAAATATCAATAACTGTGTGAAAACATAAGAAAAACAATGAAATTATTGAAAATCGATATGAAATCAATCAAAACTTATTGATTTTAACTAGTTTCTAAAGATTTGACAAAGTTATATTAAAGATTTTATGTTTTACACAGCTTTTACATAGCTTTTAATAACATAGCGATTTACATGCAAAATCTAGCTGTTTTCACTACTTTTCAACGCTTTTTTGCAAATATCAATAACTGTTTGAAAACATTAGAAAAACAATGAAATTATTGAAAATCGATATGAAATCAATCAAAACTTATTGATTTTAACTAGTTTGAGATGTTTTGACAAAGTTATATTAAAAATTTTATGTTTTACACAGCTTTTAATTACATAACGATTTACATGCAAAATCTAGCTTTTTTCACTACTTTTACAACGCTAGTTTGAAAATATCAATAACTGTGAGAAAACATAAAAAAAACAATGAAATTATTGAAAATCGATATGAAATCAATCAAAACTTATTGATTTTAAATAGTTTCTAAAGTTTTGACAAGTTATATTAAAAATTTTATGTTTTACACAGCTTTAAATTACATCCCGATTTACATGCAAAATCTAGCTGTTTTCACTACTTTTCAACGCTTTTTTGCAAATATCAATAACACTTAGAAAACATTAGAAAAACAATGAAATTATTGAAAATCGATATGAAATCAATCAAAACTTATTGATTTTAACTAGTTTCTAAAGTTTTGACAAAGTTATATTAAAGATTTTATGTTTTACACAGGTTTTAATTACATAGCGATTTACATGCAAAATCTAGCTTTTTTCACTACTTTTTAAACGCTTTTTTGAAATATCAATAACTGTTTGAAAACATTAGAAAAACAATGAAATTATTGAAAATCGATATGAAATCAATCAAAACTTATTGATTTTAACTAGTTTGAGATGTTTTGACAAAGTTATATTAAAGATTTTATGTTTTACACAGCTTTTAATTACATAGCGATTTACATGCTAAATCTAGCTTTTTTCACTACTTTTTCACGCTAGTGTGAAAATATCAATAACTGTGTGAAAACATAAGAAAAACAATGAAATTATTGAAAATCGATATGAAATCAATCAAAACTTATTGATTTTAACTAGTTTCTAAAGTTTTGACAAAGTTATATTAAAGATTTTATGTTTTACACAGGTTTTAATTACACAGCGATTTACATGCAAAATCGAGCTGTTTTCACTACTTTTTCACGCTAGTTTGAAAATATCAATAACTGTGTGAAAACATAAGAAAAACAATGAAATTTTTGAAAATCGATATGAAATCAATCAAAACTTATTGATTTTAACTAGTTTCTAAAGTTTTGACAAAGTTATATTAAAGATTTTATGTTTTACACAGGTTTTAATTACACAGCGATTTACATGCAAAATCGAGCCGTTTTCACTACTTTTTCAACGCTAGTTTGAAAATATCAATAACTCTGTGAAAACATTAGAAAAACAATGAAATTATTGAAAATCGATTTGAAATCAATCAAAACTTATTGATTTTAACTAGTTTCTAAAGTTTTGACAAAGTTATATTAAAGATTTTATGTTTTACACAGCTTTTACATAGCTTTTAATTATATAGCGATTTACATGCAAAATCGAACTGTTTTCACTACTTTTTCAACGCTAGTTTGAAAATATCTATAACTCTGTGAAAACATTAGAAAAACAATGAAATTATTGAAAATCGATATGAAATCAATCAAAACTTATTGATTTTAACTAGTTTCTAAAGTTTTGACAAAGTTATATTAAAGATTTTATGTTTTACACAGGTTTTAATTACATAGCGATTTACATGCAAAATCAAGCTGTTTTCACTACTTTTCAATGCTTTTTTGCAAATATCAATAACACTTTGAAAACATTAGAAAAACAATGAAATTATTGAAAATCGATATGAAATCAATCAAATCTTATTGATTTTAACTAGTTTCTAAAGTTTTGACAAGTTATATTAAAAATTTTATGTTTTACACAGCTTTAAATTACATAGCGATTTACATGCAAAATCAAGCTGTTTTCACTACTTACTTTTCAACGCTTTTTTGCAAATATCAATAACACTTTGAAAACATTAGAAAAACAATGAAATAATTTAAAATCGATATGAAATCAATCAAAACCTATTGATTTAACTAGTTTCTAAAGTTTTGACAAAGTTATATTAAAAATTTTATGTTTTACACAGCTTTTAATTACATAGCGATTTACATGCTAAATCTAGCTTTTTTCACTACTTTTTCACGCTAGTTTGAAAATATCAATAACTGTGTGAAAACATAAGAAAAACAATGAAAATATTGAAAATCGATATGAAATCAATCAAAACTTATTGATTTTAACTAGTTTCTAAAGTTTTGACAAAGTTATATTAAAGATTTTATGTTTTACACAGGTTTTAATTGCACAGCGATTTACATGCAAAATCGAGCTGTTTTCACTACTTTTTCAACGCTAGTTTGAAAATATCAATAACTCTGTGAAAACATTAGAAAAACAATGAAATTATTGAAAATCGATTTGAAATCAATCAAAACTTATTGATTTTAACTAGTTTCTAAAGTTTTGACAAAGTTATATTAAAGATTTTATGTTTTACACAGGTTTTAATTACACAGCGATTTACATGCAAAATCGAGCCGTTTTCACTACTTTTTCAACGCTAGTTTGAAAATATCAATAACTCTGTGAAAACATTAGAAAAACAATGAAATTATTGAAAATCGATTTGAAATCAATCAAAACTTATTGATTTTAACTAGTTTCTAAAGTTTTGACAAAGTTATATTAAAGATTTTATGTTTTACACAGCTTTTACATAGCTTTTAATTATATAGCGATTTACATGCAAAATCGAACTGTTTTCACTACTTTTTCAACGCTAGTTTGAAAATATCTATAACTCTGTGAAAACATTAGAAAAACAATGAAATTATTGAAAATCGATATGAAATCAATCAAAACTTATTGATTTTAACTATTTTCTAAAGTTTTGACAAAGTTATATTAAAGCTTTTATGTTTTACACAGGTTTTAATTACATAGCGATTTACATGCAAAATCAAGCTGTTTTCACTACTTTTCAATGCTTTTTTGCAAATATCAATAACACTTTGAAAACATTAGAAAAACAATGAATTTATTGAAAATCGATATGAAATCAATCAAATCTTATTGATTTTAACTAGTTTCTAAAGTTTTGACAAGTTATATTAAAAATTTTATGTTTTACACAGCTTTAAATTACATAGCGATTTACATGCAAAATCAAGCTGTTTTCACTACTTACTTTTCAACGCTATTTTGCAAATATCAATAACACTTTGAAAACATTAGAAAAACAATGAAATAATTGAAAATCGATATGAAATCAATCAAAACCTATTGATTTAACTAGTTTCTAAAGTTTTGACAAAGTTATATTAAAAATTTTATGTTTTACACAGCTTTTAATTACATAGCGATTTACATGCTAAATCTAGCTTTTTTCACTACTTTTTCACGCTAGTTTGAAAATATCAATAACTGTGTGAAAACATAAGAAAAACAATGAAAATATTGAAAATCGATATGAAATCAATCAAAACTTATTGATTTTAACTAGTTTCTAAAGTTTTGACAAAGTTATATTAAAGATTTTATGTTTTACACAGGTTTTAATTGCACAGCGATTTACATGCAAAATCGAGCTGTTTTCACTACTTTTTCAACGCTAGTTTGAAAATATCAATAACTCTGTGAAAACATTAGAAAAACAATGAAATTATTGAAAATCGATTTGAAATCAATCAAAACTTATTGATTTTAACTAGTTTCTAAAGTTTTGACAAAGTTATATTAAAGATTTTATGTTTTACACAGGTTTTAATTACATAGCGATTTACATGCAAAATCTAGCTGTTTTCACTACTTTTTCAACGCTAGTTTGAAAATAACAATAGCTGTGTGAAATCATTAGAAAAACAATGAAATTTTGAAAATCGATATGAAATCAATCAAAACTTATTGATTTTAACTAGTTTCTAAAGGTTTGACAAAGTTATATTAAAGATTTTATGTTTTACACAGCTTTTAATTACATAGCGATTTACATGCTAAATCTAGCTTTTTTCACTACTTTTTCACGCTAGTTTGAAAATATCAATAACTGTGTGAAAACATAAGAAAAACAATGAAATTATTGAAAATCGATATGAAATCAATCAAAACTTATTGATTTTAACTAGTTTCTAAAGTTTTGACAAAGTTATATTAAAGATTTTATGTTTTACACAGCTTTTACATAGCTTTTAATAACATAGCGATTTACATGCAAAATCTAGCTGTTTTCACTACTTTTCAACGCTTTTTTGCGAATATCAATAACTGTTTGAAAACATTAGAAAAACAATGAAATTATTGAAAATCGATATGAAATCAATCAAAACTTATTGATTTTAACTAGTTTGAGATGTTTTGACAAAGTTATATTAAAAATTTTATGTTTTACACAGCTTTTAATTACATAACGATTTACATGCAAAATCTAGCTTTTTTCACTACTTTTACAACGCTAGTTTGAAAATATCAATAACTGTGAGAAAACATAAAAAAAACAATGAAATTATTGAAAATCGATATGAAATCAATCAAAACTTATTGATTTTAAATAGTTTCTAAAGTTTTGACAAGTTATATTAAAGATTTTATGTTTTACACAGCTTTAAATTACATCCCGATTTACATGCAAAATCTAGCTGTTTTCACTACTTTTCAACGCTTTTTTGCAAATATCAATAACACTTAGAAAACATTAGAAAAACAATGAAATTATTGAAAATCGATATGAAATCAATCAAAACTTATTGATTTTAACTAGTTTCTAAAGTTTTGACAAAGTTATATTAAAGATTTTATGTTTTACACAGGTTTTAATTACATAGCGATTTACATGCAAAATCTAGCTTTTTTCACTACTTTTTCAACGCTTTTTTGAAATATCAATAACTGTTTGAAAACATTAGAAAAACAATGAAATTATTGAAAATAGATATGAAATCAATCAAAACTTATTGATTTTAACTAGTTTGAGATGTTTTGACAAAGTTATATTAAAGATTTTATGTTTTACACAGCTTTTAATTACATAGCGATTTACATGCTAAATCTAGCTTTTTTCACTACTTTTTCACGCTAGTTTGAAAATATCAATAAGTGTGTGAAAACATAAGAAAAACAATGAAATTATTGAAAATCGATATGAAATCAATCAAAACTTATTGATTTTAACTAGTTTCTAAAGTTTCGACAAAGTTATATTAAAGATTTTATGTTTTACACAGGTTTTAATTACACAGCGATTTACATGCAAAATCTAGCTGTTTTCACTACTTTTTCAACGCTAGTGTGAAAATATCAATAGCTGTGTGAAATCATTAGAAAAACAATGAAATTATTGAAAATCGATATGAAATCAATCAAAACTTATTGATTTTAACTAGTTTCTAAAGTTTTGACAAAGTTATATTAAAGATTTTATGTTTTACACAGGTTTTAATTACATAGCGATTTACATGCAAAAACAAGCTGTTTTCACTACTTTTCAACGCTTTTTTGCAAATATAAATAACACTTTGAAAACATTAGAAAAACAATGAAATTATTAAAAATCGATATGAAATCAATCAAATCTTATTGATTTTAACTAGTTTCTAAAGTTTTGACAAAGTTATATTAAAGATTTTATGTTTTACACAGGTTTTAATTACATAGCGATTTACATGCAAAATCTAGCTGTTTTCACTACTTTTTCACGCTAGTTTGAAAATATGAATAACTGTGTGAAAACATTAGAAAAACAATGAAATTATTGAAAATCGATATGAAATCAATCAAAACTTATTGATTTTAACTAGTTTCTAAAGTTTTGACAAAGTTACATTAAAGATTTTATGTTTTACACAGCTTTTACATAGCTTTTAATTACATAGCGATTTACATGCAAAATCTAGCTGTTTTCACTACTTTTCAACGCTTTTTTGCAAATATCAATAACTGTTTGAAAACATTAGAAAAACAATGAAATTATTGAAAATCGATATGAAATCAATCAAAACTTATTGATTTTAACTAGTTTGAGATGTTTTGACAAAGTTATATTAAAAATTTTATGTTTTACACAGCTTTTAATTACATAACGATTTACATGCAAAATCTAGCATTTTTCACTACTTTTTCAACGCTTTTTTGCAAATATCAATAACACTTTGAAAACATTAGAAAAACAATGAAATTATTGAAAATCGATATGAAATCAATCAAAACTTATTGATTTTAACTAGTTTGAGATGTTTTGACAAAGTTATATTAAAAATTTTATGTTTTACACAGCTTTTAATTACATAGCGATTTACATGGAAAATCAAGCTTTTTTCATTACTTTTTAACGCTAGTATGAAAATATCAATAACTTTGTGAAAACATAAGAAAAACAATGAAATTATTGAAAATCGATATGAAATCAATCAAAACTTATTGATTTTAACTAGTTTCTAAAGTTTTGACAAAGTTATATTAAAGATTTTATGTTTTACACAGGTTTTAATTGCACAGCGATTTACATGCAAAATCGAGCTGTTTTCACTACTTTTTCAACGCTAGTTTGAAAATATCAATAACTCTGTGAAAACATTAGAAAAACAATGAAATTATTGAAAATCGATTTGAAATCAATCAAAACTTATTGATTTTAACTAGTTTCTAAAGTTTTGACAAAGTTATATTAAAGATTTTATGTTTTACACAGGTTTTAATTACATAGCGATTTACATGCAAAATCTAGCTGTTTTCACTACTTTTTCAACGCTAGTTTGAAAATATGAATAGCTGTGTGAAATCATTAGAAAAACAATGAAATTTTGAAAATCGATATGAAATCAATCAAAACTTATTGATTTTAACTAGTTTCTAAAGGTTTGACAAAGTTATATTAAAGATTTTATGTTTTACACAGCTTTTAATTACATAGCGATTTACATGCTAAATCTAGCTTTTTTCACTACTTTTTCACGCTAGTTTGAAAATATCAATAACTGTGTGAAAACATAAGAAAAACAATGAAATTATTGAAAATCGATATGAAATCAATCAAAACTTATTGATTTTAACTAGTTTCTAAAGTTTTGACAAAGTTATATTAAAGATTTTATGTTTTACACAGCTTTTACATAGCTTTTAATAACATAGCGATTTACATGCAAAATCTAGCTGTTTTCACTACTTTTCAACGCTTTTTTGCAAATATCAATAACTGTTTGAAAACATTAGAAAAACAATGAAATTATTGAAAATCGATATGAAATCAATCAAAACTTATTGATTTTAACTAGTTTGAGATGTTTTGACAAAGTTATATTAAAAATTTTATGTTTTACACAGCTTTTAATTACATAACGATTTACATGCAAAATCTAGCTTTTTTCACTACTTTTACAACGCTAGTTTGAAAATATCAATAACTGTGTGAAAACATTAGAAAAACAATGAAATTATTGAAAATCGATATGAAATCAATCAAAACTTATTGATTTTAACTAGTTTCTAAAGTTTTGACAAAGTTACATTAAAGATTTTATGTTTTACACAGCTTTTACATAGCTTTTAATTACATAGCGATTTACATGCAAAATCTAGCTGTTTTCACTACTTTTCAACGCTTTTTTGCAAATATCAATAACTGTGTGAAAACATTAGAAAAACAATGAAATTATTGAAAATCGATATGAAATCAATCAAAACTTATTGATTTTAAATAGTTTCTAAAGTTTTGACAAGTTATATTAAAGATTTTATGTTTTACACAGCTTTAAATTACATCCCGATTTACATGCAAAATCTAGCTGTTTTCACTACTTTTCAACGCTTTTTTGCAAATATCAATAACACTTAGAAAACATTAGAAAAACAATGAAATTATTGAAAATCGATATGAAATCAATCAAAACTTATTGATTTTAACTAGTTTCTAAAGTTTTGACAAAGTTATATTAAAGATTTTATGTTTTACACAGGTTTTAATTACATAGCGATTTACATGCAAAATCTAGCTTTTTTCACTACTTTTTCAACGCTTTTTTGAAATATCAATAACTGTTTGAAAACATTAGAAAAACAATGAAATTATTGAAAATAGATATGAAATCAATCAAAACTTATTGATTTTAACTAGTTTGAGATGTTTTGACAAAGTTATATTAAAGATTTTATGTTTTACACAGCTTTTAATTACATAGCGATTTACATGCTAAATCTAGCTTTTTTCACTACTTTTTCACGCTAGTTTGAAAATATCAATAAGTGTGTGAAAACATAAGAAAAACAATGAAATTATTGAAAATCGATATGAAATCAATCAAAACTTATTGATTTTAACTAGTTTCTAAAGTTTTGACAAAGTTATATTAAAGATTTTATGTTTTACACAGGTTTTAATTACACAGCGATTTACATGCAAAATCGAGCTGTTTTCACTACTTTTTCAACGCTAGTTTGAAAATATCAATAACTCTGTGAAAACATTAGAAAAACAATGAAATTATTGAAAATCGATTTGAAATCAATCAAAACTTATTGATTTTAACTAGTTTCTAAAGTTTTGACAAAGTTATATTAAAGATTTTATGTTTTACACAGGTTTTAATTACATAGCGATTTACATGCAAATTCTAGCTGTTTTCACTACTTTTTAACGCTAGTTTGAAAATATCAATAGCTGTGTGAAATCATTAGAAAAACAATGAAATTATTGAAAATCGATATGAAATCAATCAAAACTTATTGATTTTAACTAGTTTCTAAAGTTTTGACAAAGTTATATTAAAGATTTTATGTTTTACACAGCTTTTAATTACATAGCGATTTACATGCAAAAACAAGCTGTTTTCACTACTTTTCAACGCTTTTTTGCAAATATAAATAACACTTTGAAAACATTAGAAAAACAATGAAATTATTAAAAATCGATATGAAATCAATCAAATCTTATTGATTTTAACTAGTTTCTAAAGTTTTGACAAAGTTATATTAAAGATTTTATGTTTTACACAGGTTTTAATTACATAGCGATTTACATGCAAAATCTAGCTGTTTTCACTACTTTTTCACGCTAGTTTGAAAATATGAATAACTGTGTGAAAACATTAGAAAAACAATGAAATTATTGAAAATCGATATGAAATCAATCAAAACTTATTGATTTTAACTAGTTTCTAAAGTTTTGACAAAGTTACATTAAAGATTTTATGTTTTACACAGCTTTTACATAGCTTTTAATTACATAGCGATTTACATGCAAAATCTAGCTGTTTTCACTACTTTTCAACGCTTTTTTGCAAATATCAATAACTGTTTGAAAACATTAGAAAAACAATGAAATTATTGAAAATCGATATGAAATCAATCAAAACTTATTGATTTTAACTAGTTTGAGATGTTTTGACAAAGTTATATTAAAAATTTTATGTTTTACACAGCTTTTAATTACATAACGATTTACATGCAAAATCTAGCATTTTTCACTACTTTTTCAACGCTTTTTTGCAAATATCAATAACACTTTGAAAACATTAGAAAAACAATGAAATTATTGAAAATCGATATGAAATCAATCAAAACTTATTGATTTTAACTAGTTTGAGATGTTTTGACAAAGTTATATTAAAAATTTTATGTTTTACACAGCTTTTAATTACATAGCGATTTACATGGAAAATCAAGCTTTTTTCATTACTTTTTAACGCTAGTATGAAAATATCAATAACTTTGTGAAAACATAAGAAAAACAATGAAATTATTGAAAATCGATATGAAATCAATCAAAACTTATTGATTTTAACTAGTTTCTAAAGTTTTGACAAAGTTATATTAAAGATTTTATGTTTTACACAGGTTTTAATTACATAGCGATTTACATGCAAAATCTAGCTTTTTTCACTACTTTTTCACGCTAGTTTGAAAATATCAATAACTGTGTGAAAACATTAGAAAAACAATGAAATTATTGAAAATCGATATGAAATCAATCAAAACTTATTGATTTTAACTAGTTTGAGATGTTTTGACAATGTTTTATTAAAAATTTTATGTTTTACACAGGTTTTAATTACATAGCGATTTACATGCAAAATCTAGCTTTTTTCACTACTTTTTCAACGCTTTTTTGTAAATATCAATAACTGTTTGAAAACATTAGAAAAACAATGAAATTATTGAAAATCGATATGAAATCAATCAAAACTTATTGATTTTAACTAGTTTCTAAAGTTTTGACAAAGTTATATTAAAGATATTATGTTTTACACAGGTTTTAATTACAAAGCGATTTACATGCAAAATCGAGCTGTTTTCACTACTTTTCAACGCTTTTTTGCAAATATCAATAACTGTGTGAAAACATGAGAAAAACAATGAAATTATTGAAAATCGATATGAAATCAATCAAAACTTATTGATTTTAACTAGTTTCTGAAGTTTTGACAAAGTTATATTAAATATTTTATGTTTTACACAGGTTTTAATTACATAGCGATTTACATGCAAAATCTAGCTTTTTTCACTACTTTTTCAACGCTTTTTTGAAAATATCAATAACACTTTGAAAACATTAGAAAAACAATGAAATTATTGAAAATCGATATGAAATCAATCGAAACTTATTGATTTTAACTAGTGTCTAAAGTTTTGACAGTTATATTAAAAATTTTATGTTTTACACAGCTTTTAATTACATAGCGATTTACATGCAAAATCTAGCTGTTTTCACTACTTTTTCACGCTAGTTTGAAAATATCAATAACTGTGTGAAAACATTAGAAAAACAATGAAATTATTGAAAATCGATATGAAATCAATCAAAACTTATTGATTTTAACTAGTTTCTAAAGTTTTGACAAAGTTATATTAAAAATTTTATGTTTTACACAGCTTTTAATTACATAGCGATTTACATGCAAAATCTAGCTGTTTTCACTACTTTTTCACGCTAGTTTGAAAATATCAATAACTGTGTGAAAACATTAGAAAAACAATGAAATTATTGAAAATCGATATGAAATCAATCAAAACTGATTGATTTTAACTAGTTTGAGATGTTTTGACAAAGTTTTATTAAAAATTTTATGTTTTACACAGCTTTTAATTACATAACGATTTACATGCAATATCTAGCTTTTTTCACTACTTTTTCAACGCTTTTTTGCAAATATCAATAACACTTTGAAAACATTAGAAAAACAATGAAATTATTGAAAATCGATATGAAATCAATCAAAACTTATTGATTTTAACTAGTTTTAGATGTTTTGACAAAGTTATATTAAAGATTTTATGTTTTACACAGCTTTTAATTACATAACGATTTACATGCAAAATCGTGCTGTTTTCACTACTTTTCAACGCTTTTTTGCAAATATCAATAACTGTTTTAAAACATTAGAAAAACAACGAAAATATTGAAAATCGATATGAAATCAATCAAAACTTATTGATTTTAACTAGTTTGAGATGTTTTGACAAAGTTATATTAAAAATTTTATGTTTTACACAGCTTTTAATTACATAGCGATTTACATGGAAAATCAAGCTTTTTTCACTACTTTTTAACGCTAGTTTGAAAATATCAATAACTGTGTGAAAACATTAGAAAAACAATGAAATTATTGAAAATCGATATGAAATCAATCAAAACTTATTGATTTTAACTAGTTTCTAAAGTTTTGACAAAGTTATATTAAAGATATTATGATTTACACAGGTTTTAATTACAGAGCGATTTACATGCAAAATCTAGCTGTTTTCACTACTTTTCAACGCTTTTTTGCAAATATCAATAACTGTTTGAAAACATTAGAAAAACAACGAAATTATTGAAAATCGATATAAAATCAATCAAAACTTATTGATTTTAACTAGTTTGAGATGTTTTGACAAAGTTATATTAAAAATTTTATGTTTTACACAGCTTTAAATTACATAGCGATTTACATGGAAAATCAAGCTTTTTTCACTACTAACGCTAGTTTGAAAATATCAATAAGTTTGTGAAAACATAAGAAAAACAATGAAATTATTGAAAATCGATATGAAATACATCAAAACTTATTGATTTTAACTAGTTTCTAAAGTTTTGACAAAGTTATATTAAAAATTTTATGTTTTACACAGCTTTTAATTACATAGCGATTTACATGCAAAATCTAGCTTTTTTCACTACTTTTTCAACGCTAGTTTGAAAATATCAATAACTGTGTGAAAACATTAGAAAAACAATGAAATTGTTGAAAATCGATATGAAATCAATCAAAACTTATTGATTTTAACTAGTTTGAGATGTTTTGACAAAGTTATATTAAAAATTTTATGTTTTACACAGCTTTTAATTACATAGCGATTTACATGGAAAATCAAGCTTTTTTCACTACTTTTTAACGCTAGTTTGTAAATATCAATAACTGTGTGAAAACATAAGAAAAACAATGAAATTATTGAAAATCGATATGAAATCAATCAAAACTTATTGATTTTAACTAGTTTCTAAAGTTTTGACAAAGTTATATTAAAAATGTTATGTTTTACACAGCTTTTAATTACATAGCGATTTACATGCAAAATCTAGCTGTTTTCACTACTTTTTCACGCTAGTTTGAAAATATCAATAACTGTGTGAAAACATTAGAAAAACAATGAAATTATTGAAAATCGATATGAAATCAATCAAAACTTATTGATTTTAACTAGTTTCTAAAGTTTTGACAAAGTTATATTAAAGATTTTATGTTTTACACAGCTTTTAATTACATAGCGATTTACATGCAAAATCTAGCTGTTTTCACTACTTTTAAACGCTTTTTTGCAAATATGAATAACTGTTTGAAAACATTAGAAAAACAATGAAATTATTGAAAATCGATATGAAATCAATAAAAACTTATTGATTTTAACTAGTTTCTAAAGTTTTGACAAGTTATATTAAAAATTTTATGTTTTACACAGCTTTAAATTACATAGCGATTTACATGCAAAATCAAGCTGTTTTCACTACTTTTCAACGCTTTTTTGCAAATATCAATAACACTTTGAAAACATTAGAAAAACAATGAAATTATTGAAAATCGATATAAAATCAATCAAAACTTATTGATTTTAACTAGTTTCTAAAGTTTTGACAAAGTTTTATTAAAGATTTTATGTTTTACACAGGTTTTAATTACATAGCGATTTACATGAAAATCCAGCTTTTTTCACTACTTTTTCAACGCTTGTTTGAAAATATCAATAACTGTGTGAAAACATTAGAAAAACAACGAAATTATTGAAAATCGATATGAAATCAATCAAAACTTATTGATTTTAACTAGTTTGAGATGTTTTGACAAAGTTATATTAAAAATTTTATGTTTTACACAGCTTTTAATTACATAGCGATTTACATGCAAAATCAAGCTTTTTTCACTACTTTTTAACGCTAGTTTGAAAATATAAATAACTGTGTGAAAACATAAGAAAAACAATGAAATTATTGAAAATCGATATGAAATCAATCATAACTTATAGATTTTAACTAGTTTCTAAAGTTTTGACAAAGTTATATTAAAGATTTTATGTTTTACACAGCTTTAAATTACATAGCGATTTACATGCAAAATCAAGCTGTTTTCACTACTTTTCAACGCTTTTTTGCAAATATCAATAACACTTTGAAAACATAAGAAAAACAATGAAATTATTGAAAATCGATATGAAATCAATCAAAACTTATTGATTTTAACTAGTTTTAGATGTTTTGACAAAGTTATATTAAAAATTTTATGTTTTACACAGCTTTTAATTACATAACGATTTACATGCAAAATCTAGTTTTTTTCACTACTTTTTCAACGCTTTTTTGCAAATATCAATAACACTTTGAAAACATTAGAAAAACAATGAAATTATTGAAAATCGATATGAAATCAATCAAAACTTATTGATTTTAACTAGTTTCTAAAGTTTTGACAAAGTTATATTAAAGATATTATGTTTTACACAGGTTTTAATTACAGAGCGATTTACATGCAAAATCTAGCTGTTTTCACTACTTTTCAACGCTTTTTTGCAAATATCAATAACTGTTTTAAAACATTAGAAAAACAACGAAATTATTGAAAATCGATATGAAATCAATCAAAACTTATTGATTTTAACTAGTTTGAGATGTTTTGACAAAGTTATATTAAAAATTTTATGTTTTACACAGCTTTTAATTACATAGCGATTTACATGGAAAATCAAGCTTTTTTCACTACTAACGCTAGTTTGAAAATATCAATAACTTTGTGAAAACATAAGAAAAACAATGAAATTATTGAAAATCGATATGAAATACATCAAAACTTATTGATTTTACCTAGTTTCTAAAGTTTTGACAAAGTTATATTAAAAATTTTATGTTTTACACAGCTTTTAATTACATAGCGATTTACATGCAAAATCTAGCTTTTTTCACTACTTTTTCAACGCTTGTTTGAAAATATCAATAACTGTGTGAAAACATTAGAAAAACAACGAAATTATTGAAAATCGATATGAAATCAATCATAACTTATAGATTTTAACTAGTTTCTAAAGTTTTGACAAAGTTATATTAAAGATTTTATGTTTTACACTGGTTTTAATTACATAGCGATTTACATGCAAAATCTAGCTTTTTTCACTACTTTTTCAACGCTAGTTTGAAAATATCAATAACTGTGTGAAAACATTAGAAAAACAATGAAATTATTGAAAATCGATATGAAATCAATCAAAACTTATTGATTTTAACTAGTTTCTAAAGTTTTGACAAGTTATATAAAAAAGTTTATGTTTTACACAGCTTTAAATTACATATCGATTTACATGCAAAATCAAGCTGTTTTCACTACTTTTCAACGCTTTTTTGCAAATATCAATAACACTTTGAAAACATTAGAAAAACAATGAAATTATTGAAAATCGATATGAAATCAATCAAAACTGATTGATTTTAACTAGTTTCTAAAGTTTTGACAAAGTTATATTAAAGATTTTATGTTTTACACAGGTTTCAATTACATAGCGATTTACATTCAAAATCTAGCTGTTTTCACTACTTTTTCAACGCTAGTTTGAAAATATCAATAGCTGTGTGAAATCATTAGAAAAACAATGAAATTATTGAAAATCGATATGAAATCAATCAAAACTTATTGATTTTAACTAGTTTCTAAAGTTTTGACAAGTTATATTAAAAATTTTATGTTTTACACAGCTTTAAATTACATAGCGATTTACATGCAAAATCAAGCTGTTTTCACTACTTTTCAACGCTTTTTTGCAAATATCAATAACTGTTTGAAAACATTAGAAAAACAACGAAATTATTGAAAATCGATATGAAATCAATCAAAACTTATTGATTTTAACTAGTTTGAGATGTTTTGACAAAGTTATATTAAAAATTTTATGTTTTACACAGCTTTTAATTACATAGCGATTTTCATGCAAAATCTAGCTTTTTTCACTACTTTATCACGCTAGTTTAAAAATATAAATAATTGTGTGAAAACATAAGAAAAACAATGAAATTATTGAAAATCGATATGAAATCAATCAAAACTTATTGATTTTAACTAGTTTCTAAAGTCTTGACAAAGTTATATTAAAAATTTTATGTTTTACACAGCTTTAAATTACATAGCGATTTACATGCAAAATCAAGCTGTTTTCACTACTTTTCAACGCTTTTTTGCAAATATCAATAACACTTTGAAAACATTAGAAAAACAATGAAATTATTGAAAATCGATATGAAATCAATCAAAACTTATTGATTTTAACTAGTTTCAAATGTTTTGACAAAGTTATATTAAAAATTTTGTTTTACTCAGCTTTTACACAACTTTTAATTACATAGCGATTTACATGCAAAATCTAGCTTTTTTCACTACATTTTCAACGCTAGTTTGCAAATATCAATAACTGTTTGAAAACATAAGAAAAACAATGAAATTATTGAAAATCGATATGAAATCAATCAAAACTTATTGATTTTAACTCGTTTCTAAAGTTTTGACAAAGTTATATTAAAAATTTTATGTTTTACACAGCTTTTAATTACATAGCAATTTACATGCAAAATCTAGCTGTTTTCACTACTTTTTAACGCTTTTTTGCAAATATCAATAACTGTTTGAAAACATTAGAAAAACAACGAAATTATTGAAAATCGATATGAAATCAATCAAAACTTATTGATTTTAACTAGTTTGAGATGTTTTGACAAAGTTATATTAAATTTATATGTTTTACACAGCTTTTAATTACATAACGATTTACATGCAAAATATAGCTTTTTTCACTACTTTTTCAACGCTAGTTTGAAAATATCAATAACTGTGAGAAAACATAAAAAAAACAATGAAATTATTGAAAATCGATATGAAATCAATCAAAACTTATTGATTTTAACTAGTTTCTAAAGTTTTGACAAGTGATATTAAAAATTTTATGTTTTACACTGCTGTAAATTACATAGCGATTTACATGCAAAATCAAGCTGTTTTCACTACTTTTCTACGCTTTTTTGCAAATATCAATAACACTTTGAAAACATTAGAAAAACAATGAAATTATTGAAAATCGATATGAAATCAATCAAAACTTATTGATTTTAACTAGTTTCTAAAGTTTTGACAAAGTTATATTAAAAAATTTGTTTTACACAGCTTTTAATTACATAACGATTTACATGCAAAATCTAGCTTTTTTCACTACTTTTTCAACGCTAGTTTGAAAATATCATTAACTGTGAGAAAACATAAAAAAAACAATGAAATTATTGAAAATCGATTTGAAATCAATCAAAACTTACTGATTTTAACTAGTTTCTAAAGTTTTGACAAAGTTATATTAAAAATTTTATGTTTTACACAGCTTTTAATTACATAGCGATTTACATGCAAAATCAAGCTGTTTTCACTACTTTTCAACCCTTTTTTGCAAATATCAATAACACTTTGAAAACATTAGAAAAACAATGAAATTATTGAAAATCGATATGAAATCAATCAAAACTTATTGATTTTAACTAGTTTCTAAAGTTTTGTCAAAGTTATATTAAAGATTTTATGTTTTACACAGGTTTTAATTACATAGCGATTTACATGCAAAATCTAGCTGTTTTCACTACTTTTTCACGCTAGTTTGAAAATATAAATAACTGTGTGAAAACATAAGAAAAACAATGCAATTATTGAAAATCGATATGAAATCAATCAAAACTTATTGATTTTAACTAGTTTCTAAAGTTTTGACAAAGTTATATTAAAAATTTTATGTTTTACACAGCTTTTAATTACATAGCGATTTACATGCAAAATCTAGCTTTTTTCACTACTTTTCACCACTTTTTTGCAATTATCAATAACACTTTGAAAACATTAGAAAAACAATGAAATTATTGAAAATCGATATGAAATCAATCAAAACTTATTGATTTTAACTAGTTTGAGATGTTTTGACAAAGTTATATTAAAAATTTTTTGTTTTACACAGCTTTTAATTACATAACGATTTACATGCAAAATCTAGCTTTTTTCACTACTTTTTCAACGCTAGTTTGAAAATATCAATAACTGTGTGAAAACATTAGAAAAACAATGAAATTATTGAAAATCGATATGAAATCAATCAAAACTTATTGATTTTAACTAGTTTGAGATGATTTGACAAAGTTATATTAAAAAATTTATGTTTTACACAGCTTTTAATTACATAACGATTTACATGCAATATCTAGCTTTTTTCACTACTTTTTCAACGCTAGTTTGAAAATATCAATAACTGTGAAAACATTAGAAAAACAATGAAATTAATGAAAATCGATATGAAATCAATCAAAACTTATTGATTTTAAGTAGTTTCAGAAGTTTTGACAAAGTTATATTAAAAATTGTATGTTATACACAGCTTTTAATTACATAGCGATTTTCATGCAAAATCTAGCTTTTTTCACTACTTTTCCCGCTAGTTTGAAAATATAAATAACTGTGTGAAAACATTCGAAAAACAATGAAATTATTGAAAATCGATATGAAATCAATCAAAACTTATTGATTTTAACTAGTTTCTAAAGTTTTGAAAAGTTATATTAAAAATTTTATGTTTTACACAGCTTTAAATTACATAGAGATTTACATGCAAAATCAAGCTGTTTTCACTACTTTTCAACGCTTTTTTGCAAATATCAATAACACATTGAAAACATTAGAAAAACAATGAAATTATTGAAAATCGATATGAAATCAATCAAAACTTATTGATTTTAACTAGTTTCTAAAGATTTGACAAAGTTATATTAAAGATTTTATGTTTTACACAGGTTTTAAATACACAGCGGTTTACATGCAAAATCTAGCTTTTTTCACTACTTTTACAACGCTAGTTTGAAAATATCAATAACTGTGTGAAAACATTAGAAAAACAATGAAATTATTGAAAATCGATATGAAATCAATCAAAACTTATTGATTTTAACTAGTTTCTAAAGTTTTGATAATTATATTAAAAATTTTATGTTTTACACAGCTTTAAATTACACAGCGATTTAAATGCAAAATGAAGCTGTTTTCACTACTTTTCAACGCTTTTTTGAAAATATCAATAACACTTTGAAAACATTAGAAAAACAATGAAATTATTGAAAATCGATATGAAATCAATCAAAACTTATTGATTTTAACTAGTTTCTAAAGTTTTGACAAAGTTATATTAAAGAATTTATGTTTTACTCAGCTTTTACACAGCTTTTAATTACATAGCGATTTACATGCAAAATCTAGCTGTTTTCACTACTTTTTCACGCTAGTTTGAAAATATCAATAACTGTGTGAAAACATAAGAAAAACAATGAAATTATTGAAAATCGATATGAAATCAATCAAAACTAGATTGATTTTAACTAGTTTCTAAAGTTTTGACAAAGTTATATTAAAAATTTTATGTTTTACACAGCTTTTAATTACATAGCGATTTACATGCAAAATCTAGCTTTTTTCACTACTTTTCAACGCTTTTTTGCAAATATCAATAACACTTTGAAAACATTAGAAAAACAATGAAATTATTGAAAATCGATATGAAATCAATCAAAACTTATTGATTTTAACTAGTTTGTGATGTTTTGACAAAGTTATATTAAAGAATTTATGTTTTACACAGATTTTAATTACATAACGATTTACATGCAAAATCTAGCTTTTTTCACTACTTTTTCAACGCTAGTTTGAAAATATCAAGACCTGTGTGAAAACATTAGAAAAACAATGAAATTATTGAAAATCGATTTGAAATCAATCAAAACTTATTGATTTTAACTAGTTTCTAAAGTTTTGACAAAGTTATATTAAAGAATTTATGTTTTACACAGGTTTTAATTACATAGGGATTTACATGCAAAATCTAGCTGTTTTCACTACTTTTTCAACGCTAGTTTGAAAATATCAAGACCTGTGTGAAAACATTAGAAAAACAATGAAATTATTGAAAATCGATATGAAATCAATCAAAACTTATTGATTTTTACAAGTTTCTAAAGTTTTGACAAAGTTATATTAAAAATTTTATGTTTTACACAGCGTTTAATTACATAGCGATTTACATGCAAAATCTAGCTTTTTTCACTACTTTTCAACGCTTTTTTGCAAATATCAATAACACTTTGAAAACATTAGAAAAACAATGAAATTATTGAAAATCGATATGAAATCAATCAAAACTTATTGATTTTATCTAGTTTGAGATGTTTTGACAAAGTTATATTAAAAAATTTATGTTTTACACTGCTTTTAATTACATAACGATTTACATGCAAAATCTAGCTTTACACTACTTTTTCAAAGCTAGTTTGAAAATATCAATAACTGTGTGAAAACATTAGAAAAACAATGAAATTATTGAAAATCGATATGAAATCAATCAAAACTTATTGATTTTAACTAGTTTCTAAAGTTTTGACAAGTTATATTAAAAATTTTATGTTTTACACAGCTTTAAATTACATAGCGATTTACATGCAAAATCAAGCTGTTTTCACTACTTTTCAACGCTTTTTTGCAAATATCAATAACACTTTGAAAACATAAGAAAAACAATGAAATTATTGAAAATCGATATGAAATCAATCAAAACTTATTGATTTTAACTAGTTTCTAAAGTTTTGACAAAGTTATATGAAAGATTTTATGTTTTACACATGTTTTAATTACATAGCGATTTACATGCAAAATCTTGCTTTTTTCACTACTTTTTCAACGCTTGTTTGAAAATAGAAAAAACTTTTTGAAAACATAAGAAAAACAATGAAATTATTGAAAATCGATATGAAATCAATCAAAACTTATTGATTTTAACTAGTTTCAAATGTTTTGACAAAGTTATATTAAAAATTTTATGTTTTACTCAGCTTTTGCACAGCTTTTAATTACATAGCGATTTACATGCAAAATCTAGCCTTTTTCACTACTTTTTTAACGCTAGTTTGCAAATATCAATAACTGTTTGAAAACATAAGAAAATAATGAAATTATTGAAAATCGATATGAAATCAATCAAAATTTATTGATTTTAACTAGTTTGAGATGTTTTGACAAAGTTATATTAAAAATTTTATGTTTTACACAGCTTTTAATTACATAGCGATTTACATGCAAAATCTCGCTGTTTTCACTACTTTTTCACGCCAGTTTGAAAATATCAATAACTGTGTGAAAACATAAGAAAAACAATGAAATTATTGAAAATCGATATGAAATCAATCAAAACTTATTGATTTTTACAAGTTTCTAAAGTTTTGACAAAGTTATATTAAAAATTTTATGTTTTACACAGCGTTTAATTACATAGCGATTTACATGCAAAATCTTGCTTTTTTCACTACTTTTCAACACTTTTTTGCAAATATCAATAACACTTTGAAAACATTAGAAAAACAATGAAATTATTGAAAATCGATATGAAATCAATCAAAACTTATTGATTTTAACTAGTTTGAGATGTTTTGACAAAGTTATATTAAAAAATTTATGTTTTACACTGCTTTTAATTACATAACGATTTACATGCAAAATCTAGCTTTTACACTACTTTTTCAACGCTAGTTTGAAAATATCAATAACTGTGTGAAAACATTAGAAAAACAATGAAATTATTGAAAATCGATATGAAATCAATCAAAACTTATTGATTTTAACTAGTTTCTAAAGTTTTGACAAAGTTATATTAAAGATTTTATGTTTTACACAGGTTTTAATTACATAACGATTTACATGCAAAATCTAGCTTTTTTCACTACTTTTTCAACGCTAGTTTGAAAATATCAATAACTGTGTGAAAACATTAGAAAAACAATGAAATTATTGAAAATCGATATGAAATCAATCAAAACTTATTGATTTTAACTAGTTTGTGATGTTTTGACAAAGTTATATTAAAAAATTTATGTTTTACACAGATTTTAATTACATAATGATTTACATGCAAAATCTAGCTTTTTTCACTACTTTTTCAACGCTAGTTTGAAAATATCAAGACCTGTGTGAAAACATTAGAAAAACAATGAAATTATTGAAAATCGATATGAAATCAATCAAAACTTATTGATTTTAACTAGTTTCTAAAGTTTTGAAAAAGTTATATTAAAGATTTTATGTTTTACACAGGTTTTAATTACATAGCGATTTACATGCAAAATCTAGCTGTTTTCACTACTTTTTCAACGCTAGTTTGAAAATATCAATAACTGTGTGAAAACATTAGAAAAACAATGAAATTATTGAAAATCGATATGAAATCAATCAAAACTTATTGATTTTAACTAGTTTCTAAAGTTTTGACAAGTTATATTAAAAATTTTATGTTTTACACAGCTTTAAATTACATAGCGATTTACATGCAAAATCAAGCTGTTTTCACTACTTTTCAACGCTTTTTTGCAAATATCAATAACACTTTGAAAACATAAGAAAAACAATGAAATTATTGAAAATCGATATGAAATCAATCAAAACTTATTGATTTTAACAAGTTTCTAAAGTTTTGACAAAGTTATATTAAAGATTTTATGTTTTACACATGTTTTAATTACATAGCGATTTACATGCAAAATCTTGCTTTTTTCACTACTTTTTCAACGCTTGTTTGAAAATAGAAAAAACTTTTTGAAAACATAAGAAAAACAATGAAATTATTGAAAATCGATATGAAATCAATCAAAACTTATTGATTTTAACTAGTTTCAAATGTTTTGACAAAGTTATATTAAAAATTTTATGTTTTACTCAGCTTTTGCACAGCTTTTAATTACATAGCGATTTACATGCAAAATCTAGCTTTTTTCACTACTTTTTTAACGCTAGTTTGCAAATATCAATAACTGTTTGAAAACATAAGAAAATAATGAAATTATTGAAAATCGATATGAAATCAATCAAAATTTATTGATTTTAACTTGTTTGAGATGTTTTGACAAAGTTATATTAAAAATTTTATGTTTTACACAGCTTTTAATTACATAGCGATTTACATGCAAAATCTCGCTGTTTTCACTACTTTTTCACGCCAGTTTGAAAATATCAATAACTGTGTGAAAACATAAGAAAAACAATGAAATTATTGAAAATCGATATGAAATCAATCAAAACTTATTGATTTTAACTAGTTTCTAAAGTTTTGACAAAGTTATATTAAAAATGTTATGTTTTACACAGCTTTTAATTACATAGCGATTTACATGCAAAATCTAGCTTTTTTCACTACTTTTTCAACGCTAGTTTGAAAATATAAATAACTGTGTGAAAACATTAGAAAAACAATGAAATTATTGAAAATCGATATGAAATCAATCAAAACTTTTTGATTTTTACAAGTTTCTAAAGTTTTGACAAAGTTATATTAAAAATTTTATGTTTTACACAGCGTTTAATTACATAGCGATTTACATGCAAAATCTTGCTTTTTTCACTACTTTTCAACACTTTTTTGCAAATATCAATAACACTTTGAAAACATTAGAAAAACAATGAAATTATTGAAAATCGATATGAAATCAATCAAAACTTATTGATTTTAACTAGTTTGAGATGTTTTGACAAAGTTATATTAAAAAATTTATGTTTTACACTGCTTTTAATTACATAACGATTTACATGCAAAATCTAGCTTTTACACTACTTTTTCAAAGCTAGTTTGAAAATATAAATAACTGTGTGAAAACTTAAGAAAAACAATGAAATTATTGAAAATCGATATGAAATCAATCAAAACTTATTGATTTTAACTAGTTTCTAAAGATTTGTCAAAGTTATATTAAAGATTTTATGTTTTACACAGCTTTTAATTACATAGCGATTTACATGCAAAATCTAGCTTTTTTCACTTTTTCAACGCTAGTTTGAAAATATCAATAACTGTGTGAAAACATTAGAAAAACAATGAAATTATTGAAAATCGATATGAAATCAATCAAAACTTATTGATTTTAACTAGTTTCTAAAGTTTTGACAAAGTTATATTAAAGATTTTATGTTTTACACAGGTTTTAATTACATAACGATTTACATGGAAAATCTAGCTTTTTTCACTACTTTTTCAACGCTAGTTTGAAAATATCAATAACTGTGTGAAAACATTAGAAAAACAATGAAATTATTGAAAATCGATATGAAATCAATCAAAACTTATTGATTTTAACTAGTTTCTAAAGTTTTGACAATTATATTAAAAATTTTATGTTTTACACAGCTTTAAATTACATAGCGATTTAAATGCAAAATCAAGCTGTTTTCACTACTTTTCAACGCTTTTTTGCAAATATCAATAACACTTTGAAAACATTAGAAAAACAATGAAATTATTGAAAATCGATATGAAATCAATCAAAACTTATTGATTTTAACTAGTTTCTAAAGTTTTGAAAAAGTTATATTAAAGATTTTATGTTTTACACAGGTTTTAATTACATAGCGATTTACATTCAAAATCTAGCTGTTTTCACTACTTTTTCAACGCTAGTTTGAAAATATCAATAACTGTGTGAAAACATTAGAAAAACAATGAAATTATTGAAAATCGATATGAAATCAATCAAAACTTATTGATTTTAACTAGTTTCTAAAGTTTTGACAAGTTATATTAAAAATTTTATGTTTTACACAGCTTTAAATTACATAGCGATTTACATGGAAAATCAAGCTGTTTTCACTACTTTTCAACGCTTTTTTGCAAATATAAATAACACTTTGAAAACATAAGAAAAACAATGAAATTATTGAAAATCGATATGAAATCAATCAAAACTTATTGATTTTAACTAGTTTCTAAAGTTTTGACAAAGTTATATTAAAGATTTTATGTTTTACACATGTTTTAATTACATAGCGATTTACATGCAAAATCTTGCTTTTTTCACTACTTTTTCAACGCTTGTTTGAAAATAGAAAAAACTTTTTGAAAACATAAGAAAAAGAATGAAATTATTCAAAATCGATATGAAATCAATCAAAACTTATTGATTTTAACTAGTTTCAAATGTTTTGACAAAGTTATCTTAAAAATTTTATGTTTTACTCAGCTTTTACACAGCTTTTAATTACATAGCGATTTACATGCAAAATCTAGCTTTTTTCACTACTTTTTCAACGCTAGTTTGCAAATATCAATAACTGTTTGAAAACATAAGAAAATAATGAAATTATTGAAAATCGATATGAAATCAATCAAAACTTATTGATTTTAACTAGTTTGAGATGTTTTGACAAAGTTATATTAAAAATTTTATGTTTTACACAGCTTTTAATTACATAGCGATTTACATGCAAAATCTAGCTGTTTTCACTACTTTTTCACGCTAGTTTGAAAATATCAATAACTGTGTGAAAACATAAGAAAAACAATGAAATTATTGAAAATCGATATGAAATCAATCAAAACTTATTGATTTTAACTAGTTTCTAAAGTTTTGACAAAGTTATATTAAAAATTTTATGTTTTACACAGCTTTTAATTACATAGCGATTTACATGCAAAATCTAGCTTTTTTCACTACTTTTTCAACGCTAGTTTGAAAATATAAATAACTGTGTGAAAACATTAGAAAAACAATGAAATTATTGAAAATCGATATGAAATCAATCAAAACTTATTGATTTTAACTAGTTTGAGATGTTTTGACAAAGTTATATTAAAAAATTTATGTTTTACACTGCTTTTAATTACATAACGATTTACATGGAAAATCTAGCTTTTACACTACTTTTTCAAAGCTAGTTTGAAAATATAAATAACTGTGTGAAAACTTAAGAAAAACAATGAAATTATTGAAAATCGATATGAAATCAATCAAAACTTATTGATTTTAACTAATTTCTAAAGATTTGTCAAAGTTATATTAAAGATTTTATGTTTTACACAGCTTTTAATTAAACAGCGTTTTACATGCAAAATCTAGCTTTTTTCACTACTTTTTCAACGCTTGTTTGAAAATATCAATAACTGTGTGAAAACATTAGAAAAACAATGAAATTATTGAAAATCGATATGAAATCAATCAAAACTTATTGATTTTAACTAGTTTGAGATGTTTTGACAAAGTTATATTAAAAATTTTATGTTTTACACAGCTTTTAATTACATAGCGATTTACATGCAAAATCTAGCTGTTTTCACTACTTTTTCAACGCTAGTTTGAAAATATCAAGACCTGTGTGAAAACATTAGAAAAACAATGAAATTATTGAAAATCGATATGAAATCAATCAAAACTTATTGATTTTTACTAGTTTCTAAAGTTTTGACAAAGTTATATTAAAAAATTTATGTTTTACACAGCTTTTAATTACATAGCGATTTACATGCAAAATCTAGCTTTTTTCACTACTTTTCAACGCTTTTTTGCAAATATCAATAACACTTTGAAAACATTAGAAAAACAATGAAATTATTGAAAATCGATATGAAATCAATCAAAACTTATTGATTTTAACTAGTTTGAGATGTTTTGACAAAGTTATATTAAAAAATTTATGTTTTACACTGCTTTTAATTACATAACGATTTACATGCAAAATCTAGCTTTTACACTACTTTTTCAACGCTAGTTTGAAAATATCAATAACTGCGTGAAAACATTAGAAAAACAATGAAATTATTGAAAATCGATATGAAATCAATCAAAACTTATTGATTTTAACTAGTTTCTAATGTTTTGACAAAGTTATATTAAAAATTTTATGTTTTACACAGCTTTTAATTACATAGCGATTTTCATGCAAAATCTAGCTGTTTTCACTACTTTTTCACGCTAGATTGAAAATATCAATAACTGTGTGAAAACATAAGAAAAACAATGAAATTATTGAAAATCGATTTGAAATCAATCAAAACTTATTGATTTTAACTAGTTTCTAAAGTTATGACAAGTTATATTAAAAATTTTATGTTTTACACAGCTTTAAATTACATAGCGATTTACATGCAAAATCAAGCTGTTTTCACTACTTTTTAACGCTTATTTGCAAATATCAATAACACTTGGAAAACATTAGAAAAACAATGAAATTATTGAAAATCGATATGAAATCAATCAAACTTATTGATTTTAACTAGTTTCTAAAGTTTTGACAAAGTTATATTAAAGATTTTATGTTTTACACATGTTTTAATTACATAGCGATTTACATGCAAAATCAAGCTGTTTTCACTACTTTTTCAACGCTTGTTTGAAAATAGAAAAAACTTTTTGAAAACATAAGAAAAACAATGAAATTATTGAAAATCGATATGAAATCAATCAAAACTTATTGATTTTAACTAGTTTCAAATGTTTTGACAAAGTTATATTAAAAATTTTATGTTTTATTCAGCTTTTACACAGCTTGTAATTACATAGCGATTTACATGCAAAATCTAGCTTTTTTCACTACTTTTTCAACGCTTGTTTGAAAATATCAATAACTGTGTGAAAACATTAGAAAAACAATGAAATTATTGAAAATCGATATGAAATCAATCAAAACTTATTGATTTTAACTAGTTTGAGATGTTTTGACAAAGTTATATTAAAAATGTTATGTTTTACACAGCTTTTAATTACATAGCGATTTACATGCAAAATCTAGCTGTTTTCACTACTTTTTCACTTTAGTTTGAAAATATCAATAACTGTGTGAAAACATTAGAAAAACAATGAAATTATTGAAAATCGATATGAAATCAATCAAAACTTATTGATTTTAACTAGTTTCTAAAGTTTTGACAAAGTTACATTGAAGATTTTATGTTTTACACAGCTTTTACATAGCTTTTATTTGCATAGCGATTTACATGCAAAATCTAGATGTTTTCACTACATTTCAACCCTTTTTTCCAAATATCAATAACTGTTTGAAAACATTAGAAAAACAATGAAATTATTGAAAATCGATATGAAATCAATCAAAACTTATTGATTTTAACTAGTTTGTGATGTTTTGACAAAGTTATATTCAAAAATTTATGTTTTACACAGCTTTTAATAACATAACGATTTACATGCAAAATCTAGCTTTTTTCACTACTTTTTCACGCTAGTTTGAAAATATCAATAACTGTGTGAAAACATTAGAAAAACAATGAAATTATTGAAAATCGATTTGAAATCAATCAAAACTTATTGATTTTAACTAGTTTCTAAAGTTTTGACAAAGTTATATTAAAGATTTTATGTTTTACACAGGTTTTAATTACATAGGGATTTACATGCAAAATCTAGCTGTTTTCACTACTTTTTCAACGCTAGTTTGAAAATATCAATAACTGTGTGAAAACATTAGAAAAACAATGAAATTATTGAAAATCGATATGAAATCAATCAAAACTTATTGATTTTAACTAGTTTCTAAAGTTTTGTCAAGTTATATTAAAAATTTTATGTTTTACATAGCTTTAAATTACATAGCGATTTACATGCAAAATCAAGCTGTTTTCACTACTTTGAACGCTTTTTTGCAAATATCAATAACACTTTGAAAACATTAGAAAAAAAATAAAATTTTTGAAAATCGATATGAAATCAATCAAAATTTATTGATTTTAACTAGTTTCTAAAGTTTTGACAAAGTTATATTAAAGATTTTTGTTTTACACAGGTTTTAATTACATAGCGATTTACATGCAAAATCTAGCTGTTTTCACTACTTTTTCACGCTAGTTTGAAAATATCAATAACTGTGTGAAAACATAAGACAAACAATGAAATTATTGAAAATCGATATGAAATCAATCAAAACTTATTGATTTTAAATAGTTTCTAAAGTTTTGACAAAGTTATATTAAAAATTTTATGTTTTACACAGCTTTTAATTAGATAGCGATTTACATGCAAAATCTAGCTGTTTTCACTACTTTTCAACGCTTTTTTGCAAATATCAATAACACTTTGAAAACATTAGAAAAACAATGAAATTATTGAAAATCGATATGAAATCAATCAAAACGTATTGATTTTAACTAGTTTGTGATGTTTTGACAAAGTTATATTCAAAAATTTATGTTTTACACAGCTTTTAATAACATAACGATTTACATGCAAAATTTAGCTTTTTTCACTACTTTTTCAACGCTAGTTTGAAAATATCAAGACCTGTGTGAAAACATTAGAAAAACAATGAAATTATTGAAAATCGATATGAAATCAATCAAAACTTATTGATTTTAACTAGTTTCTAATGTTTTGACAAGGTATATTAAAAATTTTGTTTTACACAGCTTTAAATTACACAGCGATTTACATGCAAAATCAAGCTGTTTTCGCTACTTTGAACGCTTTTTTGCAAATATCAATAACACTTTGAAAACATTAGAAAAACAATGAAATTATTGAAAATCGATATGAAATCAATCAAAACTTATTGATTTTAACTAGTTTCTAAAGTTTTGACAAAGTTATATTAAAGATTTTATGTTTTACAAAGGTTTTAATTACATAGCGATTTACATGCAAAATCTAGCTGTTTTCACTACTTTTTCACGCTAGTTTGAAAATATCAATAACTGTGTGAAAACATTAGAAAAACAATGAAATTATTGAAAATCGATTTGAAATCAATCAAAACATATTGATTTTAACTAGTTTCTAAAGTTTTGACAAAGTTATATTAAAGATTTTATGTTTTACACAGGTTTTAATTACGTAGCGATTTACATGCAAAATCTAGCTGTTTTCACTACTTTTCACGCTAGTTTGAAAATATCAATAACTGTGTGAAAACATAAAAAAAACAATGAAATTATTGAAAATCGATATGAAATCAAACAAAACTTATTGATTTTAACTAGTTTCTAAAGTTTTGACAAAGTTATATTAAAAATTTTATGTTTTACACAGCTTTTAATTACATAGCGATTTACATGCAAAATCTAGCTGTTTTCACTACTTTTCAACGCTTTTTTGCAAATATCAATAACACTTTGAAAACATTAGAAAAACAATGAAATTATTGAAAATCGATATGAAATCAATCAAAACTTATTGATTTTAACTAGTTTGTGATGTTTTGACAAAGTTATATTAAAAAATTTATGTTTTACACAGCTTTTAATTACATAACGATTTACATGCAAAATCTAGCTTTTTTCACTACTTTTTCAACGCTAGTTTGAAAATATCAAGACCTGTGTGAAAACATTAGAAAAACAATGAAATTATTGAAAATCGATTTGAAATCAATCAAAACTTATTGATTTTAACTAGTTTCTAAAGTTTTGACAAAGTTATATTAAAGATTTTATGTTTTACACAGGTTTCAATTACATAGCGATTTACATGCAAAATCTAGGTGTTTTCACTACTTTTTCAACGCTAGTTTGAAAATATCAATAACTGTGTGAAAACATTAGAAAAACAATGAAATTATTGAAAATCGATATGAAATCAATCAAAACTTATTGATTTTAACTAGTTTCTAAAGTTTTGACAAAGTTATATTAAAGATTTTATGTTTTACACAGGTTTTAATTACATAGCGATTTACATGCAAAATCAAGCTGTTTTCACTACTTTGAACGCTTTTTTGCAAATATCAATAGCACTTTGAAAACATTAGAAAAACAATGAAATTATTGAAAATCGATATGAAATCAATCAAAACTTATTGATTTTAACTAGTTTCTAAAGTTTTGACAAAGTTATATTAAAGATTTTATGTTTTACAAAGGTTTTAATTACATAGCGATTTACATGCAAAATCTAGCTGTTTTCACTACTTTTTCACGCTAGTTTGAAAATATCAATAACTGTGTGAAAACATTAGAAAAACAATGAAATTATTGAAAATCGATTTGAAATCAATCAAAACTTATTGATTTTAACTAGTTTCTAAAGTTTTGACAAAGTTATATTAAAGATTTTATGTTTTACACAGGTTTTAATTACATAGCGATTTAAATGCAAAATCTAGCTGTTTTCACTACTTTTTCACGCTAGTTTGAAAATATCAATAACTGTGTGAAAACATAAGAAAAACAATGAAATTATTGAAAATCGATATGAAATCAAACAAAACTTATTGATTTTAACTAGTTTCTAAAGTTTTGACAAATTTATATTAAAAATTTTATGTTTTACACACCTTTTAATTACATAGCGATTTACATGCAAAATCTAGGTGTTTTCACTACTTTTTCAACGCTAGTTTGAAAATATCAATAACTGTGTGAAAACATTAGAAAAACAATGAAATTATTGAAAATCGATATGAAATCAATCAAAACTTATTGATTTTAACTAGTTTCTAAAGTTTTGACAAGTTATATTAAAAATTTTGTTTTACACAGCTTTAAATTACATAGCGATTTACATGCAAAATCAAGCTGTTTTCACTACTTTGAACGCTTTTTTGCAAATATCAATAGCACTTTGAAAACATTAGAAAAACAATGAAATTATTGAAAATCGATATGAAATCAATCAAAACTTATTGATTTTAACTAGTTTCTAAAGTTTTGACAAAGTTATATTAAAGATTTTATGTTTTACACAGGTTTTAATTACATAGCGATTTACATGCAAAATCTAGCTGTTTTCACTACTTTTTCAACGCTAGTTTGAAAATATCAATAACTGTGTGAAAACATTAGAAAAACAATGAAATTATTGAAAATCGATATGAAATCAATCAAAACTTATTGATTTTAACTAGTTTGTGATGTGTTGACAAGTTATATTAAAAATTTTATGTTTTACACAGCTTTAAATTACATAGCGATTTACATGCAAAATCAAGCTGTTTTCACTATTTTCAACGCTTTTTTGCAAATATCAATAACACTTTAAAAACATTAGAAAAACAATGAAATTATTGAAAATCGATATGAAATCAATCAAAACGTATTGATTTTAACTAGTTTCTAAAGTTTTGTCAAAGTTATATTAAAGATTTTATGTTTTACACAGGTTTTAATTACATAGCGATTTACATGCAAAATCTAGCTTTTTTCACTACTTTTTCACGCTAGTTTGAAAATATCAATAACTGTGTGAAAACATTAGAAAAACAATGAAATTATTGAAAATCGATATGAAATCAATCAAAACTTATTGATTTTAACTAGTTTCTAATGTTTTGGCAAAGTTACATTAAAGATTTTATGTTTTACACAGCTTTTACATAGCTTGTAATTACATAGCGATTTACATGCGAAATCAAGCTGTTTTCACTACTTTTCAACGCATTTTTGCAAATATCAATAACTGTTTGAAAACATTAGAAAAACAATGAAATTATTGAAAATCGATATGAAATCAATCAAAACTTATTGATTTTAACTAGTTTGTGATGTTTTGACAAAGTTATATTAAAAAATTTATGTTTTACACAGCTTTTAATTACATAGCAATTTATATGCAAAATCTAGCTTTTTTCACTACTTTTTCAACGCTAGTTTGCAAATATCAATAACTGTTTGAAAACATAAGAAAAACAATGAAATTATTGAAAATCGATATGAAATCAATCAAAACTTATTGATTTTAACTAGTTTCTAATGTTTTGACAAAGTTATATTAAAAATTTTATATTTTACACAGCTTTTAATTACATAGCGATTTTTATGCAAAATCTAGCTTTTTTCACTACTTTTTCACGCTAGTTTGAAAATATCAATAACTGTGTGAAAACATTAGAAAAACAATGAAATTATTGAAAATCGATATGAAATCAATCAAAACTTATTGATTTTAACTAGTTTGTGATGTGTTGACAAGTTATATTAAAAATTTTATGTTTTACACAGCTTTAAATTACATAGCGATTTACATGCAAAATCAAGCTGTTTTCACTATTTTCAACGCTTTTTTGCAAATATCAATAACACTTTAAAAACATTAGAAAAACAATGAAATTATTGAAAATCGATATGAAATCAATCAAAACGTATTGATTTTAACTAGTTTCTAAAGTTTTGTCAAAGTTATATTAAAGATTTTATGTTTTACACAGGTTTTAATTACATAGCGATTTACATGCAAAATCTAGCTTTTTTCACTACTTTTTCACGCTAGTTTGAAAATATCAATAACTGTGTGAAAACATTAGAAAAACAATGAAATTATTGAAAATCGATATGAAATCAATCAAAACTTATTGATTTTAACTAGTTTCTAATGTTTTGGCAAAGTTACATTAAAGATTTTATGTTTTACACAGCTTTTACATAGCTTGTAATTACATAGCGATTTACATGCGAAATCAAGCTGTTTTCACTACTTTTCAACGCATTTTTGCAAATATCAATAACTGTTTGAAAACATTAGAAAAACAATGAAATTATTGAAAATCGATATGAAATCAATCAAAACTTATTGATTTTAACTAGTTTGTGATGTTTTGACAAAGTTATATTAAAAAATTTATGTTTTACACAGCTTTTAATTACATAGCAATTTATATGCAAAATCTAGCTTTTTTCACTACTTTTTCAACGCTACTTTGCAAATATCAATAACTGTTTGAAAACATAAGAAAAACAATGAAATTATTGAAAATCGATATGAAATCAATCAAAACTTATTGATTTTAACTAGTTTCTAATGTTTTGACAAAGTTATATTAAAAATTTTATATTTTACACAGCTTTTAATTACATAGCGATTTTTATGCAAAATCTAGCTTTTTTCACTACTTTTTCACGCTAGTTTGAAAATATCAACAACTGTGTGAAAACTTAAGAAAAACAATGAAATTATTGAAAATCGATATGAAATCAATCAAAACTTATTGATTTTAACTAGTTTGTGATGTGTTGACAAAGTTATATTAAAAAATTTATGTTTTACACCGCTTTTAATTACATAACGATTTACATGCAAAATCTAGCTTTTTTCACTACTTTTCAACGCTTTTTTGCAAATATCAATAACTGTTTGAAAACATTAGAAAAACAATGAAATTACTGAAAATCGATATGAAATCAATCAAAACTTATTGATTTTAACTAGTTTCTAAAGTTTTGACAAGTTATATTAAAAATTTTATGTTTTACACAGCTTTAAATTACATAGCGATTTACATGCAAAATCAAGCTGTTTTCACTATTTTCAACGCTTTTTTGCAAATATCAATAACACTTTGAAAACATTAGAAAAACAATGAAATTATTGAAAATCGATATGAAATCAATCAAAACGTATTGATTTTAACTAGTTTCTAAAGTTTTGACAAAGTTATATTAAAGATTTTATGTTTTACACAGGTTTTAATTACATAGAGATTTACATGCAAAATCTAGCTTTTTTCACTACTTTTTCAACGCTTGTTTTAAAATATCAATAACACTTTGAAAACATTAGAAAACCAATGAAATTATTGAAAATCGATATGAAATCAATCAAAACTTATTGATTTTAACTAGTTTGAGATGTTTTGACAAAGTTATATTAAAAATGTTATGTTTTACACAGCTTTTAATTACATAGCGATTTACATGCAAAATATAGCTGTTTTCACTACTTTTTCACGCTAGTTTGAAAATATCAATAACTGTGTGAAAACATTAGAAAAACAATGAAATTATTGAAAATCGATATGAAATCAATCAAAACTTATTGATTTTAACTAGTTTCTAACGTTTTGGCAAAGTTACATTAAAGATTTTATGTTTTACAAAGCTTTTACATAGCTTGTAATTACATAGCGATTTACATGCAAAATCAAGCTGTTTTCACTACTTTTCAACGCATTTTTGCAAATATCAATAACTGTTTGAAAACATTAGAAAAACAATGAAATTATTGAAAATCGATATGAAATCAATCAAAACTTATTGATTTTGACTAGTTTGTGATGTTTTGACAAAGTTATATTAAAAAATTTATGTTTTACACAGCTTTTAATTACATAGCGATTTACATGCAAAATCTAGCATTTTTCACTACTTTTTAAACGCTAGTTTGAAAATATCAAGACCTGTGTGAAAACATTAGAAAAACAATGAAATTATTGAAAATCGATTTGAAATCGATCAAAACTTATTGATTTTAACTAGTTTCTAAAGTTTTGACAAAGTTATATTAAAGATTTTATGTTTTACACAGGTTTTAATTACATAGCGATTTACATGCAAAATCTAGCTGTTTTCACTACTTTTTCAACGCTAGTGTGAAAATATCAATAACTGTGTGAAAACATTAGAAAAACAATGAAATTATTGAAAATCGATATGAAATCAATCAAAACTTATTGATTTTAACTAGTTTCTAAAGTTTTGACAAGTTATATTAAAAATTTTGTTTTACACAGCTTTAAATTACATAGCGATTTACATGCAAAATCAAGCTGTTTTCACTACTTTGAACGCTTTTTTGCAAATATCAATAACACTTTGAAAACATTAGAAAAACAATGAAATTATTGAAAATCGATATGAAATCAATCAAAACTGATTGATTTTAACTAGTTTCTAATGTTTTGACAAAGTTATATTAAAAATTTTATGTTTTACACAGCTTTTAATTACATAGCGATTTTTATGCAAAATCTAGCTTTTTTCACTACTTTTTCACGCTAGTTTGAAAATATCAATAACTGTGTGAAAACTTAAGAAAAACAATGAAATTATTGAAAATCGATATGAAATCAATCAAAACTTATTGATTTTAACTAGTTTGTGATGTGTTGACAAAGTTATATTAAAAATTTATGTTTTACACAGGTTTTAATTACATAACGATTTACATGCAAAATCTAGCTTTTTTCACTACTTTTTCAACGCTAGTTTGAAAATATCAATAACTGTGTGAAAACATTAGAAAAACAATGAAATTATTGAAAGTCGATATGAAATCAATCAAAACTTATAGATTTTAACTAGTTTCTAAAGTTTTGACAAAGTTATATTAAAGATTTTATGTTTTACAGAGGTTTTAATTACATTGCGATTTACATGCAAAATCTAGCTGTTTTCACTACTTTTCAACGCTTTTTTGCAAATATAAATAACTGTTTGAAAACATTAGAAAAACAATGAAATTACTGAAAATCGATATGAAATCAATCAAAACTTATTGATTTTAACTAGTTTCTAAAGTTTTGACAAGTTATATTAAAAATTTTATGTTTTACACAGCTTTAAATTACATAGCGATTTACATGCAAAATCAAGCTGTTTTCACTATTTTCAACGCTTTTTTGCAAATATCAATAACACTTTGAAAACATTAGAAAAACAATGAAATTATTGAAAATCGATATGAAATCAATCAAAACGTATTGATTTTAACTAGTTTCTAAAGTTTTGACAAAGTTATATTAAAGATTTTATGTTTTACACAGGTTTTAATTACATAGAGATTTACATGCAAAATCTAGCTTTTTTCACTACTTTTTCAACGCTTGTTTTAAAATATCAATAACACTTTGAAAACATTAGAAAACCAATGAAATTATTGAAAATCGATATGAAATCAATCAAAACTTATTGATTTTAACTAGTTTGAGATGTTTTGACAAAGTTATATTAAAAATGTTATGTTTTACACAGCTTTTAATTACATAGCGATTTACATGCAAAATATAGCTGTTTTCACTACTTTTTCACGCTAGTTTGAAAATATCAATAACTGTGTGAAAACATTAGAAAAACAATGAAATTATTGAAAATCGATATGAAATCAATCAAAATTTATTGATTTTAACTAGTTTCTAAAGTTTTGGCAAAGTTACATTAAAGATTTTATGTTTTACACAGCTTTTACATAGATTGTAATTACATAGCGATTTACATGCAAAATCAAGCTGTTTAAACTACTTTTCAACGCATTTTTGCAAATATCAATAACTGTTTGAAAACATTAGAAAAACAATGAAATTAATGAAAATCGATATGAAATCAATCAAAACTTATTGATTTTAACTAGTTTGTGATGTTTTGACAAAGTAATATTAAAAAATTTATGTTTTACACAGCTTTTAATTACATAGCGATTTACATGCAAAATCTAGCATTTTTCACTACTTTTTAAACGCTAGTTTGAAAATATCAAGACCTGTGTGAAAACATTAGAAAAACAATGAAATTATTGAAAATCGATTTGAAATCGATCAAAACTTATTGATTTTAACTAGTTTCTAAAGTTTTGACAAAGTTATATTAAAGATTTTATGTTTTACACAGGTTTTAATTACATAGCGATTTACATGCAAAATCTAGCTGTTTTCACTACTTTTTCAACGCTAGTGTGAAAATATCAATAACTGTGTGAAAACATTAGAAAAACAATGAAATTATTGAAAATCGATATGAAATCAATCAAAACTTATTGATTTTAACTAGTTTCTAAAGTTTTGACAAAGTTATATTAAAGATTTTATGTTTTACACAGGTTTTAATTACATAGGGATTTACATGCAAAATCTAGCTTTTTTCACTACTTTTTCAACGCTAGTTTGAAAATATCAATAACTGTGTGAAAACATAAAAAAAACAATGAAATTATTGAAAATCGATATGAAATCAATCAAAACTTATTGATTTTAACTAGTTTCTAAAGTTTTGACAAAGTTATATTAAAAATTTTATGTTTTACACAGCTTTTAATTACATAGCGTTTTAAATGCAAAATCAAGTTTTTTCACTACTTTTCAACGCTTTTTTGCAAATATCAATAACACTTTGAAAACATTAGAAAAACAATGAAATTATTGAAAATCGATATGAAATCAATCAAAACTTATTGATTTTAACTAGTTTGTGATGTTTTGACAAAGTTATATTAAAAAATTTATGTTTTACACAGCTTTTAATTACATAACTATTTACATGCAAAATCTAGCTTTTTTCACTACCTTTTCACGCTAGTTTGAAAATATCAATAACTGTGTGAAAACATTAGAAAAACAATGAAATTATTGAAAATCGATATGAAATCAATCAAAACTTATTGATTTTAACTAGTTTCTAAAGTTTTGACAAAGTTATATTAAAGATTTTATATTTTACACAGGTTTTAATTACATTGCGATTTACATGCAAAATCTAGCTTTTTTCACTACCTTTTCACGCTAGTTTGAAAATATCAATAACTGTGTGAAAACATAAGAAAAACAATGAAATTATTGAAAATCGATTTGAAATCAATCAAAACTTATTGATTTTAACTAGTTTCTAAAGTTTTGACAAATTTATATTAAAGATTTTATGTTTTACACAGGTTTTAATTACATAGCGATTTACATGCAAAATCTAGCAGTTTTCACAACTTTTTCAACGCTAGTTTGAAAATATCAATAATTGTGTGAAAACATTAGAAAAACAAATGAAATTATTGAAAATCGATATGAAATCAATCAAAACTTATTGATTTTAACTAGTTTCTAATTTTTGACAAAGTTAGATTAAAGATTTTATGTTTTACACAGGTTTTAATTACATAGCGATTTACATGCAAAATCGAGCTGTTTTCACTACTTTTTCAACGCTAGTATGAAAATATCAATAACTCTGTGAAAACATTAGAAAAACAATGAAATTATTGAAAATCGATATGAAATCAATCAAAACTTATCGATTTTAACTAGTTTCTAAAGTTTTGATAAGTTATATTAAAAATTTTATGTTTTACACAGCTTCAAATTACATAGCGATTTACATGCAAAATCAAGCTGTTTTCACTATTTTCAACGCTTTCTTGCAAATATCAATAACACTTTGAAAACATTAGAAAAACAATGAAATTATTGAAAATCGATATGAAATCAATCAAAATTTATTTATTTTAACTAGTTTCTAAAGTTTTGACAAAGTTATATTAGAGATTTTATGTTTTACACAGGTTTTAATTACATAGAGATTTACATGCAAAATCTAGATTTTTCACTACTTTTTCAACGCTAGTTTGAAAATATCAATGACTGTGTGAAAACATTAGAAAAACAATGAAATTATTGAAAATCGATATGAAATCAATCAAAACTTAATGAATTTAACTAGTTCGAGATGTTTTGACAAAGTTATATTAAAAATGTTATGTTTTACACAGATTTTAATAACATAGCGATTTACATGCAAAATCTAGCTGTTTTCACTACTTTTTCACGCTAGTTTGAAAATATCAATAACAGTGTGAAAACATTAGAAAAACAATGAAATTATTGAAAATCGATATGAAATCAATCAAAACTTATTGATTTTAACTAGTTTCTAAAGTTTTGACAAAGTTATATTAAAGATTTTATATTTTACACAGGTTTTAATTACATTGCGATTTACATGCAAAAACTAGCTGTTTTCACTACTTTTCAACGCTTTTTTGCAAATATCAATAACTGTTTGAAAACATTAGAAAAACGATGAAATTACTGAAAATCGATATGAAATCAATCAAAACTTATTGATTTTAACTAGTTTCTAAAGTTTTGACAAGTTATATTAAAGATTTTATGTTTTACACAGCTTTAAATTACATAGCGATTTACATGCAAAATCTAGCTGTTTTCACTACTTTTCAACGCTTTTTTGAAAATATCAATAACACTTTGAAAACATTAGAAAAACAATGAAATTATTGAAAATCGATTTGAAATCAATCAAAACTTATTGATTTTAACTAGTTTGAGATGTGTTTGACAAAGTTACATTAAAAATTTTCTGTTTTACACAGCTTTTAATTACATAGCGATTTACATGGAAAATCTAGCTTTTTTCATTACTTTTTCACGCTAGTTTGAAAATATCAATAACTGTGTGAAAACTTAAGAAAAACAATGAAATTATTGAAAATCGATTTGAAATCAATCAAAACTTATTGATTTTAACTAGTTTCTAAAGTTTTGGCAAAGTTACATTAAAGATTTTATGATTTACACAGCTTTTACATAGCTTTTAATTACATAGCGATTTACATGCAAAATCTAGCTGTTTTCACTACTTTTCAACGCTTTTTTGCAAATATCAATAACTGTTTGAAAACATAAGAAAAACAATGAAATTATTGAAAATCGATATGAAATCAATCAAAACATATTGATTTTAACTAGTTTGAGATGTTTTGACGAAGTTATATTTAAAATGTTATGTTTTACACAGCTTTTAATTACATAGCGATTTACATGCAAAATCTAGCTGTTTTCACTACTTTTTCAACGACAGTTTGAAAATATAAATAACTGTGTGAAAACATTAGAAAAACAATGAAAGTATTGAAAATCGATATGAAATCAATCAAAACTTATTGATTTTAACTAGTTTCTAAAGTTTTGACAAAGTTATATTAAAGATATTATGTTTTACACAGGTTTTTATTACAAAGCGATTTACATGCAAAATCTAGCTTTTTTCACTACTTTTTCAACGCTAGTTTGAAAAAATCAATAACTGTGTGAAAACATTAGAAAAACAATGAAATTATTGAAAATCGATATGAAATCAATCAAAACTTATTGATTTTAACTAGTTTCTAAAGTTTTGACAAGTTATATTAAAAATTTTATGTTTTACACAGCTTTAAATTACATAGCGATTTACATGCAAAATCAAGCTGTTTTCACTACTTTTCAACGCTTTTTTGCAAATATCTATAACACTTTGAAACATTAGAAAAACAATGAAATTATTGAAAATCGATATGAAATCAATCAAAACTTATTGATTTTAACTAGTTTCTAAAGTTTTGACAAAGTTATATTAAAGATTTTATGTTTTACACAGTTTTCAATTACATAGCGATTTACATGCAAAATGTAGCTGTTTTCACTACTTTTTCAACGCTAGTTTGAAAATATCAATAGCTGTGTGAAATCATTAGAAAAACAATGAAATTATTGAAAATCGATATGAAATCAATCAAAACTTATTGATTTTAACTAGTTTCCAAAGTTTTGACAAGTTATATTAAAAATTTTATGTTTTACACAGCTTTAAATTACATAGCGATTTACATGCAAAATCAAGCTGTTTTCACTACTTTTCAACGCTTTTTTGTAAATATCAATAACACTTTGAAAACATTAGAAAAACAAAGAAATTATTGAAAATCGATATGAAATCAATCAAAACTTATTGATTTTAACTAGTTTCTAAAGTTTTGACAAAGTTATATTAAAGATTTTATGTTTTACACAGGTTTTAATTACATAGGGATTTACATGCAAAATCTAGCTGTTTTCATTACTTTTCAACGCTTTTTTGCAAATATCAATAACTGATTGAAAACATTAGAAAAACAATGAAATTATTGAAAATCGATATGAAATCAATCAAAACTTATTGATTTTAATTAGTTTCTAAAGTTTTGTCAAAGTTTTATTAAAGATTTTATGTTTTACACAGCTTTTAATTACATAGCGATTTACATGCAAAATCTAGCTTTATTCACTTTTTCAACGCTAGTTTGAAAATATCAATAACTGTGTGAAAACATTAGAAAAACAATGAAATTATTGAAAATCGATATGAAATCAATCAAAACTTATTGATTTTAACTAGTTTCTAAAGTTTTCACAAGTTATATTAAAAATTTTATGTTTTACACAGCTTTAAATTACATAGCGATTTACATGCAAAATCTAGCTGTTTTCACTACTTTTCAACGCTTTTTTGCAAATATCAATAACACTTTGAAAACATTAGAAAAACAATGAAATTATTGAAAATCGATATGAAATCAATCAAAATTTATTGATTTTAACTAGTTTCTAATGTTTTGATAAGTTATATTAAAAATTTTATGTTTTACACAGCTTTAAATTACATAGCGATTTACATGCAAAATCAAGCTGTTTTCACTATTTTCAACGCTTTTTTTTCAAATATCAATAACACTTTGAAAACATTAGAAAAACAATGAAATTATTGAAAATCGATATGAAATCAATCAAAACTTATTGATTTGAACTAGTTTCTGAACTTTTGACAAGGTTATATTAAAGATTTTATGTTTTACACAGGTTTTAATTACATAGAGATTTACATGCAAAATCTAGCTTTTTTCAATACTTTTTCAACGCTTTTTTGCAAATATCAATAACTGTGTGAAAACATTAGAAAAACAATGAAATTATTGAAAATCGATATGAAATCAATCAAAACTTATTGATTTTAACTGGTTTGAGATGTTTTGACAAAGTTATATTAAAAATTTTATGTTTTACACAGGTTTTAATTACATAGCGATTTACATGGAAAATCAAGCTTTTTTCACTACTTTTTAACGCTAGTTTGAAAATATCAATAACTGTGTGAAAACATAAGAAAAACAATGAAATTATTGAAAATCGATATGAAATCAATCAAAACTTATTGATTTTAACTAGTTTCTAAAGTTTTGACAAAGTTATATTAAAGATTTTATGTTTTACACAGGTTTTAATTACATGGCGATTTACATGAAAATCTAGCTTTTTTCACTACTTTTTCAACGCTAGTTTGAAAAAATCAATAACTGTGTGAAAACATTAGAAAAACAATGAAATTATTGAAAATCGATATGAAATCTATCAAAACTTATTGATTTTAACTAGTCTATAAAATTTTGACAAGTTATATTAAAAATTTGATGTTTTACACAGCTTTAAATTACATACCGATTTACATGCAAAATCAAGCTGTTTTCACTACTTTTCAACGCTTTTTCCAAATATCAATAACACTTTGAAAACATTAGAAAAACAATGAAATTATTAAAAATAGATATGAAATCAATCAAAACTTATTGATTTTAACTAGTTTCTAAAGTTTTGACAAAGTTATATTAAAGATTTTATGTTTTACACAGCTTTAAATTACATAGCGATTTACATGCAAAATCAAGCTGTTTTCACTACTTTTCAACGCTTTTTTGCAAATATCAATAACCCTTTGAAAACATTAGAAAAACAACGAAATTATTGAAAATCCATATGAAATCAATCAAAACTTATTGATTTTAACTAGTTTGAGATCTTTTGACAAAGTTATATTAAAAAGTTTATGTTTTACACAGGTTTTAATTACATAGCGATTTACATGCAAAATCTAGCTTTTTTCACTACTTTTTCAACGCTAGTTTGAAAAAATCAATAACTGTGTGAAAACATTAGAAAAACAATGAAATTATTGAAAATCGATATGAAATCAATCAAAACTTATTGATTTTAACTAGTTTCTAAAGTTTTGACAAGTTATATTAAAAATTTTATGATTTACACAGCTTTAAATTACATAGCTATTTACATGCAAAATCAAGCTGTTTTCACTACTTTTCAACGCTTTTTTGCAAATATCAATAACACTTTGAAAACATTAGAAAAACAATGAAATTATTGAAAATCGATATGAAATCAATCAAAACTTATTGATTTTAACTAGTTTCTAAAGTTTTGACAAGTTATATTAAAAATTTTATGTTTTACACAGCTTTAAATTACATAGCGATTTACAAGCAAAATCAAGCTTTTTTCACTACTGATATTTTTTTCACTATTGATATTTTAAAACTAGCGTTAAAACGCTAGTTTGAAAATATCAATAACTGTGTGAAAACATTAGAAAAACAACGAAATTATTGAAAATCGATATGAAATCAATCAAAACTTATTGATTTTAACTAGTTTGAGATGTTTTGACAATGTTATATTAAAAATTCTATGTTTTACACAGCTTTTAATTACATAGCGATTTACATGGAAAATGTATCTTTTTTCATTACTTTTTCACGCTAGTTTGAAAATATCAATAACTGTGTGAAAACTTAAGAAAAACAATGAAATAATTGAAAATCGATATGAAATCAATCAAAACTTATTGATTTTAACTAGTGTCTAAAGTTTTGACAAAGTTATATTAAAAATTTTATGTTTTACACAGCTTTTAATTACATAGTGATTTACCTGCAAAATCTAGCTTTTTTCACTACATTTTCACGCTAGTTTGAAAATATCAATAACTGTGTGAAAACATAAGAAAAACAATGAAATTATTGAAAATCGACTTGAAATCAATCAAAACTTATTGATTTTAACTAGTTTCTAAAGTTTTGACAAAGTTATATTAAAGATTTTATGTTTCACACAGGTTTTAATTACATAGCGATTTACATGCAAAATCTAGCTTTTTTCACTACTTTTTCAACGCTAGTTTGAAAATATCATTAACTTTGTGAAAACATTAGAAAAACAATGAAATTATTGAAAATCGATATGAAATCAATCAAAACTTATTGATTTAAGCTAGTTTGAGATGTTTTGACAAAGTTATATTTAAAATGTTATGTTTTACACAGCTTTTAATTACATAGCGATTTACATGCAAAATCTAGCTGTTTTCACTACTTTTTCAACGCTTGTTTGAAAATATCAATAGCTGTGTGAAATCATTAGAAAAACAATGAAATTATTGAAAATCGATATGAAATCAATCAAAACTTATTGATTTTAACTAGTTTCTAAAGTTTTGACAAGTTATATTAAAAATTTTATGTTTTACACAGCTTTAAAATACATAGCGATTTAAATGTAAAATCTAGCGTTTTTCACTACTTTTTCAACGGTTGTTTGAAAATAACAATAACACTTTGAAAACATTAGAAAAACAATGAAATTATTAAAAATAGATATGAAATCAATCAAAACTTATTGATTTTAACTAGTTTCTAAAGTTTTGACAAAGTTATATTAAAGATTTTATGTTTTACACAGGTTTTAATTACAGTGCGATTTACATGCAAAATCTAGCTGTTTTCACTACTTTTCAACGCTTTTTTGCAAATATCAATAACCCTTTGAAAACATTAGAAAAACAACGAAATTATTGAAAATCCATATGAAATCAATCAAAACTTATTGATTTTAACTAGTTTGAGATCTTTTGACAAAGTTATATTAAAAAGTTTATGTTTTACACAGGTTTTAATTACATAGCGATTTACATGCAAAATCTAGCTTTTTTCACTACTTTTTCAACGCTAGTTTGAAAAAATCAATAACTGTGTGAAAACATTAGAAAAACAATGAAATTATTGAAAATCGATATGAAATCAATCAAAACTTATTGATTTTAACTAGTTTCTAAAGTTTTGACAAGTTATATTAAAAATTTTATGATTTACACAGCTTTAAATTACATAGCGATTTACATGCAAAATCAAGCTGTTTTCACTACTTTTCAACGCTTTTTTGCAAATATCAATAACACTTTGAAAACATTAGAAAAACAATGAAATTATTGAAAATCGATATGAAATCAATCAAAACTTATTGATTTTAACAAGTTTCTAAAGTTTTGACAAGTTATATTAAAAATTTTATGTTTTACACAGCTTTGAATTACATAGCGATTTACAAGCAAAATCAAGCTTTTTTCACTACTGATATTTTTTTCACTATTGATATTTTAAAACTAGCGTTAAAACGCTAGTTTGAAAATATCAATAACTGTGTGAAAACATTAGAAAAACAACGAAATTATTGAAAATCGATATGAAATCAATCAAAACTTATTGATTTTAACTAGTTTGAGATGTTTTGACAATGTTATATTAAAAATTCTATGTTTTACACAGCTTTTAATTACATAGCGATTTACATGGAAAATGTATCTTTTTTCATTACTTTTTCACGCTAGTTTGAAAATATCAATAACTGTGTGAAAACTTAAGAAAAACAATGAAATAATTGAAAATCGATATGAAATCAATCAAAACTTATTGATTTTAACTAGTGTCTAAAGTTTTGACAAAGTTATATTAAAAATTTTATGTTTTACACAGCTTTTAATTACATAGCGATTTACCTGCAAAATCTAGCTTTTTTCACTACATTTTCACGCTAGTTTGAAAATATCAATAACTGTGTGAAAACATAAGAAAAACAATGAAATTATTGAAAATCGATTTGAAATCAATCAAAACTTATTGATTTTAACTAGTTTCTAAAGTTTTGACAAAGTTATATTAAAGATTTTATGTTTCACACAGGTTTTAATTACATAGCGATTTACATGCAAAATCTAGCTTTTTTCACTACTTTTTCAACACTAGTTTGAAAATATCATTAACTGTGTGAAAACATTAGAAAAACAATGAAATTATTGAAAATCGATATGAAATCAATCAAAACTTATTGATTTTAGCTAGTTTGAGATGTTTTGACAAAGTTATATTTAAAATGTTATGTTTTACACAGCTTTTAATTACATAGCGATTTACATGCAAAATCTAGCTGTTTTCACTACTTTTTCACGCTAGTTTGAAAATATCAGTAACGGAGTGGAAACATTAGAAAAACAATGAAATTATTGAAAATCGATATGAAATCAATCAAAACTTATTGATTTTAACTAGTTTCTAAAGTTTTGACAAAGTTATATTAAAGATTTTATGTTTTACACAGCTTTTAATTACATAGCGATTTACATGCAAAATCTAGCTGTTTTCACTACTTTTCAACTCTTTTGTGCAAATATCAATAACTGTTTGAAAACATTAGAAAAACAATGAAATTATTGAAAATCGATATGAAATCAATCAAAACTTATTGATTTTAACTAGTTTGAGATGTTTTGACAAAGTTATATTAAAAATTTTATGTTTTACACAGCTTTTAATTACATAACGATTTACATGCAAAATTTACCTTTTTTCACTACTTTTTCAACGCTAGTATGTAAATATCAATAACTGTTTGAAAACATTAGAAAAACAATGAAATTATTGAAAATCGATATGAAATCAATCAAAACTTATTGATTTTAACTAGTTTCAGAAGTTTTGACAAAGTTATATTTAAGATTTTATGTTTTACACAACTTTTAATTACATAGCGATTTACATGCAAAATCTAGCTTTTTTCACTACTTTTTCAACGCTAGTTTGAAAATATCAATAACTGTGAGAAAACAGAAAAAAACAATGAAATTATTGAAAATCGATTTGAAATCAATCAAAACTTATTGATTTTAACTAGTTTCTAAAGTTCTGACAAAGTTATATTAAAAATTTTATGTTTTACACAGCTTTTAATTACATAGCGATTTACATGCAAAATCTAGCTGTTTTCACTACTTTTTCAACGCTAGTTTGAAAATATCAATAACTGCGTGAAAACATTAGAAAAACAATGAAATTATTGAAAATCGATATGAAATCAATCAAAACTTATTGATTTTAACTAGTTTCTAAAGTTTTGACAAAGTTATATTAAAGACTTTGTTTTACACAGGTTTTAATTACATAGCGATTTACATGCTGTAAATTTTCTAGCTGTTTTCACTACTTCTTCAACGCTAGTTTGAAAATATAAATAACTGTGTGAAAACATTAGTAAAACAATGAAATTATTGAAAATCGATATGAAATCAATCAAAACTTATTGATTTTAACTAGTTTCTAAAGTTTTGACAAGTTATATTAAAAATTTTATGTTTTACACAGCTTTAAATTACATAGAGATTTACATGCAAAATCAAGCTGTTTTCACTACTTTTCAACGCTTTTTTGCAAATATCAATAACACTTTGAAAACATTAGAAAAACAATGAAATTATTGAAAATCGATATGAAATCAATCAAAATTTATTGATTTTAACTAGTTTCTAAAGTTTTGACAAAGATATATTAAAAATTTTAAGTTTTACACAGGTTTTAATTACATAGCGATTTACATGCAAAATCTAGCTTTTTTCACTACTTTTCAACGCTTTTTTGTAAATATAAATAACTGTTTGAAAACATTAGAAAAACAATGAAATTATAGAAAATCGATATGAAATCAATCAAAACTTATTCATTTTAACTAGTTTGAGATGTTTTGACAAAGTTATATTAAAAATTTTATGTTTTACACAGCTTTTAATTACATAAAGATTTACATGCAAAATCTAGCATTTTTCACTACTTTTTCAACGCTTTTTTGCAAATATCAATAACACTTTGAAAACATTAGAAAAACAATGAAATTATTGAAAATGGATATGAAATCAATCAAAACTTATTGATTTTAACTAGTTTCTAAAGTTTTGACAAAGTTATATTAAAGATATTATGTTTTACACAGGTTTTAATTACAGAGCGATTTACATGCAAAATCTAGCTGTTTTCACTACTTTTCAACGCTTTTTTGCAAATATAAATAACTGTTTGAAAACATTAGAAAAACAATGAAATTATTGAAAATCGATATGAAATCAGTCAAAACTTATTGATTTTAACTAGTTTGTAAAGTTTTCACAAGTTATATTAAAATTTTTATGTTTTACACAGCTTTAAATTACATAGCGATTTACATGCAAAATGAAGCTGGTTTCACTACTTTTAAACGCTTTTTTGCAAATATCAATAACACTTTGAAAACATTAGAAAAACAATGAAATTATTGAAAATCGACATGAAATCAATCAAAACTTATTGATTTTAACTAGTTTCTAAAGTTTTGATAAGTTATATTAAAAATTTTATGTTTTACACAGCTTTAAATTACATAGCGATTTACATGCAAAATCAAGCTGTTTTCACTATTTTCAACGCTTTTTTGCAAATATCAATAACACTTTGAAAACATTAGAAAAACAATGAAATTATTGAAAATCGATATGAAATCAATCAAAACTTATTGATTTGAACTAGTTTCTGAACTTTTGACAAAGTTATATTAAAGATTTTATGTTTTACACAGGTTTTAATTACAGAGCGATTTACATGCAAAATCTAGCAGTTTTCACTACTTTTCAACGCTTTTTTGCAAATATCAATAACTGTTTGAAAACATTAGAAAAACAACGAAATTATTGAAAATCGATATGAAATCAATCAAAACTTATTGATTTTAACTAGTTTGAAATGTTTTGACAAAGTTATATTAAAAATTTTATGTTTTACACAGGTTTTAATTACATAGCGATTTACATGCAAAATCTAGCTTTTTTCACTACTTTTTCAACGCTAGTTTGAAAAAATCAATAACTGTGTGAAAACATTAGAAAAACAATGAAATTATTGAAAATCGATATGAAATCAATCAAAACTTATTGATTTTAACTAGTTTCTAAAGTTTTCACATGTTATATTAAAAATTTTATGTTTTACACAGCTTTAAATTACATAGCGATTTACATGCAAAATCAAGCTGTTTTCACTACTTTTCAACGCTTTTTTGCAAATATCAATAACACTTTGAAAACATTAGAAAAACAATGAAATTATTGAAAATCGATATGAAATCAATGAAAACTTATTGATTTGAACTAGTTTCTAAACTTTTGACAAAGTTATATTAAAGATTTTATGTTTTACACAGGTTTTAATTACATAGAGATTTACATGCAAAATCTAGCTTTTTTCACTAATTTTTCAACGCTAGTTTGAAAATATCAAGACCTGTGTGAAAACATTAGAAAAACAATGAAATTATAGAAAATCGATTTGAAATCAATCAAAACTTATTGATTTTAACTAGTTTCTAAAGTTTTGACAAAGTTATATTAAAGATTTTATGTTTTACACAGGTTTTAATTACATAGCGATTTACATGCAAAATCTAGCTGTTTTCACTACTTTTTCAACGCTAGTTTGAAAATATCAATAACTGTGTGAAAACATTAGAAAAACAATGAAATTATTGAAAATCGATATGAAATCAATCAAAACTTATTGATTTTAACTAGTTTCTAAAGTTTTGACAAAGTTATATTAAAAATTTTATGTTTTACACAGCTTTTAATTACATAGCGATTTACATGCAAAATCTAGCTTTTTTCACTACTTTTCAACGCTTTTTTGCAAATATCAATAACACTTTGAAAACATTAGAAAAACAATGAAATTATTGAAAATCGATATGAAATCAATCAAAACTTATTGATTTTAACTAGTTTGTGATGTTTTGACAAAGTTATATTAAAAAAATTATGTTTTACACAGCTTTTAATTACATAACGATTTACATGCAAAATCTAGCTTTTTTCACTACTTTTTCAACGCTAGTTTGAAAATATCAAGACCTGTGTGAAAACATTAGAAAAACAATGAAATTATAGAAAATCGATATGAAATCAATCAAAACTTATTGATTTTAACTAGTTTGTGATGTTTTGACAAAGTTATATTAAAGATTTTATGTTTTACACAGGTTTTAATTACATAGAGATTTACATGCAAAATCTAGCTTTTTTCACTAATTTTTCAACGCTAGTTTGAAAATATCAAGACCTGTGTGAAAACATTAGAAAAACAATGAAATTATAGAAAATCGATTTGAAATCAATCAAAACTTATTGATTTTAACTAGTTTCTAAAGTTTTGACAAAGTTATATTAAAGATTTTATGTTTTACACAGGTTTTAATTACATAGCGATTTACATGCAAAATCTAGCTGTTTTCACTACTTTTTCAACGCTAGTTTGAAAATATCAATAACTGTGTGAAAACATTAGAAAAACAATGAAATTATTGAAAATCGATATGAAATCAATCAAAACTTATTGATTTTAACTAGTTTCTAAAGTTTTGACAAAGTTATATTAAAAATTTTATGTTTTACACAGCTTTTAATTACATAGCGATTTACATGCAAAATCTAGCTTTTTTCACTACTTTTCAACGCTTTTTTGCAAATATCAATAACACTTTGAAAACATTAGAAAAACAATGAAATTATTGAAAATCGATATGAAATCAATCAAAACTTATTGATTTTAACTAGTTTGTGATGTTTTGACAAAGTTATATTAAAAAAATTATGTTTTACACAGCTTTTAATTACATAACGATTTACATGCAAAATCTAGCTTTTTTCACTACTTTTTCAACGCTAGTTTGAAAATATCAAGACCTGTGTGAAAACATTAGAAAAACAATGAAATTATAGAAAATCGATATGAAATCAATCAAAACTTATTGATTTTAACTAGTTTGTGATGTTTTGACAAAGTTATATTAAAAAATTTATGTTTTACACAGCTTTTAATTACATAACGATTTACATGCAAAATCTAGCTTTTTTCACTACTTTTTCAACGCTAGTTTTAAAATATCAATAACTGTGTGAAAACATTAGAAAAACAATGAAATTTTTGAAAATCGATATGAAATCAATCAAAACTTATTGATTTTAACTAGTTTCTAAAGTTTTGACAAAGTTATATTAAAGATTTTATGTTTTACACAGGTTTTAATTACATAGCGATTTACATGCAAAATCTAGCTGTTTTCACTACTTTATCAACGCTAGTTTGAAAATATCAATAACTGTGTGAAAACATAAGAAAAACAATGAAATTATTGAAAATCGATATGAAATCAATCAAAACTTATTGATTTTAACTAGTTTCTAAAGTTTTGACAGTTATATTAAAAATTTTATGTTTTACACAGGTTTTAATTACATAGCGATTTACATGCAAAATCTAGCTTTTTTCACTACTTTTCAACGCTTATTTGCAAATATCAATAACACTTTGAAAACATTAGAAAAACAATGAAATTATTGAAAATCGATATGAAATCAATCAAAACTTATTGATTTTAACTAGTTTGTGATGTTTTGACAAAGTTATATTAAAAAAATTATGTTTTACACAGCTTTTAATTACATAACGATTTACATGCAAAATCTAGCTTTTTTCACTACTTTTTCAACGCTAGTTTGAAAATATCAATAACTGTGTGAAAACATTAGAAAAACAATGAAATTTTTGAAAATCGATATGAAATCAATCAAAACTTATTGATTTTAACTAGTTTCTAAAGTTTTGACAAAGTTATATTAAACATTTTATGTTTTACACAGGTTTGAATTACATAGCGATTTACATGCAAAATCTAGCTGTTTTCACTACTTTATCAACGCTAGTTTGAAAATATCAATAACTGTGTGAAAACATAAGAAAAACAATGAAATTATTGAAAATCGATATGAAATCAATCAAAACTTATTGATTTTAACTAGTTTCTAAAGTTTTGACAAAGTTATATTAAAAATTTTATGTTTTACACAGGTTTTAATTACATAGCGATTTACATGCAAAATCTAGCTTTTTTCACTACTTTTCAACGCTTATTTGCAAATATCAATAACACTTTGAAAACATTAGAAAAACAATGAAATTATTGAAAATCGATATGAAATCAATCAAAACTTATTGATTTTAACTAGTTTCTAAAGTTTTGACAAAGTTATATTAAAGATTTTATGTTTTACACAGGTTTTAATTACATAGCGATTTACATGCAAAATCTAGCTGTTTTCACTACTTTATCAACGCTAGTTTGAAAATATCAATAACTGTGTGAAAACATAAGAAAAACAATGAAATTATTGAAAATCGATATGAAATCAATCAAAACTTATTGATTTTAACTAGTTTCTAAAGTTTTGACAGTTATATTAAAAATTTTATGTTTTACACAGGTTTTAATTACATAGCGATTTACATGCAAAATCTAGCTTTTTTCACTACTTTTCAACGCTTATTTGCAAATATAAATAACACTTTGAAAACATTAGAAAAACAATGAAATTATTGAAAATCGATATGAAATCAATCAAAACTTATTGATTTTAACTAGTTTGTGATGTTTTGACAAAGTTATATTAAAAAAATTATGTTTTACACAGCTTTTAATTACATAACGATTTACATGCAAAATCTAGCTTTTTTCACTACTTTTTCAACGCTAGTTTGAAAATATCAATAACTGTGTGAAAACATTAGAAAAACAATGAAATTTTTGAAAATCGATATGAAATCAATCAAAACTTATTGATTTTAACTAGTTTCTAAAGTTTTGACAAAGTTATATTAAAGATTTTATGTTTTACACAGGTTTGAATTACATAGCGATTTACATGCAAAATCTAGCTGTTTTCACTACTTTATCAACGCTAGTTTGAAAATATCAATAACTGTGTGAAAACATAAGAAAAACAATGAAATTATTGAAAATCGATATGAAATCAATCAAAACTTATTGATTTTAACTAGTTTCTAAAGTTTTGACAAAGTTATATTAAAAATTTTATGTTTTACACAGGTTTTAATTACATAGCGATTTACATGCAAAATCTAGCTTTTTTCACTACTTTTCAACGCTTATTTGCAAATATCAATAACACTTTGAAAACATTAGAAAAACAATGAAATTATTGAAAATCGATATGAAATCAATCAAAACTTATTGATTTTAACTAGTTTCTAAAGTTTTGACAAAGTTATATTAAAAAATTTATGTTTTACACAGCTTTTAATTACATAACGATTTACATGCAAAATCTAGCTTTTTTCACTACTTTGTCAACGCTAGTTTGAAAATATCAAGACCTGTGTGAAAACATTAGAAAAACAATGAAATTATTGAAAATCGATTTGAAATCAATCAAAACTTATTGATTTTAACTAGTTTCTAAAGTTTTGACAAAGTTATATTAAAGATTTTATGTTTTACACAGGTTTTAATTACATAGCGATTTACATGCAAAATCTAGCTGTTTTCACTACTTTTTCACGCTAGTTTGAAAATATCAATAACTGTGTGAAATATAAGAAAAACAATGAAATTATTGAAAATCGATATGAAATCAATCAAAACTTATTGATTTTAACTAGTTTCTAATGTTTTGACAAAGTTATATTAAAAATTTTATGTTTTACACAGCTTTTAATTACATAGCGATTTACATGCAAAATCTAGCTTTTTTCACTACTTTTCAACGCTTTTTTGCAAATATCAATAACACTTTGAAAACATTAGAAAAACAATGAAATTATTGAAAATCGATATGAAATCAATCAAAACTTATTGATTTCAACTAGTTTGTGATGTTTTGACAAAGTTATATTAACAAATTTATGTTTTACACAGTTTTTAATTACATAACGATTTACATGCAAAATCTATCTGTTTTCACTACTTTTTCAACGCTAGTTTGAAAATATCAAGACCTCTGTGAAAACATTAGAAAAACAATGAAATTATTGAAAATCGATTTGAAATCAATCAAAACTTATTGATTTTAACTAGTTTCTAAAGTTTTGACAAAGTTATATTAAAGATTTTATGTTTTACACAGCTTTTAATTACATAGCGATTTTCATGCAAAATTTAGCTGTTTTCACTACTTTTTCAACGCTAGTTTGAAAATAACAATAACTGTGTGAAAACATAAGAAAAACAATGAAATTATTGAAAATCGATATGAAATCAATCAAAACTTATTGATTTTAACTAGTTTCTAAAGTTTTGACAAAGTTATATTAAAAATTTTGTTTTACACAGCTTTTAATTACATAGCGATTTACATGCAAAATCTAGCTTTTTTCACAACTTTTCAACGCTTTTTTGCAAATATCAATAACACTTTGAAAACTTTAGAAAAACAATGAAATTATTGAAAATCGATTTGAAATCTATCAAAACTTATTGATTTTAACTAGTTTCTAAAGTTTTGACAAAGTTATATTAAAAAATTTATGTTTTACACAGCTTTTAATTACATAACGATTTACATGCAAAATCTAGCTTTTTTCATTACTTTTTCAACGCTAGTTTGAAAATATCAAGACCTGTGTGAAAACATTAGAAAAACAATGAAATTATTGAAAATCGATTTGAAATCAATCAAAACTTATTGATTTTAACTAGTTTCTAAAGTTTTGACAATGTCATATTAAAGATTTTATGTTTTACACAGGTTTTAATTACATAGCGATTTACATGCAAAATCTAGCTATTTTCACTACTTTTTCAACGCTAGTTTGAAAATATCAATAACTGTGTGAAAACATTAGAAAAACAATGAAATTATTGAAAATCGATATGAAATCAATCAAAACTTATTGATTTTAACTAGTTTCTAAAGTTTTGACAAAGTTATATTAAAGATTTTATGTTTTACACAGGTTTTAATTACATAGCGATTTACATGCAAAATCTAGCTTTTTTCACTACTTTTTGAATGCTAGTTTGAAAATATCAATAACTGTGTGAAAACATTAGAAAAACAACGAAATTATTGAAAATCGATATGAAATCAATCAAAACTTATTGATTTTAACTAGTTTCTAAAGTTTTGACAAAGTTATATTAAAGATTTTATGTTTTACACAGGTTTTAATTACATAGCGATTTACATGGAAAATCTAGCTGTTTTCACTACTTTTTCACGCTAGTTTGAAAATATCAATAACTTTGTGAAAACATAAGAAAAACAATGAAATTATTGAAAATCGATATGAAATCAATCAAAACTTATTGATTTTAACTAGTTTCTAAAGTTTTGACAAAGTTATATTAAAAATTTTATGTTTTACACAGCTTTTAATTACATAGCGATTTACATGCAAAATCTAGCTTTTTTCACTACTTTTCAACGCTTTTTTGCAAATATCAATAACACTTTGAAAACATTAGAAAAACTATGAAATTATTGAAAATCGATATGAAATCAATCAAAACTTATTGATTTTAACTAGTTTGTGATGTTTTGACAAAGTTATATTAAAAAATTTATGTTTTACACAGTTTCTAATTAAATAACGATTTACATGCAAAATCTATCTGTTTTCACTACTTTTTCACGCTAGTGTGAAAATATCAATAACTGTGTGAAAACATTAGAAAAACAATAAAATTATTGAAAATCGATTTGAAATCAATCAAAACTTATTGATTTTAACTAGTTTCTAAAGTTTTGACAAAGTTATATTAAAGATTTTATGTTTTACACAGCTTTTAATTACATAGCGATTTACATGCAAAATTTAGCTGTTTTCACTACTTTTTCACGCTAGTTTGAAAATATCAATAACTGTGTGAAAACTTAAGAAAAACAATGAAATTATTGAAAATCGATATGAAATCAATCAAAACTTATTGATTTTAACTAGTTTCTAAAGTTTTGACAAAGTTATATTAAAGATTTTATGTTTTACACAGCTTTTAATTACATAACGATTTACATGCAAAATCTAGCTTTTTTCACTACTTTTTCAACGCTAGTTTGAAAATATCAAGACCTGTGTGAAAACATTAGAAAAACAATGAAATTATTGAAAATCGATATGAAATCAATCAAAACTTATTGATTTTACCTAGTTTCTAAAGTTTTGACAAAGTTATATTAAAAATTTTGTTTTACACAGCTTTTAATTACATAGCGATTTACATGCAAAATCTAGCTTTTTTCACAACTTTTCAACGCTTTTTTGCAAATATCAATAACACTTTGAAAACATTAGAAAAACTATGAAATTATTGAAAATCGATATGAAATCAATCAAAACTTATTGATTTTAACTAGTTTGTGATGTTTTGACAAAGTTATATTAAAAAATTTATGTTTTACACAGTTTCTAATTAAATAACGATTTACATGCAAAATCTATCTGTTTTCACTACTTTTTCACGCTAGTGTGAAAATATCAATAACTGTGTGAAAACATTAGAAAAACAATAAAATTATTGAAAATCGATTTGAAATCAATCAAAACTTATTGATTTTAACTAGTTTCTAAAGTTTTGACAAAGTTATATTAAAGATTTTATGTTTTACACAGCTTTTAATTACATAGCGATTTACATGCAAAATTTAGCTGTTTTCACTACTTTTTCACGCTAGTTTGAAAATATCAATAACTGTGTGAAAACTTAAGAAAAACAATGAAATTATTGAAAATCGATATGAAATCAATCAAAACTTATTGATTTTAACTAGTTTCTAAAGTTTTGACAAAGTTATATTAAAGATTTTATGTTTTACACAGCTTTTAATTACATAACGATTTACATGCAAAATCTAGCTTTTTTCACTACTTTTTCAACGCTAGTTTGAAAATATCAAGACCTGTGTGAAAACATTAGAAAAACAATGAAATTATTGAAAATCGATATGAAATCAATCAAAACTTATTGATTTTACCTAGTTTCTAAAGTTTTGACAAAGTTATATTAAAAATTTTGTTTTACACAGCTTTTAATTACATAGCGATTTACATGCAAAATCTAGCTTTTTTCACAACTTTTCAACGCTTTTTTGCAAATATCAATAACACTTTGAAAATATTAGAAAAACAATGAAATTATTGAAAATCGATTTGAAATCAATCAAAACTTATTGATTTTAACTAGTTTCTAAAGTTTTGACAAAGTTATATTAAAAAATTTATGTTTTACACAGCTTTTAATTACATAACGATTTACATGCAAAATCTAGCTTTTTTCATTACTTTTTCAACGCTAGTTTGAAAATATAAAGACCTGTGTGAAAACATTAGAAAAACAATGAAATTATTGAAAATCGATTTGAAATCAATCAAAACTTATTGATTTTAACTAGTTTCTAAAGTTTTGACAATGTTATATTAAAGATTTTATGTTTTACACAGGTTTTAATTACATAGCGATTTACATGCAAAATCTAGCTTTTTTCACTACTTTTCAACGCTTTTTTGCAAATATCAATAACACTTTGAAAACATTAGAAAAACAATGAAATTATTGAAAATCGATATGAAATCAATCAAAACTTATTGATTTTAACTAGTTTGTGATGTTTTGACAAAGTTATATTAAAAAATTTATGTTTTACACAGTTTCTAATTAAATAACGATTTACATGCAAAATCTATCTGTTTTCACTACTTTTTCACGCTAGTGTGAAAATATCAATAACTGTGTGAAAACATTAGAAAAACAATGAAATTATTGAAAATCGATTTGAAATCAATCAAAACTTATTGATTTTAACTAGTTTCTAAAGTTTTGACAAAGTTATATTAAAGATTTTATGTTTTACACAGGTTTTAATTACATAGCGATTTACATGCAAAATCTAGCTGTTTTCACTACTTTTTCAACGCTAGTTTGAAAATATCAATAACTGTGTGAAAACATAAGAAAAACAATGAAATTATTGAAAATCGATATGAAATCTATCAAAACTTATTGATTTTAACTAGTTTCTAAAGTTTTGACAAAGTTATATTAAAGATTTTATGTTTTACACAGCTTTTAATTACATAACGATTTTCATGCAAAATCTAGCTTTTTTCACTACTTTTTCAACGCTAGTTTGAAAATATCAAGACCTGTGTGAAAACATTAGAAAAACAATGAAATTATTGAAAATCGATATGAAATCAATCAAAACTTATTGATATTACCTAGTTTCTAAAGTTTTGACAAAGTTATATTAAAAATTTTGTTTTACGCAGCTTTTAATTACATAGCGATTTACATGCAAAATCTAGCTTTTTTCACAACTTTTCAACGCTTTTTTGCAAATATCAATAACACTTTGAAAACATTAGAAAAACAATGAAATTATTGAAAATCGATTTGAAATCAATCAAAACTTATTGATTTTAACTAGTTTCTAAAGTTTTGACAAAGTTATATTAAAGATTTTATGTTTTACACAGGTTTTAATTACATAGCGATTTACATGCAAAATCTAGCTGTTTTCACTACTTTTTCACGCTAGTTTGAAAATATAAATAAATGTGTTAAAACATTAGAAAAACAATGAAATTATTGAAAATCGATTTGAAATCAATCAAAACTTATTGATTTTAACTAGTTTCTAAAGTTTTGACAAAGTTATATGAAAGATTTTATGTTTTACACAGCTTTTAATTACAGAGCGATTTTCATGCAAAATTTAGCTGTTTTCACTACTTTTTCACGCTAGTTTGAAAATATCAATAACTGTGTGAAAACATAAGAAAAACAATGAAATTATTGAAAATCGATATGAAATCAATCAAAACTTATTGATTTTAACTAGTTTGTGATGTTTTGACAAAGTTATATTAAAAAATTTATGTTTTACACAGCTTTTAATTACATAACGATTTACATGCAAAATCTAGCTTTTTTCATTACTTTTTCAACGCTAGTTTGAAAAAATCAAGACCTGTGTGAAAACATTAGAAAAACAATGAAATTATTGAAAATCGATTTGAAATCAATCAAAACTTATTGATTTTAACTAGTTTCTAAATTTTGACAAAGTTATATTAAAGATTTTATGTTTTACACAGGTTTTAATTACATAGCGATTTACATGCAAAATCTAGCTATTTTCACTACTTTTTCAACGCTAGTTTGAAAATATCAATAACTGTGTGAAAACATTAGAAAAACAATGAAATTATTGAAAATCGATATGAAATCAATCAAAACTTATTGATTTTAACTAGTTTCTAAAATTTTGACAAAGTTATATTAAAGATTTTATGTTTTACACAGGTTTTAATTACATAGCGATTTACATGGAAAATCTAGCTGTTTTCACTACTTTTTCACGCTAGTTTGAAAATATCAATATCTTTGTGAAAACATAAGAAAAACAATGAAATTATTGAAAATCGATATGAAATCAATCAAAACTTATTGATTTTAACTAATTTCTAAAGTTTTGACCAAGTTATATTAAAAATTTTGTTTTACACAGCTTTTAATTACATAGCGATTTACATGCAAAATCTAGCTTTTTTCACAACTTTTCAACGCTTTTTTGCAAATATCAATAACACTTTGAAAACATTAGAAAAACAATGAAATTATTGAAAATCGACATGAAATCAATCAAAACTTATTGATTGTAACTAGTTTGTGATGTTTTGACAAAGTTATATTAAAAAATTTATGTTTTACACAGCTTTTAATTACATAACGATTTACATGCAAAATCTAGCTTTTTTCACTACTTTTTCAACGCTAGTTTGAAAGTATCAATAACTGTGTGAAAACATAAGAAAAACAATGAAATTATTGAAAATCGATATGAAATCAATCAAAACTTATTGATTTTAATTAGTTTCTAAAGTTTTGACAAAGTTATATTAAAATCTTTATGTTTTACACAGCTTTTAATTACATAGCGATTTACATGCAAAATCTAGCTTTTTTCACTACTTTTCAACGCTTTTTTGCAAATATCAATAACACTTTGAAAACATTAGAAAAACAATGAAATTATTGAAAATCGATATGAAATCAATCAAAACTTATTGATTTTAACTAGTTTGTGATGTTTTGACAAAGTTATATTAAAAAATTTATGTTTTACACAGTTTTTAATTAAATAACGATTTACATGCAAAATCTAGCTTTTTTCATTACTTTTTCAACGCTAGTTTGAAAGTATCAAGACCTGTGTGAAAACATTAGAAAAACAATGAAATTATTGAAAATCGATTTGAAATCAATCAAAACTTATTGATTTTAACTAGTTTCTAAAGTTTTGACAAAGTTATATTAAAGATTTTATGTTTTTCACAGGTTTTAATTACATAGCGATTTACATGCAAAATCAAGCTGTTTTCACTACTTTTTCAACGCTAGTTTGAAAATATCATTAACTGTGTGAAAACATTAGAAAAACAATGAAATTATTGAAAATCGATATGAAATCAATCAAAACTTATTGATTTTAACTAGTTTCTAAAGTTTTGACAAAGTTATATTAATGATTTTATGTTTTACACAGGTTTTAATTACATAGCGATTTACATGCAAAATCTAGCTTTTTTCACTACTTTTTCAACGCTAGTTTGAAAATATCAAGACCTGTGTGAAAACATTAGAAAAACAATGAAATTATTGAAAATCGATATGAAATCAATCAAAACTTATTGATTTTAACTAGTTTCTAAAGTTTTGACAAAGTTATAATAAAGATTTTATGTTTTACACAGGTTTTAATCACATAGCGATTTACATGGAAAATCTAGCTGTTTTCACTACTTTTTCACGCTAGTGTGAAAATATCAATAACTGTGTGAAAACATAAGAAAAACAATGAATTTATTGAAAATCGATATGAAATCAATGAAAACTTATTGATTTTAACTAGTTTCTAAAGTTTTGACAAAGTTATATTAAAAATTTTATGTTTTACACAGCTTTTAATTACATAGCGATTTACATGCAAAATCTAGCATTTTCACTACTTTTTCAACGCTAGTTTGAAAATATCAATAACTCTGTGAAAACATTAGAAAAACAATGAAATTATTGAAAATCGATATGAAATCAATCAAAACTTATTGATTTTAACTAGTTTCTAAAGTTTTGACAAAGTTATATTGAAGATTTTATGTTTTACACAGGTTTTAATTACATAGCGATTTACATGCAAAATCTAGCTGTTTTCACTACTTTTTCACGCTAGTTTGAAAATATGATTAACTGTGTGAAAACATAAGAAAAACAATGAAATTATTGAAAATCGATATGAAATCAATCAAAACTTATTGATTTTAACTAGTTTCAAATGTTTTGACAAAGTTATATTAAAAATTTTATGTTTTACTCAGCTTTTACACAGCTTTTAATTACATAGCGATTTACATGAAAATCTAGCTTTTTTCACTACTTTTTCAACGCTAGTTTGCAAATATCAATAACTGTTTGAAAACATAAGAAAAACAATGAAATTATTGAAAATCGATATGAAATCAATCAAAACTTATTGATTTTAACTAATTTCTAAAGTTTTGACCAAGTTATATTAAAAATTTTGTTTTACACAGCTTTTAATTACATAGCGATTTACATGCAAAATCTAGCTTTTTTCACAACTTTTCAACGCTTTTTTGCAAATATCAATAACACTTTGAAAACATTAGAAAAACAATGAAATTATTGAAAATCGACATGAAATCAATCAAAACTTATTGATTGTAACTAGTTTGTGATGTTTTGACAAAGTTATATTAAAAAATTTATGTTTTACACAGCTTTTAATTACATAACGATTTACATGCAAAATCTAGCTTTTTTCACTACTTTTTCAACGCTAGTTTGAAAGTATCAATAACTGTGTGAAAACATAAGAAAAACAATGAAATTATTGAAAATCGATATGAAATCAATCAAAACTTATTGATTTTAACTAGTTTGTGATGTTTGACAAAGTTATATTAAAAAATTTATGTTTTACACAGTTTCTAATTAAATAACGATTTACATGCAAAATCTATCTGTTTTCACTACTTTTTCACGCTAGTGTGAAAATATCAATAACTGTGTGAAAACATTAGAAAAACAATGAAATTATTGAAAATCGATTTGAAATCAATCAAAACTTATTGATTTTAACTAGTTTCTAAAGTTTTGACAAAGTTATATTAAAGATTTTATGTTTTACACAGGTTTTAATTACATAGCGATTTACATGCAAAATCTAGCTATTTTCACTACTTTTTCAACGCTAGTTTGAAAATATCAATAACTGTCTGAAAACATTAGAAAAACAATGAAATTATTGAAAATCGATATGAAATCAATCAAAACTTATTGATTTTAACTAGTTTCTAAAGTTTTGACAAAGTTATATTAAAGATTTTATGTTTTACACAGCTTTTAATTACATAGCGATTTTCATGCAAAATTTAGCTGTTTTCACTACTTTTTCACGCTAGTTTGAAAATATCAATAACTGTGTGAAAACATAAGGAAAACAATGAAATTATTGAAAATCGATATGAAATCAATCAAAACTTATTGATTTTAACTAGTTTCTAAAGTTTTGACAAAGTTATATTAAAGATTTTATGTTTTACACAGGTTTTAATTACATAGCGATTTACATGCAAAATCTAGCTGTTTTCACTACTTTTTCACGCTAGTTTGAAAATATAAATAAATGTGTTAAAACATTAGAAAAACAATGAAATTATTGAAAATCGATTTGAAATCAATCAAAACTTATTGATTTTAACTAGTTTCTAAATTTTGACAAAGTTATATTAAAGATTTTATGTTTTACACAGGTTTTAATTACATAGCGATTTACATGCAAAATCTAGCTATTTTCACTACTTTTTCAACGCTAGTTTGAAAATATCAATAACTGTGTGAAAACATTAGAAAAACAATGAAATTATTGAAAATCGATATGAAATCAATCAAAACTTATTGATTTTAACTAGTTTCTAAAATTTTGACAAAGTTATATTAAAGATTTTATGTTTTACACAGGTTTTAATTACATAGCGATTTACATGGAAAATCTAGCTGTTTTCACTACTTTTTCACGCTAGTTTGAAAATATCAATAACTTTGTGAAAACATAAGAAAAACAATGAAATTATTGAAAATCGATATGAAATCAATCAAAACTTATTGATTTTAACTAATTTCTAAAGTTTTGACCAAGTTATATTAAAAATTTTGTTTTACACAGCTTTTAATTACATAGCGATTTACATGCAAAATCTAGCTTTTTTCACAACTTTTCAACGCTTTTTTGCAAATATCAATAACACTTTGAAAACATTAGAAAAACAATGAAATTATTGAAAATCGATATGAAATCAATCAAAACTTATTGATTTTAACTAGTTTGTGATGTTTTGACAAAGTTATATTAAAAAATTTATGTTTTACACAGTTTTTAATTAAATAACGATTTACATGCAAAATCTAGCTTTTTTCATTACTTTTTCAACGCTAGTTTGAAAGTATCAAGACCTGTGTGAAAACATTAGAAAAACAATGAAATTATTGAAAATCGATTTGAAATCAATCAAAACTTATTGATTTTAACTAGTTTCTAAAGTTTTGACAAAGTTATATTAAAGATTTTATGTTTTACACAGGTTTTAATTACATAGCGATTTACATGCAAAATCAAGCTGTTTTCACTACTTTTTCAACGCTAGTTTGAAAATATCATTAACTGTGTGAAAACATTAGAAAAACAATGAAATTATTGAAAATCGATATGAAATCAATCAAAACTTATTGATTTTAACTAGTTTCTAAAGTTTTGACAAAGTTATATTAATGATTTTATGTTTTACACAGGTTTTAATTACATAGCGATTTACATGCAAAATCTAGCTTTTTTCACTACTTTTTCAACGCTAGTTTGAAAATATCAAGACCTGTGTGAAAACATTAGAAAAACAATGAAATTATTGAAAATCGATATGAAATCAATCAAAACTTATTGATTTTAACTAGTTTCTAAAGTTTTGACAAAGTTATAATAAAGATTTTATGTTTTACACAGGTTTTAATCACATAGCGATTTACATGGAAAATCTAGCTGTTTTCACTACTTTTTCACGCTAGTTTGAAAATATCAATAACTGTGTGAAAACATAAGAAAAACAATGAATTTATTGAAAATCGATATGAAATCAATCAAAACTTATTGATTTTAACTAGTTTCTAAAGTTTTGACAAAGTTATATTAAAAATTTTATGTTTTACACAGCTTTTAATTACATAGCGATTTACATGCAAAATCTAGCATTTTCACTACTTTTTCAACGCTAGTTTGAAAATATCAATAACTCTGTGAAAACATTAGAAAAACAATGAAATTATTGAAAATCGATATGAAATCAATCAAAACTTATTGATTTTAACTAGTTTCTAAGGTTTTGACAAAGTTATATTGAAGATTTTATGTTTTACACAGGTTTTAATTACATAGCGATTTACATGCAAAATCTAGCTGTTTTCACTACTTTTTCACGCTAGTTTGAAAATATGATTAACTGTGTGAAAACATAAGAAAAACAATGAAATTATTGAAAATCGATATGAAATCAATCAAAACTTATTGATTTTAACTAGTTTCAAATGTTTTGACAAAGTTATATTAAAAATTTTATGTTTTACTCAGCTTTTACACAGCTTTTAATTACATAGCGATTTACATGCAAAATCTAGCTTTTTTCACTACTTTTTCAACGCTAGTTTGCAAATATCAATAACTGTTTGAAAACATAAGAAAAACAATGAAATTATTGAAAATCGATATGAAATCAATCAAAACTTATTGATTTTAACTAATTTCTAAAGTTTTGACCAAGTTATATTAAAAATTTTGTTTTACACAGCTTTTAATTACATAGCGATTTACATGCAAAATCTAGCTTTTTTCACAACTTTTCAACGCTTTTTTGCAAATATCAATAACACTTTGAAATCATTAGAAAAACAATGAAATTATTGAAAATCGACATGAAATCAATCAAAACTTATTGATTGTAACTAGTTTGTGATGTTTTGACAAAGTTATATTAAAAAATTTATGTTTTACACAGCTTTTAATTACATAACGATTTACATGCAAAATCTAGCTTTTTTCACTACTTTTTCAACGCTAGTTTGAAAGTATCAATAACTGTGTGAAAACATAAGAAAAACAATGAAATTATTGAAAATCGATATGAAATCAATCAAAACTTATTGATTTTAATTAGTTTCTAAAGTTTTGACAAAGTTATATTAAAGATTTTATGTTTTACACAGGTTTTAATTACATAGCGATTTACATGCAAAATCAAGCTGTTTTCACTACTTTTTCAACGCTAGTTTGAAAATATCATTAACTGTGTGCAAACATTAGAAAAACAATGAAATTATTGAAAATCGATATGAAATCAATCAAAACTTATTGATTTTAACTAGTTTCTAAAGATTTGACAAAGTTATATTAATGATTTTATGTTTTACACAGGTTTTAATTACATAGCGATTTACATGCAAAATCTAGCTTTTTTCACTACTTTTTCAACGCTAGTTTGAAAATATCAAGACCTGTGTGAAAACATTAGAAAAACAATGAAATTATTGAAAATCGATATGAAATCAATCAAACCTTATTGATTTTAACTAGTTTCTAAAGTTTTGACAAAGTTATAATAAAGATTTTATGTTTTACACAGGTTTTAATCACATAGCGATTTACATGGAAAATCTAGCTGTTTTCACTACTTTTTCACGCTAGTTTGAAAATATCAATAACTGTGTGAAAACATAAGAAAAACAATGAATTTATTGAAAATCGATATGAAATCAATCAAAACTTATTGATTTTAACTAGTTTCTAAAGTTTTGACAAAGTTATATTAAAAATTTTATGTTTTACACAGCTTTTAATTACATAGCGATTTACATGCAAAATCTAGCATTTTCACTACTTTTTCAACGCTAGTTTGAAAATATCAATAACTCTGTGAAAACATTAGAAAAACAATGAAATTATTGAAAATCGATATGAAATCAATCAAAACTTATTGATTTTAACTAGTTTCTAAAGTTTTGACAAAGTTATATTAATGATTTTATGTTTTACACAGGTTTTAATTACATAGCGATTTACATGCAAAATCTAGCTTTTTTCACTACTTTTTCAACGCTAGTTTGAAAATATCAAGACCTGTGTGAAAACATTAGAAAAACAATGAAATTATTGAAAATCGATATGAAATCAATCAAAACTTATTGATTTTAACTAGTTTCAAATGTTTTGACAAAGTTATATTAAAAATTTTATGTTTTACTCAGCTTTTACACAGCTTTTAATTACATAGCGATTTACATGCAAAATCTAGCTTTTTTCACTACTTTTTCAACGCTAGTTTGCAAATATCAATAACTGCTTGAAAACATAAGAAAAACAATGAAATTATTGAAAATCGATATGAAATCAATCAAAACTTATTGATTTTAACTAGTTTCTAAAGTTTTGACAAGTTATATTAAAAATTTTATGTTTTACACAGCTTTAAATTACATAGCGATTTACATGCAAAATCAAGCTGTTTTCACTATTTTCAACGCTTTTTTGCAAATATCAATAACACTTTGAAAACGTTAGAAAAACAATGAAATTATTGAAAATTGATATGAAATCAATCAAAACTTATTGATTTGAACTAGTTTCTAAAGTCTTGACAAAGTTATATTAAAGATTTTATGTTTTACACAGGTTTTAATTACATAGAGATTTACATGCAAAATCTAGCTTTTTTCACTACTTTTTCAACGCTTGTTTGAAAATATCAATAACTGTGTGAAAACATTAGAAAAACAATGAAATTATTGAAAATCGATATGAAATCAATAAAAACTTATTGATTTTAACTAGTTTGAGATGTTTTGACAAAGTTATATTAAAAATGTTATGTTTTACACAGCTTTTAATTACATTGCGATTTACATGCAAAATCTAGCTCTTTTCAATACTTTTTCACGCTAGTATGAAAATATCAATAACTCTGTGAAAACATTAGAAAAACAATGTAATTATTGAAAATCGATATGAAATCAATCAAAACTTATTGATTTTAACTAGTTTCTAAAGTTTTGACAAAGTTATATTAAAAATTTTATGTTTTACACAGGTTTTAATTACATAGCGATTTACATGCAAAATCTAGCTTTTTTCACTACTTTTTCAACGCTAGTTTGAAAATATTATTAACTGTGTGAAAACATTTGAAAAACAATGAAATTATTGAAAATCGATATGAAATCAATCAAAACTTATTGATTTTAACTAGTTTCTAAAGTTTTGACAAGTTATATTAAAAATTTTATGTTTTACACAGCTTTTAATTACATAGCGATTTACATGCAAAATCAAGCTGTTTTCACTATTTTCAACGCTTTTTTGCAAATATCAATAACACTTTGAAAACATTAGAAAAACAACGAAATTATTGAAAATCGATATGAAATCAATCAAAACTTATTGATTTTAACTAGTTTCTAAAGTTTTGACAAGTTATATTAAAAATTTTATGTTTTACACAGGTTTTAATTACATAGAGATTTACATGCAAAATCTAGCTTTTTTCACTACTTTTTCAACGCTTGTTTGAAAATATCAATAACTGTGTGAAAACATTAGAAAAACAATGAAATTATTGAAAATCGATATGAAATCAATCAAAACTTATTGATTTTAACTAGTTTGAGATGTTTTGACAAAGTTATATTAAAAATGTTATGTTTTACACAGCTTTTAATTACATAGCGATTTACATGCAAAATCTAGCTGTTTTCACTACTTTTCAACGCTTTTTTGCATATATCAATAACAATTTGAAAACATTAGAAAAACAATGAAATTATTGAAAATCGATATGAAATCAATCAAAACATATTGATTTTAACTAGTTTGAGATGTTTTGACAAAGTTATATTAAAGATTTTATGTTTTACACAGCTTTTAATTACATAACGATTTACATGCAAAATCTAGCTTTTTTCACTACTTTTTCAACGCTAGTTTGAAAATATCAATAACTGTGAGAAAACATAAAAAAAACAATGAAATTATTGAAAATCGATTTGAAATCAATCAAAACTTATTGATTTTAACTAGTTTCTAAGGTTTTGACAAAGTTATATTAAAAATTTTATGTTTTACACAGCTTTTAATTACATAGCGATTTACATGCAAAATATAGCTGTTTTCACTAATTTTCAACGGTTTTTTGCAAATATAAATAACTGTTTGAAAACATTACAAAAAACAATGAAATTATTGAAAATCGATATGAAATCAATCAAAACTTATTGATTTGAACTAGTTTCTAAAGTTTTGACAAAGTTATATTAAAGATTTTATGTTTTACACAGGTTTTAATTACATAGAGATTTACATGCAAAATCTAGCTTTTTTCACTACTTTTTCAACCCTGGTTTGAAAATATAAATAACTGTGTGAAAACATTAGAAAAACAATGAAATTATTGAAAATCGATATGAAATCAATCAAAACTTATTGATTTTTACTAGTTTCTAAAGTTTTGACAAAGTTATATTAAAAATATTATGTTTTACACAGCTTTTAATTACATAGCGATTTACATGCAAAATCTAGCTTTTTTCACTCCTTTTCAACGCTTTTTTGCAAATATCAATAACACTTTGAAAACATTAGAAAAACAATGAAATTATTGAAAATCGATATGAAATCAATCAAAACTTATTGATTTTAACTAGTTTCTAAAGTTTTGACAAAGTGACATTAAAGATTTTATGTTTCACACAGCTTTTACATAGCTTTTAATTACATAGCGATTTACATGCAAAATCTAGCTGTTTTCACTATTTTCAACGCTTTTTTGCAAATATCAATAACTGTTTGAAAACATTAGAAAAACAAAGAAATTATTGAAATTCGATATGAAATCAATCAAAACTTATTGATTTTAACTAGTTTGAGATGTTTTGACAAAGTTATATTAAAAATTTTATGTTTTACACAGCTTTTAATTACATAGCGATTTACATGCAAAATCTAGCTGTTTTCACTATTTTCAACGCTTTTTTGCAAATATCAATAACACTTTGAAAACATTAGAAAAACAATGAAATTATTGAAAATGGATATGAAATCAATCAAAACTTATTGATTTTAACTAGTTTCTAAAGTTTTGACAAAGTTATATTAAAGATTTTATGTTTACACAGGTTTTAATTACATAGAAATTTACATGCAAAATCTAGCTTTTTTCACTACTTTTTCAACGCTAGTTTGAAAATATCAATAACTGTGTGAAAACATTAGAAAAACAATGAAATTATTGAAAATCGATATGAAATCAATCAAAACTTATTGATTTTAACTAGTTTCTAAAATTTTGACAAAGTTATATTAAAGATTTTATGTTTTACACAGGTTTTAATTACATAACGATTTACATGCAAAATCTAGCTTTTTTCACTACTTTTTCAACGCTAGTTTGAAAATATCAATAACTGTGAGAAAACATAAAAAAACAATGAAATTATTGAAAATCGATTTGAAATCAATCAAAACTTATTGATTTTAACTTGTTTCTAAAGTTTTGACAAGTTATATTAAAAATTTTATGTTTTACACAGCTTTAAATTACATAGCGATTTACATGCAAAATCAAGCTGTTTTCACTATTTTCAACGCTTTTTTGCAAATATCAATAACACTTTGAAAACATTAGAAAAACAATGAAATTATTGAAAATCGATATGAAATCAATCAAAACTTATTGATTTTAACTAGTTTGAGATGTTTTGACTAAGTTATATTAAAAATTTTATGTTTTACACAGCTTTTAATTACATAGCGATTTACATGCAAAATCTAGCTGTTTTCAATACTTTTTCAACGCTAGTATGAAAATATCAATAGCCGTGTGAAATCATTAGAAAAACAATGAAATTATTGAAAATCGATATGAAATCAATCAAAACTTATTGATTTTAACTCGTTTCTAAAGTTTTGACAAGTTATATTAAAAATTTTATGTTTTACACAGCTTTAAATTACATAGCGATTTACATCCAAAATCAAGCTGTTTTCACTATTTTCAACGCTTTTTTGCAAATATCAATAACACTTTGAAAACATTAGAAAAACAATGAAATTATTGAAAATCGATTTGAAATCAATCAAAACTTATTGATTTTAACTAGTTTCTAAAGTTTTGACAAAGTTATATTAAAAATTTTATGTTTTACACAGCTTTTAATTACATAGCGATTTACATGCAAAATCTAGCTGTTTTCAATACTTTTTCAACGCTAGCATGAAAATATCAATAGCTGTGTGAAATCATTAGAAAAACAATGAAATTATTGAAAATCGATATGAAATCAATCAAAACTTATTGATTTTAACTAGTTTCAGAAGTTTTGACAAAGTTATATTTAAGATTTTATGTTTTACACAACTTTTAATTACATAGCGATTTACATGCAAAATCTAGCTTTTTTCACTACTTTTTCAACGCTAGTTTGTAAATATCAATAACTGTTTGAAAACATTAGAAAAACAATGAAATTATTGAAAATCGATATGAAATCAATCAAAACTTATTGATTTTAACTAGTTTCAGAAGTTTTGACAAAGTTATATTTAAGATTTTATGTTTTACACAGGTTTTAATTACATAGAGATTTACATGCAAAATCTAGCTTTTTTCACTACTTTTTCAACGCTTGTTTGAAAATATCAATAACTGTGTGAAAACATTAGAAAAACAATGAAATTATTGAAAATCGATATGAAATCAATCAAAACTTATTGATTTTAACTAGTTTGAGATGTTTTGACAAAGTTATATTAAAAATGTTATGTTTTACACAGCTTTTAATTACATAGCGATTTACATGCAAAATCTAGCTGTTTTCACTACTTTTCAACGCTTTTTTGCATATATCAATAACTGTTTGAAAACATTAGAAAAACAATGAAATTATTGAAAATCGATATGAAATCAATCAAAACATATTGATTTTAACTAGTTTGAGATGTTTTGACAAAGTTATATTAAAGATTTTATGTTTTACACAGCTTTTAATTACATAACGATTTACATGCAAAATCTAGCTTTTTTCACTACTTTTTCAACGCTAGTTTGAAAATATCAATAACTGTGAGAAAACATAAAAAAAACAATGAAATTATTGAAAATCGATTTGAAACCAATCAAAACTTATTGATTTTAACTAGTTTCTAAGGTTTTGACAAAGTTATATTAAAAATTTTATGTTTTACACAGCTTTTAATTACATAGCGATTTACATGCAAAATATAGCTGTTTTCACTAATTTTCAACGGTTTTTTGCAAATATAAATAACTGTTTGAAAACATTACAAAAAACAATGAAATTATTGAAAATCGATATGAAATCAATCAAAACTTATTGATTTGAACTAGTTTCTAAAGTTTTGACAAAGTTATATTAAAGATTTTATGTTTTACACAGGTTTTAATTACATAGAGATTTACATGCAAAATCTAGCTTTTTTCACTACTTTTTCAACCCTGGTTTGAAAATATAAATAACTGTGTGAAAACATTAGAAAAACAATGAAATTATTGAAAATCGATATGAAATCAATCAAAACTTATTGATTTTTACTAGTTTCTAAAGTTTTGACAAAGTTATATTAAAAATATTATGTTTTACACAGCTTTTAATTACATAGCGATTTACATGCAAAATCTAGCTTTTTTCACTCCTTTTCAACGCTTTTTTGCAAATATCAATAACACTTTGAAAACATTAGAAAAACAATGAAATTATTGAAAATCGATATGAAATCAATCAAAACTTATTGATTTTAACTAGTTTCTAAAGTTTTGACAAAGTGACATTAAAGATTTTATGTTTCACACAGCTTTTACATAGCTTTTAATTACATAGCGATTTACATGCAAAATCTAGCTGTTTTCACTATTTTCAACGCTTTTTTGCAAATATCAATAACTGTTTGAAAACATTAGAAAAACAAAGAAATTATTGAAATTCGATATGAAATCAATCAAAACTTATTGATTTTAACTAGTTTGAGATGTTTTGACAAAGTTATATTAAAAATTTTATGTTTTACACAGCTTTTAATTACATAGCGATTTACATGCAAAATCTAGCTGTTTTCACTATTTTCAACGCTTTTTTGCAAATATCAATAACACTTTGAAAACATTAGAAAAACAATGAAATTATTGAAAATGGATATGAAATCAATCAAAACTTATTGATTTTAACTAGTTTCTAAAGTTTTGACAAAGTTATATTAAAGATTTTATGTTTACACAGGTTTTAATTACATAGAAATTTACATGCAAAATCTAGCTTTTTTCACTACTTTTTCAACGCTAGTTTGAAAATATCAATAACTGTGTGAAAACATTAGAAAAACAATGAAATTATTGAAAATCGATATGAAATCAATCAAAACTTATTGATTTTAACTAGTTTCTAAAATTTTGACAAAGTTATATTAAAGATTTTATGTTTTACACAGGTTTTAATTACATAACGATTTACATGCAAAATCTAGCTTTTTTCACTACTTTTTCAACGCTAGTTTGAAAATATCAATAACTGTGAGAAAACATAAAAAAACAATGAAATTATTGAAAATCGATTTGAAATCAATCAAAACTTATTGATTTTAACTTGTTTCTAAAGTTTTGACAAGTTATATTAAAAATTTTATGTTTTACACAGCTTTAAATTACATAGCGATTTACATGCAAAATCAAGCTGTTTTCACTATTTTCAACGCTTTTTTGCAAATATCAATAACACTTTGAAAACATTAGAAAAACAATGAAATTATTGAAAATCGATATGAAATCAATCAAAACTTATTGATTTTAACTAGTTTGAGATGTTTTGACTAAGTTATATTAAAAATTTTATGTTTTACACAGCTTTTAATTACATAGCGATTTACATGCAAAATCTAGCTGTTTTCAATACTTTTTCAACGCTAGTATGAAAATATCAATAGCCGTGTGAAATCATTAGAAAAACAATGAAATTATTGAAAATCGATATGAAATCAATCAAAACTTATTGATTTTAACTCGTTTCTAAAGTTTTGACAAGTTATATTAAAAATTTTATGTTTTACACAGCTTTAAATTACATAGCGATTTACATGCAAAATCAAGCTGTTTTCACTATTTTCAACGCTTTTTTGCAAATATCAATAACACTTTGAAAACATTAGAAAAACAATGAAATTATTGAAAATCGATTTGAAATCAATCAAAACTTATTGATTTTAACTAGTTTCTAAAGTTTTGACAAAGTTATATTAAAAATTTTATGTTTTACACAGCTTTTAATTACATAGCGATTTACATGCAAAATCTAGCTGTTTTCAATACTTTTTCAACGCTAGCATGAAAATATCAATAGCTGTGTGAAATCATTAGAAAAACAATGAAATTATTGAAAATCGATATGAAATCAATCAAAACTTATTGATTTTAACTAGTTTCTAAAGTTTTGACAAGTTATATTAAAAATTTTATGTTTTACACAGCTTTAAATTACATAGCGATTTACATGCAAAATCAAGCTGTTTTCACTATTTTCAACGCTTTTTTGCAAATATCAATAACACTTTGAAAACATTAGAAAAACAATGAAATTATTGAAAATCGATATGAAATCAATCAAAACTTATTGATTTTAACTAGTTTCAGAAGTTTTGACAAAGTTATATTAAAGATTTTATGTTTTACACAGGTTTTAATTACATAGCGATTTACATGCAAATCTAGCTGTTTTCACTACTTTTTCACGCTAGTTTGAAAATATCAATAACTGTCTGAAAACATAAGAAAAACAATGAAATTATTGAAAATCGATATGAAATCAATCAAAACTTATTGATTTTAACTAGTTTGTGATGTTTTGACAAAGTTATATTAAAAAATTTATGTTTTACACAGCTTTAAATTACATAACGATTTACATGCAAAATCTAGCTTTTTTCACTACTTTTTCAACGCTAGTTTGAAAATATCAAGACCTGTGTGAAATCATTAGAAAAACAATGAAATTATTGAAAATCGATATGAAATCAATCAAAACTTATTGATTTTAACTCGTTTCTAAAGTTTTGACAAGTTATATTAAAAATTTTATGTTTTACACAGCTTTAAATTACATAGCGATTTACATGCAAAATCAAGCTGTTTTCACTATTTTCAACGCTTTTTTGCAAATATCAATAACACTTTGAAAACATTAGAAAAACAATGAAATTATTGAAAATCGATTTGAAATCAATCAAAACTTATTGATTTTAACTAGTTTCTAAAGTTTTGACAAAGTTATATTAAAAATTTTATGTTTTACACAGCTTTTAATTACATAGCGATTTACATGCAAAATCTAGCTGTTTTCAATACTTTTTCAACGCTAGCATGAAAATATCAATAGCTGTGTGAAATCATTAGAAAAACAATGAAATTATTGAAAATCGATATGAAATCAATCAAAACTTATTGATTTTAACTAGTTTCTAAAGTTTTGACAAGTTATATTAAAAATTTTATGTTTTACACAGCTTTAAATTACATAGCGATTTACATGCAAAATCAAGCTGTTTTCACTATTTTCAACGCTTTTTTGCAAATATCAATAACACTTTGAAAACATTAGAAAAACAATGAAATTATTGAAAATCGATATGAAATCAATCAAAACTTATTGATTTTAACTAGTTTCAGAAGTTTTGACAAAGTTATATTAAAGATTTTATGTTTTACACAGGTTTTAATTACATAGCGATTTACATGCAAATCTAGCTGTTTTCACTACTTTTTCACGCTAGTTTGAAAATATCAATAACTGTGTGAAAACATAAGAAAAACAATGAAATTATTGAAAATCGATATGAAATCAATCAAAACTTATTGATTTTAACTAGTTTCTAATGTTTTGACGAAGTTATATTAAAAATCTTGTTTTACACAGCTTTTAATTACATAGCGATTTACATGCAAAATGTAGCTTTTTTCACTACTTTTTCAACGCTAGTTTGAAAATATCAATAACTGTGTGAAAACATTAGAAAAACAATGAAATTATTGAAAATCGATATGAAATCAATCAAAACTTATTGATTTTAACTACTTTGTGATGTTTTGACAAAGTTATATTAAAAAATTTATGTTTTACACAGCTTTAAATTACATAACGATTTACATGCAAAATCTAGCTTTTTTCACTACTTTTTCAACGCTAGTTTGAAAATATCAAGACCTGTGTGAAAACATTAGAAAAACAATGAAATTATTGAAAATCGATTTGAAATCAATCAAAACTTATTGATATTAACTAGTTTCTAAAGTTTTGACAAAGTTATATTAAAAATTTTATGTTTTACACAGGTTTTAATTACATAGCGATTTACATGCAAAATCTAGCAGTTTTCACTACTTTTCAACGCTAGTTTGAAAATATCAATAACTGTGTGAAAACATTAGAAAAACAATGAAATTATTGAAAATCGATATGAAATCCATCAAAACTTGTTGATTTTAACTAGTTTCTAAAGTTTTGACAAGTTATATTAAAAATTTTATGTTTTACACAGCTTTAAATTACATAGCGATTTACATGCAAAATCAAGCTGTTTTCACTATTTTCAACGCTTTTTTGCAAATATCAATAACACTTTGAAAACATTAGAAAAACAATGAAATTATTGAAAATCGATATGAAATCAATCAAAACTTATTGATTTTAACTAGTTTCTAAAGTTTTGAAAAAGTTATATTAAAGATTTTATGTTTTACACAGGTTTTAAGTACATAGCGATTTACATGCAAAATCTAGCTGTTTTCACTACGTTTTAAACGCTAGTTTGAAAATATCAATAACTGTGTGAAAACATTAGAAAAACAATGAAATTATTGAAAATCGATATGAAATCAATCAAAACTTATTGATTTTAACTATCTTCTAAAGTTTTGACAAGTTATATTAAAAATTTTATGTTTTACACAGCTTTAAATTACATAGCGATTTACATGCAAAATCAAGCTGTTTTCACTACTTTGAACGCTTTTTTGCAAATATCAATAACACTTTGAAAACATTAGAAAAACAATGAAATTATTGAAAATCGACATGAAATCAATCAAAACTTATTGATTTTAACTAGTTTCTAAAGTTTTGAAAAAGTTATATTAAAGATTTTATGTTTTACACAGGTTTTAAGTACATAGCGATTTACATGCAAAATCTAGCTGTTTTCACTACTTTTTAAACGCTAGTTTGAAAATATCAATAACTGTGTGAAAACATTAGAAAAACAATGAAATTATTGAAAATCGATATGAAATCAATCAAAACTTATTGATTTTAACTAGTTTCTAAAGTTTTGACAAGTTATATTAAAAATTTTATGTTTTACACAGCTTTAAATTACATAGCGATTTCCATGCAAAATCAAGCTGTTTTCACTACTTTTCAACGCTTTTTTGCAAATATCAATAACACTTTGAAAACATTAGAAAAACAATGAAATTATTGAAAATCGATATGAAATCAATCAAAAGTTATTGATTTTAACTAGTTTCTAAAGTTTTGACAAAGTTATATTAAAGATTTTATGTTTTACACAGGTTTTAATTACATATCGATTTACATGCAAAATCTAGCTGTTTTCACTACTTTTTCACGCTAGTTTGAAAATATCAATAACTGTGTGAAAACATAAGAAAAACAATGAAATTATTGAAAATCGATATGAAATCAATCAAAACTTATTGATTTTTACTAGTTTCTAAAGTTTTGACAAAGTTATATTAAAAATATTATGATTTACATAGCTTTTAATTACATAGCGATTTACATGCAAAATCTAGCTTTTTTCACTACTTTTCAACGCTTTTTTGCAAATATCAATAACACTTTGAAAACATTAAAAAAACAATGAAATTATTGAAAATCGATATGAAATCAATCAAAACTTATTGATTTTAACTAGTTTGAGATGTTTTGACAAAGTTATATTAAAAAATTTATGTTTTACACTGCTTTTAATTACATAACGATTTACATGCAATATCTAGCTTTTTACACTACTTTTTCAACGCTAGTTTGAAAATATCAATAACTGTGTGAAAACATTAGAAAAACAATGAAATTATTGAAAATCGATATGAGATCAATCAAAACTTATTGATTTTAACTAGTTTCTAAAGATTTGACAAGTTATATTAAAAATTTTATGTTTTACACAGCTTTAAATTACATAGCGATTTACATGCAAAATCAAGCTGTTTTCACTACTTTGAACGCTTTTTTGCAAATATCAATAACAATTTGAAAACATTAGAAAAACAATGACATTATTGAAAATCGATATGAAATCAATCAAAACTTATTGATTTTAACTAGTTTCTAAAGTTTGGCAAAGTTATATTAAAGATTTTATGTTTTACACAGGTTTTAATTACATGGCGATTTACATGCAAAATCTAGCTGTTTTCACTACTTTTTCACGCTAGTTTGAAAATATCAATAACTGTGTGAAAACATAAGAAAAACAATGAAATTATTGAAAATCGATATGAAATCAATCAAAACTTATTGATTTTAACTAGTTTCTAAAGTTTTGTCAAAGTTATATTAAAAATTTTATGTTTTACACAGCTTTTAATTACATAGCGATTTACATGCAAAATCTAGCTTTTTTCACTACTTTTTCAACGCTAGTTTGAAAATATCAATAACTGTGTGAAAACATTAGAAAAACAATGAAATTATTGAAAATCGATATGAAATCAATCAAAACTTATTGATTTTAACTAGTTTCTAAAGTTTTGACAAAGTTATATTAAAGATTTTATGTTTTACACAGCTTTTAATTACATCGCGATTTACATGCAAAATCTAGCTGTTTTCACTACTTTTTCACGCTAGTTTGAAAATATCAATAACTGTGTGAAAACATAAGAAAAACAATGAAATTATTGAAAATCGATATGAAATCAATCAAAACTTATTGATTTTTACTAGTTTCTAAAGTTTTGACAAAGTTATATTAAAAATATTGTGTTTTACACAGCTTTTAATTACATAGCGATTTACATGCAAAATCTAGCTTTTTTCACTCCTTTTCAACGCTTTTTTGCAAATATCAATAACACTTTGAAAACATTAGAAAAACAATGAAATTATTGAAAATCGATATGAAATCAATCAAAACTTATTGATTTTAACTAGTTTGAGATGTTTTCACAAAGATATATTAAAAAATTTATGTTTTACACTGCTTTTAATTACATAACGATTTACATGCAAAATCTAGATTTTACACTACTTTTTCAACGCTAGTTTGAAAATATCAATAACTGTGTGAAAACATTAGAAAAACAATGAAATTATTGAAAATCGATATGAAATCAATCAAAACTTATTGATTTTAACTAGTTTCTAAAGTTTTGACAAGTTATATTAAAAATTTTATGTTTTACACAGCTTTAAATTACATAGCGATTTACATGCAAAATCAAGCTGTTTTCACTACTTTGAACGCTTTTTTGCAAATATCAATAACAATTTGAAAACATTAGAAAAACAATGAAATTATTGAAAATCGATATGAAATCAATCAAAACTTATTGATTTTAACTAGTTTCTAAAGTTTTGACAAAGTTATATTAAAGATTTTATGTTTTACTCAGGTTTTAATTACATAGCGATTTACATGCAAAATATAGCTGTTTTCACTACTTTTTCACGCTAGTTTGAAAATATCAATAACTGTGTGAAAACATAAGAAAAACAATGAAATTATTGAAAATCGATATGAAATCAATCAAAACTTATTGATTTCTACTAGTTTCTAATGTTTTGACAAAGTTATATTAAAAATATTATGTTTTACACAGCTTTTAATTACATCGCGATTTACATGCAAAATCTAGCTTTTTTCACTACTTTTCAACGCTTTATTGCAAATATCAATAACACTTTGAAAACATTAGAAAAACAATGAAATTATTGAAAATCGATATGAAATCAATCAAAACTTATTGATTTTAACTAGTTTCTAAAGTTTTGACAAAGTTATATTAAAAATTTTATGTTTTACACAGCTTTTAATTACATAGCGATTTACATGCAAAATCTAGCTTTTCTCACTACTTTTTCAACGCTAGTTTGAAAATATCAATAACTGTGTGAAAACATTAGAAAAACAATGAAATTATTGAAAATCGATATGAAATCAATCAAAACTTATTGATTTTAACTAGTTTCTAAAGTTTTGACAAAGTTATATTAAAAATTTTATGTTTTAGACAGCTTTTAATTACATAGCGATTTACATGCAAAATCTAGCTTTTTTCACTACTTTTCAACGCTTTTTTGCAAATATCAATAACACTTTGAAAACATTAGAAAAACAATGAAATTATTGAAAATCGATATGAAATCAATCAAAACTTATTGATTTTAACTAGTTTGTGATGTTTTGACAAAGTTATATTAAAAAATTTATGTTTTACACAGCTTTTAATTACATAACGATTTACATGCAAAATCTAGCTTTTTTCACTACTTTTTCAACGCTAGTTTGAAAATATCAATAACTGTGTGAAAACATTAGAAAAACAATGAAATTATTGACAATCGATATGAAATCAATCAAAACTTATTGATTTTAACTAGTTTCTAAAGTTTTGACAAAGTTATATTAAATATTTTATGTTTTACACAGGTTTTAATTACATAGCGATTTACATGCAAAATCTAGCTGTTTTCACTACTTTTTCACGCTAGTTTGAAAATATCAATAACAATTTGAAAACATTAGAAAAACAATGAAATTATTGAAAATCGATATGAAATCAATCAAAACTTATTGATTTTAACTAGTTTCTAAAGTTTTGACAAAGTTATATTAAAGATTTTATGTTTTACTCAGGTTTTAATTACATAGCGATTTACATGCAAAATATAGCTGTTTTCACTACTTTTTCACGCTAGTTTGAAAATATCAATAACTGTGTGAAAACATAAGAAAAACAATGAAATTATTGAAAATCGATATGAAATCAATCAAAACATTGATTTCTACTAGTTTCTAAAGTTTTGACAAAGTTATATTAAAAATATTATGTTTTACACAGCTTTTAATTACATCGCGATTTACATGCAAAATCTAGCTTTTTTCACTACTTTTCAACACTTTATTGCAAATATCAATAACACTTTGAAAACATTAGAAAAACAATGAAATTATTGAAAATCGATATGAAATCAATCAAAACTTATTGATTTTAACTAGTTTGAGATGTTTTGACAAAGTTATATTAAAAAATTTATGATTTACACTGCTTTTAATTACATAACGATTTACATGCAAAATCTAGATTTTACACTACTTTTTCAACGCTAGTTTGAAAATATCAATAACTGTGTGAAAACATTAGAAAAACAATGAAATTATTGAAAATCGATATGAAATCAATCAAAACTTATTGATTTTACCTAGTTTCTAAAGTTTTGACAAGTTATATTAAAAATTTTATGTTTTACACAGCTTTAAATTACATAGCGATTTACATGCAAAATCAAGCTGTTTTCACTACTTTGAACGCTTTTTTGCAAATATCAATAACAATTTGAAAACATTAGAAAAACAATGAAATTATTGAAAATCGATATGAAATCAATCAAAACTTATTGATTTTAACTAGTTTCTAAAGTTTTGACAAAGTTATATTAAAGATTTTATGTTTTACTCAGGTTTTAATTACATAGCGATTTACATGCAAAATCTAGCTGTTTTCACTACTTTTTCACGCTAGTTTGAAAATATCAATAACTGTGTGAAAACATAAGAAAAGCAATGAAATTATTGAAAATCGATATGAAATCAATCAAAACTTATTGATTTTAACTAGTTTCTAAAGTTTTGACAAAGTTATATTAAAAATTTTATGTTTTACACAGCTTTTAATTACATAGCGATTTACATGCAAAATCTAGCTTTTCTCACTACTTTTTCAACGCTAGTTTGAAAATATCAATAACTGTGTGAAAACATTAGAAAAACAATGAAATTATTGAAAATCGATATGAAATCAATCAAAACTTATTGATTTTAACTAGTTTCTAAAGTTTTGACAAAGTTATATTAAAAATTTTATGTTTTAGACAGCTTTTAATTACATAGCGATTTACATGCAAAATCTAGCTTTTTTCACTACTTTTCAACGCTTTTTTGCAAATATCAATAACACTTTGAAAACATTAGAAAAACAATGAAATTATTGAAAATCGATATGAAATCAATCAAAACTTATTGATTTTAACTAGTTTGTGATGTTTTGACAAAGTTATATTAAAAAATTTATGTTTTACACAGCTTTTAATTACATAACGATTTACATGCAAAATCTAGCTTTTTTCACTACTTTTTCAACGCTAGTTTGAAAATATCAATAACTGTGTGAAAACATTAGAAAAACAATGAAATTATTGACAATCGATATGAAATCAATCAAAACTTATTGATTTTAACTAGTTTCTAAAGTTTTGACAAAGTTATATTAAAGATTTTATGTTTTACACAGGTTTTAATTACATAGCGATTTACATGCAAAATCTAGCTGTTTTCACTACTTTGAACGCTTTTTTGAAAATATCAATAACACTTTGAAAACATTAGAAAAACAATGAAATTATTGAAAATCGATATGAAATCAATCAAAACTTATTGATTTTAACTAGTTTCTAAAGTTTTGACAAAGTTATATTAAAGATTTTATGTTTTACACAGGTTTTAATTACATAGCGATTTACATGCAAATTCTAGCTGTTTTCACTACTTTTTCACGCTAGTTTGAAAATATCAATAACTGTGTGAAAACATAAGAAAAACAATGAAATTATTGAAAATCGATATAAAATCAATCAAAACTTATTGATTTTAACTAGTTTCTAAAGTTTTGACAAAGTTATATTAAAAATTTTATGTTTTAGACAGCTTTTAATTACATAGCGATTTACATGCAAAATCTAGCTTTTTTCACTACTTTTCAACGCTTTTTTGCAAATATCAATAACACTTTGAAAACATTAGAAAAACAATGAAATTATTGAAAATCGATATGAAATCAATCAAAACTTATTGATTTTAACTAGTTTGTGATGTTTTGACAAAGTTATATTAAAAAATTTATGTTTTACACAGCTTTTAATTACATAACGATTTACATGCAAAATCTAGCTGTTTTCACTACTTTTTCAACGCTAGTTTGAAAATATCAATAACTGTGTGAAAACATTAGAAAAACAATGAAATTTTTGAAAATCGATATGAAATCAATCAAAACTTATTGATTTTAACTAGTTTCTAAAGTTTTGACAAAGTTATATTAAAGATTTTATGTTTTACACAGGTTTTAATTACATAGCGATTTACATGCAAAATCTAGCTTTTTTCACTACTTTTTCAACGCTAGTTTGAAAATATCAATAACTGTGTGAAAACATTAGAAAAACAATGAAATTATTGAAAATCGATATGAAATCAATCAAAACTTATTGATTTTAACTAGTTTGTGATGTTTTGACAAAGTTATATTAAAAAATTTATGTTTTACACAGCTTTTAATTACATAACGATTTACATGCAAAATCTAGCTTTTTTCACTTCTTTTTCAACGCCAGTTTGAAAATATCAATAACTGTGTGAAAACATTAGAAAAACAATGAAATTATTGAAAATCGATATGAAATCAATCAAAACTTATTGATTTTAACTAGTTTCTAAAATTTTGACAAAGTTATATTAAAGATTTTATGTTTTACACAGGTTTTAATTACATAGCGATTTACATGCAAAATCTAGCTGTTTTCAGTACTTTTCAACGCTAGTTTGCAAATATCAATAACCGTTTGAAAAAATTAGAAAAACAATGAAATTATTGAAAATCGATATGAAATCAATCAAAACTTATTGATTTTAACTAGTTTCAGAAGTTTTGACAAAGTTAAATTACAAATTTTAATTTTTACGAAATTTGGTTTACGTAGAGTTTTACACGCATAATCTAGTTGTTTTGACTAAAAAAATGAAAAGAAAAATGCCACTCCTGTCTAAACTTCTGGGAAGGAAACAGAAATGCTTGCAGAAGCACCACCCAATTTGAATCCAGTTTCTTCTCAAAATGTAAAATTAAAAAATAGTCCTAGAAAAAGTATGTTGCCCGCTAATGGCTTTTATTCTACATCAGAATCCACTTTACAAGAAGAAGGTATGGTCGCCCAAGGTGGCCAAAATTCCGAAACCGATAAAATTTCACCAGACGAAAGTATGGTAGCTGATAATGGCCAAAGTTCCTTATGTAAACGACAAGACGAAAATGTGATGGCTGAATGTAACCGAAACTCTGAAAATCAGTCTCCCATGAATAATGACGCGGTCAGAGAGGCGCCCTCATGCTGGAAGTCTCCACCTAAATGTAAATTCAACATGATGGAGTTACTGGAAAAGCCAAGAGCTACGCACATCTGGTGACAACAGATGTGCTGTTGTCCAATCTCCTGGGGCTAAAGAATTTTGAAAAAAGAATTGTATCAGTCTTTGTGTTGTACAAGCGTTCGCGCAAAATTTGTCGCTCCACAAAAGACACTGTGATAAAGCCTTGACTTCGCTGGGCATCAAACCTCAGCGAGTCATAAAAGGGAAAGGCTACTTTATGTGGGACGTACTGTTGCCCACGCCTGCCGATTGTGAGGCAGCCGCAACGCGTGACCTGATAACTAAAGACCTCATTTTGCGAACCGAATATGAAGGCAGGCGTAGAACCAATGTTTCAGTATATGAGGTTGTCGGGGAGCATCTGGCCGCTTATCTGTGCCAGTTTGGACAGATCCTCAGTGCTGCCTCAGACGACCTGATCGGGGGGTGGAGTTTTGAATTGATGATTAGTCAAAAAGCCTTCCTCTCCATCCCCAACTGTCTGGATTTAGATGGCCAGAAGATGCCGATAATAGTGACGGGTCGGAAACTGGCATGCTGGAAGTGTGGAAAGATTGGTCACCTTTCCTCTTCCTGCACAGATCAGAAGTCCTCTGGAGTTATGGCCACCGCCCAACCAAATCCCCCTTTGGTCGAGTCTGTTAAAGCCGTCTCGCCTGTAGTGGGCATACCTGCGACCAGGACCGGTGTGGAAAATCCCCCGTCGGATCTAAATCTCAGCCCCCATTCCCCGAAAAGCCTTTGCCCGCCGCTAGTGCGGTTAGGGAGAAGAAAGAGGGGGAATGGCAGGTCGTAGGTAAGGCGAAAGGGAAGACCCAGGCAGCGGGACCTCGTCCTACACCCAATACAGGAAAAGACACAGACAGCCCCACTCCCTCAACCAGTGCTAAGGGCGTCTCTCCGGTCAGCTATTCGGCAAAACTGAGAGAGGATCTGATCAAATATGAACCTTCGTTCGAAAAAAAAGAAAAATTACTGCAATTACAGGAATCCTTAAAACAAAGTAAAAAAGAAAAAAAATCCCTTTCGGCACCGTCTTCCCCTGTCCCAAAACAGCACCCTAATGTACCACCTCCATTTCTCAAATCCCCAGGGAAGGTCGATTCACATATGACTACTTTAAAGAAAACAGCTAAATCATCATCTCCCATCCCTTCCCCAAAGATTTCACCTAAGAAAACCCCCATTAATTCCCCCCATAAAACTGAGAAAAGACAACGCAGTCCTTCATCTGATTCACCTGAAGATTTCAAGGAAAAAAAGAAAAAAACAAAACCCATCTACAATACAGGGGAAGACGTGTGCCGAATTTCGAAAGAGGTGGAAAAAAAGGCAGCAATTTATGGAAAAAAAGTTGAGAATATGAAAACCCTTATCAACTTCCGTAAAATTAATGATTTGGACGTAGAGGACCCTCGTAATTTTCCAAAGGCAAAGAGGGTCCTAACCGTTGTCCGATCTGGCGTTCCTGGGAAACAGATTCGATCAATGATGGCAGAGTGTAACGAGAATTTTGGATGTGTGCCTCCAATGGCTTGCTTCGAGGACGACATGGTGGAGGAATTGAAGCAATTTTGTTCAGGGAGGTTCCCAGTTTTTGTTCACCCCTCCCTGTATAGAGCCTTGAAGTTAACTTTCCCCTCGGATATTGGCGGCCTGTCTCCTGATGGTTCCATCAAGAGTGAGATGGGTACTGGTTCATTGGGAGAGGCCGTCGGTATCCTCACCCCGGCCATGTTCAATGCAGGAGAGCAACCCTAATCGGTTTTCATCATGTCTCTCTGGTTAGCAAGTCTGAATGCCCGAGGCCTGAGGTCGGAGTCTCGCAGGGCGAGGCTCTCTCGTGACCTTCAGCGTCTTGGGGTGAATATTTGTTGTATACAAGAGACCCGTTTTTCTACTCATGACTATGAGAACATACTGTCTAGGGGGTTCTCTCTCTTTTCAGCTTGTTTTGATGGCCGCTCGAGAGGTGTCTCTTGGCTGGTAAGCAAGTCTTTGAAGGCTGCGTGTGTTCTTGTCTTCGCGGATCCGGCGGGCAGGCTTTGCGTGTTGGATGTTACCATAAAGGATAAGGCTCTTCGTCTCATTGGGGTTTATGCGCCCAATGTCCATTCTGAGCGGCCTGCTTTGTTTCGGCAGATCGAGCCGTTTTTGACGACATCACGGCGGGTAGTTTTAGTGGGTGATTGGAATGCCGTTCTTGATCCCGATATAGATCGTATAGGGCCAAATTCGGGTACTAACAACCAAGGCGTTAAACAGTTTCGGGACTTTATCGACGGGTTTGATCTTGTCGATAAGTACCGAAACGAACACCCTCGGAAATTAGTGTGGACTTGGACAAATAGTGGCGGCTTGGCTAGTTATCTAGACCGAGTCTTAGTTAAGAGAGTCGAGGTAGGGCTCTTAGGGTGTCCAAGTTTCCATGAGATAGTTTATTCGGATCATAGGCTTGTCCGGGTCCGTGTAAACTTAGATAAACCTAGGGTTAGGATGGCTGGCTACTGGAAATTAAACTCATCATTATTTGGTGAGCAAGATTTCCGGGACCAGCTGCTACTAATGATACAGAGGGAACTGACGGGAGCGGTTATAGGAAATGCCTGGTGGGATAATTTAAAATGCAAAATTAGAACGTTTGCTGCTGATTATAGTCGTCGGCTCAATCTAGATAGATTAGCGGCGCAAACGGCTTTAGAAGAGAAGGTCGATCGGGCGGTTAAATCCCGTGTTAGTGGGGACATAGCCTTAGCTAAGGCGGAGTTGGCCTCCTTGCTTATCAAGAAGGATCAAGCTCTGGTAGTTAGGGCTAGGTTAAAAAGAATGTCCTCTGAGGCAACGAATATGGCCGCTGAATTGCGCGCAGAGGAAGCTCGGAATGCATCATGTCGACATATCGCATGCGTCACATTGCCGGATAAGCGATCCGTGACTACAAACGAGGGCATATGCGAGGCTTTTCGTGACTACTTTCAGGAGCTTTTTACCAGGGAGCCCGGTCTGAGCCCTGCTCAGTTCGACGCCTATTTAGCTGACTTTCCCTGCCTCGAGGCAGCTGAAGCAGCTAGGTGTGAGGGTCCCATTACAGAGTCGGAAATCTGGGAAGCGTTGAAACAGGTTGGCCTGGACAAGTCTCCGGGATTAGATGGTCTTCCGTACGAAGTGTACTTGAGGCAGTCGCCCGTTTTTGTTCCGCTGCTGGCACTGATTTTCGGCAACTGGATGAAGCAGGGGTCTATACCCCAACGCTTCACCAGGGGCGTGATCAAGTTGTTACGCAAGGACAAAAACGGTGGGGATGGTTTAGGTAACTTTCGCCCTTTAACTATGTTAAACACAGAGTTAAAGATTTTGGCTAAGATCTTGGCTAACCGTTTGCAGGTTGTCCTGTCTCGTCTGATTGGCTCTGAACAGACTTGTGCTGTGAAGGGTAGGTCGATTCAGGATAATCTTCATATGGTACGCCTGATCATCGAGCAAGTCGACAGTGAAGCCGCGCTGATCAATTTAGATCAGTCCAAGGCCTTCGATAGGGTTGACCATCGTTTTCTGGAGGCTGTTCTTTCGGCGGCCGGTTTCGGGCCGTACTTTCGCACCTGGATCCGACTTCTGTATGCGACTCCCGGTGCGCTGGTGGAAGTGAATGGGGTACGATCGGAGCCTTTCGTATTGTCTCGCTCCATTCGTCAAGGATGCCCGCTGTCGCCTTTGCTTTACGTTCTTGCGTTGGAGCCTTTCCTTCGCAAGTTAAAGGCGAATCCGGTCCTACGCGGAATTGCCCTGCCCGGTGGTAGCACATCGGCCAAGTATTCTGCCTATGCTGACGACGTTTCGGCTCTTGTGTCGAGCAGAGCCGAGATTGACGAAGTCAGCAAAGAAATCAGTTGTTATGAGATGGTGACAGGGGCCAAGATCAACTGCGATAAGTCTGTTGGCTTGCGGTTGGGTGCGTGGAAGGGAGTTTCTCTTCCCGGACCTTTCCACTGGACGGATGGGCCGATCAAGATTCTCGGCGTCTGGTTCGGTCCTGATCTCCAGTTGGAGATGAATTGGTCGGAGGTGCGAGGGAAGGCCGAGATCGCAATTAATTTGTGGTCTCGGAGGAATCTTTCCTTAAAGGGGAAGGCGGAAGTTTGTGTTTCACACATCTACCCAATTCTCCTTTACCGACTCTCGGTGCTTCCACTTCCGTGTGGCACTTTGCTGGCGTTAGTGAGGCTCTTGTTCTCCTTCTTGTGGGGAGGCAAGGCCGACAGAGTCACTCGGGGGATCTGTTGCCTTCATCCTTCTGAAGGCGGTCTAGGCATGCCAAACATTGAGATTCGTCTCCATATGCTTCGCATTAGATTTCTAGACCGAATGTGTCGCGACTCGGATGAGGACGGCGCCTTCTGGAAGGAAGACGCCCGTAAGAACTTCCCATCCCTAAGAAGTGTGCACTCGTGCGAGGAAGAGGCCCGCCGTTTACCCCGTGACGAGTGCTCCTTCTATCGCGAATGTCGACTTGCTCTGAAGCGACTCTTAAGGGCGTCGGATGGCCTCTCCAACGTCCAATCGTTATCTCTTAGGGCATTACATCAAGTATTAGTCAGGGGGTCCGTTCATGATAATCTGATTGACAGTCTCGGTCTTACGAGGCAGGAGGCTCGCTCAATATGGCCTTGGGCGCCCGGGTTGAAATGTCTCAATAACGATGAGGCATCACTCACCTGGCTGGTGATTCGTGGGGCCCTCTGGGTCGCCAAGAGACTCTGCTCAGCTGGCTTGGAGAATTCTCCAAACTGCCGACGTTGTAGTGGGGAGGTCGAGACCTTGGGTCACGCCTTCTTTCATTGCAGCCAGGTAGTGCCGTTGTGCAAGTTTGTTGAAGGCCTCATGGTCCGCATGCTGCCTGGAAAGTCCTTTGTCCTTCAGTCCGTTTCCGTTTGTAGCAATGTGGCACCGCGGATGACAAGGGCTGAACAATATGTGTTCCACTGCTTGCTAGGAGTTATGAGAGTCGTGATTTGGACGACGCGACAGAAGGGATTCTATGGAGGCGAGAAGTTCACCTCTTCCCAACTGATCTTGTACTTTAAGCATCTGCTTAAAGTCAAGATTAGGACGGAAAGGCAGAAGCTCTCTTCATCAGAATTCAGCAAAAGATGGGTGCATCTTGCGCGCATGTGCCGTGTGAAAGGGGCTGACTTTGAGTGGCATTTTGATGCCGGTTAGGCATTAGGATATTGCTTTTCCTGGGTTGAACTAGTGCAACCCATCCAAAATTAGGCTAGTTTAGGTTCATTTGTCGATGTTTAGTTTTCCTTTTATTTTATTTTAGTTAACTTAGCTAGGGTATGTATGCTCATTGGTCCCTTTTATTTCTGTCCCCCCTTTATTTTCTTTAAGTTAATTTACCCATCTCCCCCCCTTTTTTTCGGTGGTTTGTGATTCTAGTTCTCCGGTGGATGCGGGACGCCTTTCGTTTCGCGTGAATGTTTTCGTATTTGTTGTTGTGTTTGAATGTGTGCGTGTTAGTTTGTGTGGGCGATGAATGAATATTTCTTACTATTTTAGTCCCGCATTGATTTCGTCCGGGGAAGTGGTATTTCTGCCATATTAGCTGATTGTGGGGAGTTTTATTACTAACAATATTTTCTTTAGTTTATTGTAAATAGATTATTATTCATATTGTAAATACACATTGGGGTTCATTTTATTATTGTTACTCCCCCCCACAGACTTTGAAATGTATATACGGGGATTAGTTAGTACTTTCATAGAGACGATGAGGTATTATGGTGTTTGTAGTGTGGAAGGTACGTATGAAAGAGTTGTTTTGGTGTAAGGAAAATTGTACGTACGATTGGGTCAGTGTCTGCGACTAGCTAAGTTAATTTAAGACAGAAGAAGACCGTCCTCTCCCCATCCCCCCTTTTTTGGCCTTGTGCCACATTTCTGTTTAAACAGAATAAATACACATAGCGATTTACATGCAAAATCTAGCTTTTTTCACTACTTTTTCAACGCTAGTTTGTAAATATCAATAACTGTTTGAAAACATTAGAAAAACAATGAAATTATTGAAAATCGATATGAAATCAATCAAAACTTATTGATTTTAACTAGTTTCAGATGTTTTGACAAAGTTTTATTTAAGATTTTATGTTTTACACAACTTTTAATTACATAGCGATTTACATGCAAAATCTTGCTGTTTTGACTACTTTTTAACGCTAGTTTGTAAATATCAATAACTGTTTGAAAACATTACAAAAACAATGAAATTATTGAAAATCGATATGAAATCAATCAAAACTTATTGATTTTAACTAGTTTCAGAAGTTTTGACAAAGTTATATTTAAGATTTTATGTTTTACACAACTTTTAATTACATAGCGATTTACATGCAAAATCTAGCTTTTTTCACTAATTTTTCAACGCTAGTGTGTAAATATCAATAACTGTTTGAAAACATTAGAAAAACAAGGAAATTATTGAAAATCGATATGAAATCAAGCAAAACTTATTGATTTTAACTAGTTTCAGAAGTTTTGACAAAGTTATATTTAAGATTTTATGTTTTACACAACTTTTAATTACATAGCGATTTACATGCAAAATCTTGCTGTTTTGACTACTTTTTAACGCTAGTTTGTAAATATCAATAACTGTTTGAAAACATTAGAAAAACAATGAAATTATTGAAAATCGATATGAAATCAATCAAAACTTATTGATTTTAACTAGTTTCAGAAGTTTTGACAAAGTTATATTTAAGATTTTATGTTTTACACAACTTTTAATTACATAGCGATTTACATGCAAAATCTAGCTTTTTTCACTACTTTTTCAACGCTAGTTTGTAAATATCAATAACTGTTTGAAAACATTAGAAAAACAATGAAATTATTGAAAATCGATATGAAATCAATCAAAACTTATTGATTTTAACTAGTTTCAGAAGTTTTGACAAAGTTATATTTTAGATTTTATGTTTTACACAACTTTTAATTACATAGCGATTTACATGCAAAATCTTGCTGTTTTGACTACTTTTTAACGCTAGTTTGTAAATATCAATAACTGTTTGAAAACATTACAAAAACAATGAAATTATTCAAAATCGATATGAAATCAATCAAAACTTATTGATTTTAACTAGTTTCAGAAGTTTTGACAAAGTTACATTAAATATTTTATGTTTTACACAACTTTTAAATACATAGAGATTTACATGCAAAATCAAGCTTTTTTCACTACTTTTTCAACGCTAGTTTGTAAATATCAATAACTGTTTGAAAACATTAGAAAAACAATGAAATTATTGAAAATCGATATGAAATCAATCAAAACTTATTGATTTTAACTAGTTTCAGAAGTTTTGACAAAGTTATATTTAAGATTTTATGTTTTACACAACTTTTAATTACATAGCGATTTACATGCAAAATCTAGCTTTTTTCACTACTTTTTCAACGCTAGTTTGTAAATATCAATAACTGTTTGAAAACATTAGAAAAACAATGAAATTATTGAAAATCGATATGAAATCAATCAAAACTTATTGATTTTAACTAGTTTCAGAAGTTTTGACAAAGTTATATTTAAGATTTTATGTTTTACACAACTTTTAATTACATAGCGATTTACATGCAAAATCTAGCTTTTTTCACTAATTTTTCAACGCTAGTGTGTAAATATCAATAACTGTTTGAAAACATTAGAAAAACAAGGAAATTATTGAAAATCGATATGAAATCAAGCAAAACTTATTGATTTTAACTAGTTTCAGAAGTTTTGACAAAGTTATATTTAAGATTTTATGTTTTACACAACTTTTAATTACATAGCGATTTACATGCAAAATCTTGCTGTTTTGACTACTTTTTAACGCTAGTTTGTAAATATCAATAACTGTTTGAAAACATTAGAAAAACAATGAAATTATTGAAAATCGATATGAAATCAATCAAAACTTATTGATTTTAACTAGTTTCAGAAGTTTTGACAAAGTTATATTTAAGATTTTATGTTTTACACAACTTTTAATTACATAGCGATTTACATGCAAAATCTAGCTTTTTTCACTACTTTTTCAACGCTAGTTTGTAAATATCAATAACTGTTTGAAAACATTAGAAAAACAATGAAATTATTGAAAATCGATATGAAATCAATCAAAACTTATTGATTTTAACTAGTTTCAGAAGTTTTGACAAAGTTATATTTTAGATTTTATGTTTTACACAACTTTTAATTACATAGCGATTTACATGCAAAATCTTGCTGTTTTGACTACTTTTTAACGCTAGTTTGTAAATATCAATAACTGTTTGAAAACATTACAAAAACAATGAAATTATTCAAAATCGATATGAAATCAATCAAAACTTATTGATTTTAACTAGTTTCAGAAGTTTTGACAAAGTTACATTAAATATTTTATGTTTTACACAACTTTTAAATACATAGAGATTTACATGCAAAATCTAGCTTTTTTCACTACTTTTTCAACGCTAGTTTGTAAATATCAATAACTGTTTGAAAACATTAGAAAAACAATGAAATTATTGAAAATCGATATGAAATCAATCAAAACTTATTGATTTTAACTAGTTTCAGAAGTTTTGACAAAGTTATATTTAAGATTTTATGTTTTACACAACTTTTAATTACATAGCGATTTACATGCAAAATCTAGCTTTTTTCACTACTTTTTCAACGCTAGTTTGTAAATATCAATAACTGTTTGAAAACATTAGAAAAACAATGAAATTATTGAAAATCGATATGAAATCAATCAAAACTTATTGATTTTAACTAGTTTCAGATGTTTTGACAAAGTTTTATTTAAGATTTTATGTTTTACACAACTTTTAATTACAAAGCGATTTACATGCAAAATCTTGCTGTTTTGACTACTTTTTAACGCTAGTTTGTAAATATCAATAACTGTTTGAAAACATTAGAAAAACAATGAAATTATTGAAAATCGATATGAAATCAATCAAAACTTATTGATTTTAACTAGTTTCAGAAGTTTTGACAAAGTTATATTTAAGATTTTATGTTTTACACAACTTTTAATTACATAGCGATTTACATGCAAAATCTAGCTTTTTTCACTACTTTTTCAACGCTAGTTTGTAAATATCAATAACTGTTTGAAAACATTAGAAAAACAATGAAATTATTGAAAATCGATATGAAATCAATCAAAACTTATTGATTTTAACTAGTTTCAGAAGTTTTGACAAAGTTATATTTAAGATTTTATGTTTTACACAACTTTTAATTACATAGCGATTTACATGCAAAATCTTGCTGTTTTGACTACTTTTCAACGCTAGTTTGTAAATATGAATAACTGTTTGAAAACATTACAAAAACAATGAAATTATTCAAAATCGATATGAAATCAATCAAAACTTATTGATTTTAACTAGTTTCAGAAGTTTTGACAAAGTTACATTAAATATTTTATGTTTTACACAACTTTTAAATACATAGAGATTTACATGCAAAATCTAGCTTTTTTCACTACTTTTTCAACGCTAGTTTGTAAATATCAATAACTGTTTGAAAACATTAGAAAAACAATGAAATTATTGAAAATCGATATGAAATCAATCAAAACTTATTGATTTTAACTAGTTTTAGAATTTTATACAAAGTTATACTTAAGATTTTATGTTTTACACAACTTTTAATTACATAGCGATTTACATGCAAAATTTAGCTGTTTTGACTACTTTTTAACGCTAGTTTGTAAATATCAATAACTGTTCGAAAACATTAGAAAAACCATGAAATTATTGAAAATTGATATGAAATCAATCAAAACTTATTGATTTTAACTAGTTTCAAAAGTTTTGACAAAGTTACATTAAATATTTTATGTTTTACACAACTTTTAAATACATAGAGATTTACATGCAAAATCTAGCCTTTTTCACTACTTTTTCAACGCTAGTTTGTAAATATCAATAACTGTTTGAAAACATTAGAAAAACAATGAAATTATTGAAAATCGATATGAAATCAATCAAAACTTATTGATTTTAACTAGTTTCAGAAGTTTTGACAAAGTTTTATTTAAGATTTTATGTTTCACACAACTTTTAATTACATAGCGATTTACATGCAAAATCTAGCTTTTTTCACTACTTTTTCAACGCTAGTTTGTAAATATCAATAACTGTTTGAAAACATTAGAAAAACAATGAAATTATTGAAAATCGATATGAAATCAATCAAAACTTATTGATTTTAACTAGTTTCAGAAGTTTTGACAAAGATATATTTAAGATTTTATGTTTTACACAACTTTTAATTACATAGCGATTTACATGCAAAATCTTGCTGTTTTGACTACTTTTTAACGCTGGTTTGTAAATATCAATAACTGTTTGAAAACATTAGAAAAACAATGAAATTATTCAAAATCGATATGAAATCAATCAAAACTTATTGATTTTAACTAGTTTCAGAAGTTTTGACAAAGTACATTAAATATTTTATGTTTTACACAACTTTTAAATACATAGAGATTTACATGCAAAATCTAGCTTTTTTCACTACTTTTTCAACGCTAGTTTGTAAATATCAATAACTGTTTGAAAACATTAGAAAAACAATGAAATTATTGAAAATCGATATGAAATCAATCAAAACTTATTGATTTTAACTAGTTTCAGAATTTTATACAAAGTTATACTTAAGATTTTATGTTTTACACAACTTTTAATTACATAGCGATTTACATGCAAAATCTAGCTTTTTTCACTACTTTTTCAACGCTAGTTTGTAAATATCAATAACTGTTTGAAAACATTAGAAAAACAATGAAATTATTGAAAATCGATATGAAATCAATCAAAACTTATTGATTTTAACTAGTTTCAGAAGTTTTGACAAAGTTATATTTAAGATTTTATGTTTTACACAACTTTTAATTACATAGCGATTTACATGCAAAATCTAGCTTTTTTCACTACTTTTTCAACGCTAGTTTGTAAATATCAATAACTGTTTGAAAACATTAGAAAAACAATGAAATTATTGAAAATCGATATGAAATCAATCAAAACTTATTGATTTTAACTAGTTTTAGAATTTTATACAAAGTTATACTTAAGATTTTATGTTTTACACAACTTTTAATTACATAGCGATTTACATGCAAAATATAGGTGTTTTGACTACTTTTTAACGCTAGTTTGTAAATAACAATAACTGTTCGAAAACATTAGAAAAACAATGAAATTATTGAAAATCGATATGAAATCAATCAAAACTTATTGATTTTAACTAGTTTCAGAAGTTTTGACAAAGTTATATTTAAGATTTTATGTTTTACACAACTTTTAATTACATAGCGATTTACATGCAAAATCTAGCTTTTTTCACTACTTTTTCAACGCTAGTTTGTAAATATCAATAACTGTTTGAAAACATTAGAAAAACAATGAAATTATTGAAAATCGATATGAAATCAATCAAAACTTATTGATTTTAACTAGTTTCAGAAGTTTTGACAAAGTTATATTTAAGATTTTATGTTTTACACAACTTTTAATTACATAGCGATTTACATGCAAAATCTTGCTGTTTTGACTACTTTTTAACGCTAGTTTGTAAATATTAATAACTGTTTGAAAACATTACAAAAACAATGAAATTATTCAAAATCGATATGAAATCAATCAAAACTTATTGATTTTAACTAGGTTCAGAAGTTTTGACAAAGTTACATTAAATATTTTGTTTTACACAACTTTTAATTACATAGAGATTTACATGCAAAATCTAGCTTTTTTCACTACTTTTTCAACGCTAGTTTGTAAATATCAATAACTGTTTGAAAACATTAGAAAAACAATGAAATTATTGAAAATCGATATGAAATCAATCAAAACTTATTGATTTTAACTAGTTTCAGAAGTTTTGACAAAGTTATATTTAAGATTTTATGTTTTACACAACTTTTAATTACATAGCGATTTACATGCAAAATCTAGCTTTTTTCACTACTTTTTCAACGCTAGTTTGTAAATATCAATAACTGTTTGAAAACATTAGAAAAACAATGAAATTATTGAAAATCGATATGAAATCAATCAAAACTTATTGATTTTAACTAGTTTCAGAAGTTTTGACAAAGTTATATTTAAGATTTTATGTTTTACACAACTTTTAATTACATAGCGATTTACATGCAAAATCTTGCTGTTTTGACTACTTTTTAACGCTAGTTTGTAAATATCAATAACTGTTTGAAAACATTAGAAAAACCATGAAATTATTGAAAATTGATATGAAATCAATCAAAACTTATTGATTTTAACTAGTTTCAGAAGTTTTGACAAAGTTACATTAAATATTTTATGTTTTACACAACTTTTAAATACATAGAGATATACATGCAAAATCTAGCCTTTTTCACTACTTTTTCAACGCTAGTTTGTAAATATCAATAACTGTTTGAAAACATTAGAAAAACAATGAAATTATTGAAAATCGATATGAAATCAATCAAAACTTATTGATTTTAACTAGTTTCAGAAGTTTTGACAAAGTTTTATTTAAGATTTTATGTTTCACACAACTTTTAATTACATAGCGATTTACATGCAAAATCTAGCTTTTTTCACTACTTTTTCAACGCTAGTTTGTAAATATCAATAACTGTTTGAAAACATTAGAAAAACAATGAAATTATTGAAAATCGATATGAAATCAATCAAAACTTATTGATTTTAACTAGTTTCAGAAGTTTTGACAAAGTTATATTTAAGATTTTATGTTTTACACAACTTTTAATTACATAGCGATTTACATGCAAAATCTTGCTGTTTTGACTACTTTTTAACGCTGGTTTGTAAATATCAATAACTGTTTGAAAACATTAGAAAAACAATGAAATTATTCAAAATCGATATGAAATCAATCAAAACTTATTGATTTTAACTAGTTTCAGAAGTTTTGACAAAGTTATATTTAAGATTTTGTGTTTTACACAACTTTTAATTACGTAGCGATTTACATGCAAAATCTAGCTTTTTTCACTACTTTTTCAACGCTAGTTTGTAAATATCAATAACTGTTTGAAAACATTAGAAAAACAATGAAATTATTGAAAATCGATATGAAAACAATCAAAACTTATTGATTTTAACTAGTTTCAGAAGTTTTGACAAAGTTATATTTAAGATTTTATGTTTTACACAACTTTTAATTACATAGCGATTTACATGCAAAATCTAGCTTTTTTCACTACTTTTTCAACGCTAGTTTGTAAATATCAATAACTGTTTGAAAACATTAGAAAAACAATGAAATTATTGAAAATCGATATGAAATCAATCAAAACTTATTGATTTTAACTAGTTTCAGAAGTTTTGACAAAGTTATATTTAAGATTTTATGTTTTACACAACTTTTAATTACATAGCGATTTACATGCAAAATCTAGCTTTTTTCACTACTTTTTCAACGCTAGGTTGTAAATATCAATAACTGTTTGAAAACATTAGAAAAACAATGAAATTATTGAAAATCGATATGAAATCAATCAAAACTTATTGATTTTAACCAGTTTCAGATGTTTTGACAAAGTTTTATTTAAGATTTTATGTTTTACACAACTTTTAATTACATAGCGATTTACATGCAAAATCTTGCTGTTTTGACTACTTTTTAACGCTAGTTTGTAAATATCAATAACTGTTTGAAAACATTAGAAAAACAATGAAATTATTGAAAATCGATATGAAATCAATCAAAACTTATTGATTTTAACTAGTTTCAGAAGTTTTGACAAAGTTATATTTAAGATTTTATGTTTTACACAACTTTTAATTACATAGCGATTTACATGCAAAATCTAGCTTTTTTCACTACTTTTTCAACGCTAGTTTGTAAATATCAATAACTGTTTGAAAACATTAGAAAAACAATGAAATTATTGAAAATCGATATGAAATCAATCAAAACTTATTGATTTTAACTAGTTTTAGAATTTTATACAATGTTATACTTAAGATTTTATGTTTTACACAACTTTTAATTACATAGCGATTTACATGCAAAATCTAGGTGTTTTGACTACTTTTTAACGCTAGTTTGTAAATATCAATAACTGTTCGAAAACATTAGAAAAACAATGAAATTATTGAAAATCGATATGAAATCAATCAAAACTTATTGATTTTAACTAGTTTCAGAAGTTTTGACAAAGTTATTTTTAAGATTTTATGTTTTACACAACTTTTAATTACATAGCGATTTACATGCAAAATCTAGCTTTTTTCACTACTTTTTCAACGCTAGTTTGTAAATATCAATAACTGTTTGAAAACATTAGAAAAACAATGAAATTATTGAAAATCGATATGAAATCAATCAAAACTTATTGATTTTAACTAGTTTCAGAAGTTTTGACAAAGTTTTATTTAAGATTTTATGTTTTACACAACTTTTAATTACATAGCGATTTACATGCAAAATCTTGCTGTTTTGACTACTTTTTAACGCTAGTTTGTAAATATCTATAACTGTTTGAAAACATTAGAAAAACAATGAAATTATTGAAAATTGATATGAAATCAATCAAACTTATTGAATTTAACTAGTTTCAGAAGTTTTGACAAAGTTACATTAAATATTTTATGTTTTACACAACTTTTAAATACATAGAGATTTACATGCAAAATCTAGCTTTTTTCACTACTTTTTCAACGCTAGTTTGTAAATATCAATAACTGTTTGAAAACATTAGAAAAACAATGAAATTATTGAAAATCGATATGAAATCAATCAAAACTTATTGATTTTAACTAGTTTCAGAATTTTATACAAAGTTATACTTAAGATTTTATGTTTTACACAACTTTTAATTACATAGCGATTTACATGCAAAATCTAGCTTTTTTCACTACTTTTTCAACGCTAGTTTGTAAATATCAATAACTGTTTGAAAACATTAGAAAAACAATGAAATTATTGAAAATCGATATGAAATCAATCAAAACTTATTGATTTTAACTAGTTTCAGAAGTTTTGACAAAGTTATATTTAAGATTTTATGTTTTACACAACTTTTAATTACATAGCGATTTACATGCAAAATCTTGCTGTTTTGACTACTTTTTAACGCTGGTTTGTAAATATCAATAACTGTTTGAAAACATTAGAAAAACAATGAAATTATTGAAAATCGATATGAAATCAATCAAAACTTATTGATTTTAACTAGTTTCAGAAGTTTTGACAAAGTTACATTAAATATTTTATGTTTTACACAACTTTTAAATACATAGAGATATACATGCAAAATCTAGCCTTTTTCACTACTTTTTCAACGCTAGTTTGTAAATATCAATAACTGTTTGAAAACATTAGAAAAACAATGAAATTATTGAAAATCGATATGAAATCAATCAAAACTTATTGATTTTAACTAGTTTCAGAAGTTTTGACAAAGTTTTATTTAAGATTTTATGTTTCACACAACTTTTAATTACATAGCGATTTACATGCAAAATCTAGCTTTTTTCACTACTTTTTCAACGCTAGTTTGTAAATATCAATAACTGTTTGAAAACATTAGAAAAACAATGAAATTATTGAAAATCGATATGAAATCAATCAAAACTTATTGATTTTAACTAGTTTCAGAAGTTTTGACAAAGTTATATTTAAGATTTTATGTTTTACACAACTTTTAATTACATAGCGATTTACATGCAAAATCTTGCTGTTTTGACTACTTTTTAACGCTGGTTTGTAAATATCAATAACTGTTTGAAAACATTAGAAAAACAATGAAATTATTCAAAATCGATATGAAATCAATCAAAACTTATTGATTTTAACTAGTTTCAGAAGTTTTGACAAAGTTATATTTAAGATTTTGTGTTTTACACAACTTTTAATTACGTAGCGATTTACATGCAAAATCTAGCTTTTTTCACTACTTTTTCAACGCTAGTTTGTAAATATCAATAACTGTTTGAAAACATTAGAAAAACAATGAAATTATTGAAAATCGATATGAAAACAATCAAAACTTATTGATTTTAACTAGTTTCAGAAGTTTTGACAAAGTTATATTTAAGATTTTATGTTTTACACAACTTTTAATTACATAGCGATTTACATGCAAAATCTAGCTTTTTTCACTACTTTTTCAACGCTAGTTTGTAAATATCAATAACTGTTTGAAAACATTAGAAAAACAATGAAATTATTGAAAATCGATATGAAATCAATCAAAACTTATTGATTTTAACTAGTTTCAGAAGTTTTGACAAAGTTATATTTAAGATTTTATGTTTTACACAACTTTTAATTACATAGCGATTTACATGCAAAATCTAGCTTTTTTCACTACTTTTTCAACGCTAGGTTGTAAATATCAATAACTGTTTGAAAACATTAGAAAAACAATGAAATTATTGAAAATCGATATGAAATCAATCAAAACTTATTGATTTTAACCAGTTTCAGATGTTTTGACAAAGTTTTATTTAAGATTTTATGTTTTACACAACTTTTAATTACATAGCGATTTACATGCAAAATCTTGCTGTTTTGACTACTTTTTAACGCTAGTTTGTAAATATCAATAACTGTTTGAAAACATTAGAAAAACAATGAAATTATTGAAAATCGATATGAAATCAATCAAAACTTATTGATTTTAACTAGTTTCAGAAGTTTTGACAAAGTTATATTTAAGATTTTATGTTTTACACAACTTTTAATTACATAGCGATTTACATGCAAAATCTAGCTTTTTTCACTACTTTTTCAACGCTAGTTTGTAAATATCAATAACTGTTTGAAAACATTAGAAAAACAATGAAATTATTGAAAATCGATATGAAATCAATCAAAACTTATTGATTTTAACTAGTTTTAGAATTTTATACAATGTTATACTTAAGATTTTATGTTTTACACAACTTTTAATTACATAGCGATTTACATGCAAAATCTAGGTGTTTTGACTACTTTTTAACGCTAGTTTGTAAATATCAATAACTGTTCGAAAACATTAGAAAAACAATGAAATTATTGAAAATCGATATGAAATCAATCAAAACTTATTGATTTTAACTAGTTTCAGAAGTTTTGACAAAGTTATTTTTAAGATTTTATGTTTTACACAACTTTTAATTACATAGCGATTTACATGCAAAATCTAGCTTTTTTCACTACTTTTTCAACGCTAGTTTGTAAATATCAATAACTGTTTGAAAACATTAGAAAAACAATGAAATTATTGAAAATCGATATGAAATCAATCAAAACTTATTGATTTTAACTAGTTTCAGAATTTTATACAAAGTTATACTTAAGATTTTATGTTTTACACAACTTTTAATTACATAGCGATTTACATGCAAAATCTAGCTTTTTTCACTACTTTTTCAACGCTAGTTTGTAAATATCAATAACTGTTTGAAAACATTAGAAAAACAATGAAATTATTGAAAATCGATATGAAATCAATCAAAACTTATTGATTTTAACTAGTTTCAGAAGTTTTGACAAAGTTATACTTAAGATTTTATGTTTTACACAACTTTTAATTACATAGCGATTTACATGCAAAATCTAGCTGTTTTGACTACTTTTTAACGCTAGTTTGTAAATATCAATAACTGTTCGAAAACATTAGAAAAACAATGAAATTATTGAAAATCGATATGAAATCAATCAAAACTTATTGATTTTAACTAGTTTCAGAAGTTTTGACAAAGTTATATTTAAGATTTTATGTTTTACACAACTTTTAATTACATAGCGATTTACATGCAAAATCTAGCTTTTTTCACTACTTTTTCAACGCTAGTTTGTAAATATCAATAACTGTTTGAAAACATTAGAAAAACCATGAAATTATTGAAAATTGATATGAAATCAATCAAAACTTATTGACTTTAACTAGTTTCAGAAGTTTTGACAAAGTTACATTAAATATTTTATGTTTTACACAACTTTTAAATACATAGAGATTTACATGCAAAATCTAGCCTTTTTCACTACTTTTTCAACGCTAGTTTGTAAATATCAATAACTGTTTGAAAACATTAGAAAAACAATGAAATTATTGAAAATCGATATGAAATCAATCAAAACTTATTGATTTTAACTAGTTTCAGAAGTTTTGACAAAGTTATATTTAAGATTTTATGTTTTACACAACTTTTAATTACATAGCGATTTACATGCAAAATCTAGCTTTTTTCACTACTTTTTCAACGCTAGTTTGTAAATATCAATAACTGTTTGAAAACATTAGAAAAACAATGAAATTATTGAAAATCGATATGAAATCAATCAAAACTTATTGATTTTAACTAGTTTCAGAAGTTTTGACAAAGTTATATTTAAGATTTTATGTTTTACACAACTTTTAATTACATAGCGATTTACATGCAAAATCTTGCTGTTTTGACTACTTTTTAACGCTGGTTTGTAAATATCAATAACTGTTTGAAAACATTAGAAAAACAATGAAATTATTGAAAATCGATATGAAATCAATCAAAACTTATTGATTTTAACTAGTTTCAGAAGTTTTGACAAAGTTATATTTAAGATTTTGTGTTTTACACAACTTTTAATTACGTAGCGATTTACATGCAAAATCTAGCTTTTTTCACTACTTTTTCAACGCTAGTTTGTAAATATCAATAACTGTTTGAAAACATTAGAAAAACAATGAAATTATTGAAAATCGATATGAAATCAATCAAAACTTATTGATTTTAACTAGTTTCAGAATTTTATACAAAGTTATATTTAAGATTTTATGTTTTACACAACTTTTAATTACATAGCGATTTACATGCAAAATCTAGCTTTTTTCACTACTTTTTCAACGCTAGTTTGTAAATATCAATAACTGTTTGAAAACATTAGAAAAACAATGAAATTATTGAAAATCGATATGAAATCAATCAAAACTTATTGATTTTAACTAGTTTCAGAATTTTATACAAAGTTATACTTAAGATTTTATGTTTTACACAACTTTTAATTACATAGCGATTTACATGCAAAATCTAGCTTTTTTCACTACTTTTTCAACGCTAGTTTGTAAATATCAATAACTGTTTGAAAACATTAGAAAAACAATGAAATTATTGAAAATCGATATGAAATCAATCAAAACTTATTGATTTTAACTAGTTTCAGAAGTTTTGACAAAGTTATACTTAAGATTTTATGTTTTACACAACTTTTAATTACATAGCGATTTACATGCAAAATCTAGCTGTTTTGACTACTTTTTAACGCTAGTTTGTAAATATCAATAACTGTTCGAAAACATTAGAAAAACAATGAAATTATTGAAAATCGATATGAAATCAATCAAAACTTATTGATTTTAACTAGTTTCAGAAGTTTTGACAAAGTTATATTTAAGATTTTATGTTTTACACAACTTTTAATTACATAGCGATTTACATGCAAAATCTAGCTTTTTTCACTACTTTTTCAACGCTAGTTTGTAAATATCAATAACTGTTTGAAAACATTAGAAAAACCATGAAATTATTGAAAATTGATATGAAATCAATCAAAACTTATTGACTTTAACTAGTTTCAGAAGTTTTGACAAAGTTACATTAAATATTTTATGTTTTACACAACTTTTAAATACATAGAGATTTACATGCAAAATCTAGCCTTTTTCACTACTTTTTCAACGCTAGTTTGTAAATATCAATAACTGTTTGAAAACATTAGAAAAACAATGAAATTATTGAAAATCGATATGAAATCAATCAAAACTTATTGATTTTAACTAGTTTCAGAAGTTTTGACAAAGTTTTATTTAAGATTTTATGTTTCACACAACTTTTAATTACATAGCGATTTACATGCAAAATCTAGCTTTTTCAACGCTAGTTTGTAAATATCAATAACTGTTTGAAAACATTAGAAAAACAATGAAATTATTGAAAATCGATATGAAATCAATCAAAACTTATTGATTTTAACTAGTTTCAGATGTTTTGACAAAATTATATTTAAGATTTTATGGTTTACACAACTTTTAATTACATAGCGATTTACATGCAAAATCTTGCTGTTTTGACTACTTTTTAACGCTGGTTTGTAAATATCAATAACTCTTTGAAAACATTACAAAAACAATGAAATTATTCAAAATCGATATGAAATCAATCAAAACTTATTGATTTTAACTAGTTTCAGAAGTTTTGACAAAGTACATTAAATATTTTATGTTTTACACAACTTTTAAATACATAGAGATTTACATGCAAAATCTAGCTTTTTTCACTACTTTTTCAACGCTAGTTTGTAAATATCAATAACTGTTTGAAAACATTAGAAAAACAATGAAATTATTGAAAATCGATATGAAATCAATCAAAACTTATTGATTTTAACTAGTTTCAGAATTTTATACAAAGTTATACTTAATATTTTATGTTTTACACAACTTTTAATTACATAGCGATTTAAATTCAAAATCTAGCTTTTTTCACTACTTTTTCAACGCTAGTTTGTAAATATCAATAACTGTTAGAAAACATTAGAAAAACAATGAAATTATTGAAAATCGATATGAAATCAATCAAAACTTATTGATTTTAACTAGTTTCAGAAGTTTTGACAAAGTTATATTTAAGATTTTATGTTTTACACAACTTTTAATTACATAGCGATTTACATGCAAAATCTAGCTTTTTTCACTACTTTTTCAACGCTAGTTTGTAAATATCAATAACTGTTTGAAAACATTAGAAAAACAATGAAATTATTGAAAATCGATATGAAATCAATCAAAACTTATTGATTTTAACTAGTTTTAGAATTTTATACAAAGTTATACTTAAGATTTTATGTTTTACACAACTTTTAATTACATAGCGATTTACATGCAAAATCTAGCTGTTTTGACTACTTTTTAACGCTAGTTTGTAAATATCAATAACTGTTCGAAAACATTAGAAAAACAATGAAATTATTGAAAATCGATATGAAATCAATCAAAACTTATTGATTTTAACTAGTTTCAGAAGTTTTGACAAAGTTATATTTAAGATTTTATGTTTTACACAACTTTTAATTACATAGCGATTTACATGCAAAATCTAGCTTTTTTCACTACTTTTTCAACGCTAGTTTGTAAATATCAATAACTGTTTGAAAACATTAGAAAAACCATGAAATTATTGAAAATTGATATGAAATCAATCAAAACTTATTGATTTTAACTAGTTTCAGAAGTTTTGACAAAGTTACATTAAATATTTTATGTTTTACACAACTTTTAAATACATAGATATTTACATGCAAAATCTAGCCTTTTTCACTACTTTTTCAACGCTAGTTTGTAAATATCAATAACTGTTTGAAAACATTAGAAAAACAATGAAATTATTGAAAATCGATATGAAATCAATCAAAACTTATTGATTTTAACTAGTTTCAGAAGTTTTGACAAAGTTTTATTTAAGATTTTATGTTTCACACAACTTTTAATTACATAGCGATTTACATGCAAAATCTAGCTTTTTTCACTACTTTTTCAACGCTAGTTTGTAAATATCAATAACTGTTTGAAAACATTAGAAAAACAATGAAATTATTGAAAATCGATATGAAATCAATCAAAACTTATTGATTTTAACTAGTTTCAGAAGTTTTGACAAAGTTATATTTAAGATTTTATGTTTTACACAACTTTTAATTACATAGCGATTTACATGCAAAATCTTGCTGTTTTGACTACTTTTTAACGCTGGTTTGTAAATATCAATAACTGTTTGAAAACATTAGAAAAACAATGAAATTATTCAAAATCGATATGAAATCAATCAAAACTTATTGATTTTAACTAGTTTCAGAAGTTTTGACAAAGTACATTAAATATTTTATGTTTTACACAACTTTTAAATACATAGAGATTTACATGCAAAATTTAGCTTTTTTCACTACTTTTTCAACGCTAGTTTGTAAATATCAATAACTGTTTGAAAACATTAGAAAAACAATGAAATTATTGAAAATCGATATGAAATCAATCAAAACTTATGGATTTTTACTAGTTTCAGAAGTTTTGACAAAGTTATATTTAAGATTTTATGTTTTACACAACTTTTAATTACATAGCGATTTACATGCAAAATCTAGCTTTTTTCACTACTTTTTCAACGCTAGTTTGTAAATATCAATAACTGTTTGAAAACATTAGAAAAACAATGAAATTATTGAAAATCGATATGAAATCAATCAAAACTTATTGATTTTAACTAGTTTCAGAAGTTTTGACAAAGTTATATTTAAGATTTTATGTTTTACACAACTTTTAATTACATAGCGATTTACATGCAAAATCTAGCTTTTTTCACTACTTTTTCAACGCTAGTTTGTAAATATCAATAACTGTTTGAAAACATTAGAAAAACAATGAAATTATTGAAAATCGATATGAAATAATCAAAACTTTCTGATTTTAACTAGTTTTAGAATTTTATACAAAGTTATACTTAAGATTTTATGTTTTACACAACTTTTAATTACATAGCGATTTACATGCAAAATCTAGGTGTTTTGACTACTTTTTAACGCTAGTTTGTAAATATCAATAACTGTTCGAAAACATTAGAAAAACAATGAAATTATTGAAAATCGATATGAAATCAATCAAAACTTATTGATTTTAACTAGTTTCAGAAGTTTTGACAAAGTTATTTTTAAGATTTTATGTTTTACACAACTTTTAATTACATAGCGATTTACATGCAAAATCTAGCTTTTTTCACTACTTTTTCAACGCTAGTTTGTAAATATCAATAACTGTTTGAAAACATTAGAAAAACAATGAAATTATTGAAAATCGATATGAAATCAATCAAAACTTATTGATTTTAACTAGTTTCAGAAGTTTTGACAAAGTTATATTTAAGATTTTATGTTTTACACAACTTTTAATTACATAGCGATTTACATGCAAAATCTTGCTGTTTTGACTACTTTTTAACGCTAGTTTGTAAATATCAATAACTGTTTGAAAACATTAGAAAAGCCATGAAATTATTGAAAATTGATATGAAATCAATCAAAACTTATTGATTTTAACTAGTTTCAGAAGTTTTGACAAAGTTACATTAAATATTTTATGTTTTACACAACTTTTAAATACATAGAGATTTACATGCAAAATCTAGCCTTTTTCACTACATTTTCAACGCTAGTTTGTAAATATCAATAACTGTTTGAAAACATTAGAAAAACAATGAAATTATTGAAAATCGATATGAAATCAATCAAAACTTATTGATTTTAACTAGTTTCAGAAGTTTTGACAAAGTTATATTTAAGATTTTATGTTTTACACAACTTTTAATTACATAGCGATTTACATGCAAAATCTAGCTTTTTTCACTACTTTTTCAACGCTAGTTTGTAAATATCAATAACTGTTTGAAAACATTAGAAAAACAATGAAATTATTGAAAATCGATATGAAATCAATCAAAACTTATTGATTTTAACTAGTTTCAGAAGTTTTGACAAAGTTATATTTAAGATTTTATGTTTTACACAACTTTTAATTACATAGCGATTTACATGCAAAATCTTGCTGTTTTGACTACTTTTTAACGCTAGTTTGTAAATATCAATAACTGTTCGAAAACATTAGAAAAACAATGAAATTATTGAAAATCGATATGAAATCAATCAAAACTTATTGATTTTAACTAGTTTCAGAAGTTTTGACAAAGTTGTATTTAAGATTTTATGTTTTACACAACTTTTAATTACATAGCGACTTACATGCAAAATCTAGCTTTTTTCACTACTTTTTCAACGCTAGTTTGTAAATATCAATAACTGTTTGAAAACATTAGAAAAACAATGAAATTATTGAAAATCGATATGAAATCAATCAAAACTTATTGATTTTAACTAGTTTCAGAAGTTTTGACAAAGTTATATTTAAGATTTTATGTTTTACACAACTTTTAATTACATAGCGATTTACATGCAAAATCTTGCTGTTTTGACTACTTTTTAACGCTAGTTTGTAAATATCAATAACTGTTTGAAAACATTAGAAAAACCATGAAATTATTGAAAATTGATATGAAATCAATCAAAACTTATTGATTTTAACTAGTTTCAGAAGTTTTGACAAAGTTACATTAAATATTTTATGTTTTACACAACTTTTAAATACATAGAGATTTACATGCAAAATCTAGCCTTTTTCACTACTTTTTCAACGCTAGTTTGTAAATATCAATAACTGTTTGAAAACATTAGAAAAACAATGAAATTATTGAAAATCGATATGAAATCAATCAAAACTTTTTGATTTTAACTAGTTTCAGAAGTTTTGACAAAGTTACATTAAATATTTTATGTTTTACACAACTTTTAAATACATAGAGATTTACATGCAAAATCTAGCTTTTTTCACTACTTTTTCAACGCTAGTTTGTAAATATCAATAACTGTTTGAAAACATTAGAAAAACAATGAAATTATTGAAAATCGATATGAAATCAATCAAAACTTATTGATTTTAACTAGTTTCAGAAGTTTTGACAAAGTTATATTTAAGATTTTATGTTTTACACAACTTTTAATTACATAGCGATTTACATGCAAAATCTAGCTTTTTTCACTACTTTTTCAACGCTAGTTTGTAAATATCAATAACTGTTTGAAAACATTAGAAAAACAATGAAATTATTGAAAATCGATATGAAATCAATCAAAACTTATTGACTTTAACTAGTTTCAGAAGTTTTGACAAAGTTATATTTAAGATTTTATGTTTTACACAACTTTTAATTACATAGCGATTTACATGCAAAACCTAGCTTTTTTCACTGCTTTTTTTCAACGCTAGTTTGTAAATATCAATAACTGTTTGAAAACATTAGAAAAACAATGAAATTATTGAAAATCGATATGAAATCAATCAAAACTTATTGATTTTAACTAGTTTCAGAAGATTTGACAAAGTTTTATTTAAGATTTTATGTTTTACACAACTTTTAATTACATAGCGATTTACATGCAAAATCTTGCTGTTTTGACTACTTTTTAACGCTAGTTTGTAAATATCAATAACTGTTTGAAAACATTAGAAAAACAATGAAATTATTGAAAATTGATATGAAATCAATCAAAACTTATTGAATTTAACTAGTTTCAGAAGTTTTGACAAAGTTACATTAAATATTTTATGTTTTACACAACTTTTAAATACATAGAGATTTACATGCAAAATCTAGCTTTTTTCACTACTTTTTCAACGCTAGTTTGTAAATATCAATAACTGTTTGAAAACATTAGAAAAACAATGAAATTATTGAAAATCGATATGAAATCAATCAAAACTTATTGATTTTAACTAGTTTCAGAATTTTATACAAAGTTATACTTAAGATTTTATGTTTTACACAACTTTTAATTACATAGCGATTTACATGCAAAATCTAGCTTTTTTCACTACTTTTCAACGCTAGTTTGTAAATATCAATAACTGTTTGAAAACATTAGAAAAACAATGAAATTATTGAAAATCGATACGAAATCAATCAAAACTTATTGATTTTAACTAGTTTCAGAAGTTTTGACAAAGTTATATTTAAGATTTTATGTTTTACACAACTTTTAATTACATAGCGATTTACATGCAAAATCTAGCTTTTTTCACTACTTTTTCAACGCTAGTTTGTAAATATCAATAACTGTTTGAAAACATTAGAAAAACAATGAAATTATTGAAAATCGATATGAAATCAATCAAAACTTATTGATTTTAACTAGTTTTAGAATTTTATACAAAGTTATACTTAAGATTTTATGTTTTACACAACTTTTAATTACATAGCGATTTACATGCAAAATCTAGCTGTTTTGACTACTTTTTAACGCTAGTTTGTAAATATCAATAACTGTTCGAAAACATTAGAAAAACAATGAAATTATTGAAAATCGATATGAAATCAATCAAAACTTATTGATTTTAACTAGTTTCAGAAGTTTTGACAAAGTTGTATTTAAGATTTATGTTTTTACACAACTTTTAATTACATAGCGACTTACATGCAAAATCTAGCTTTTTTCACTACTTTTTCAACGCTAGTTTGTAAATATCAATAACTGTTTGAAAACATTAGAAAAACAATGAAATTATTGAAAATCGATATGAAATCAATCAAAACTTATTGATTTTAACTAGTTTCAGAAGTTTTGACAAAGTTATATTTAAGATTTTATGTTTTACACAACTTTTAATTACATAGCGATTTACATGCAAAATCTTGCTGTTTTGACTACTTTTTAACGCTAGTTTGTAAATATCAATAACTGTTTGAAAACATTAGAAAAACCATGAAATTATTGAAAATTGATATGAAATCAATCAAAACTTATTGATTTTAACTAGTTTCAGAAGTTTTGACAAAGTTACATTAAATATTTTATGTTTTACACAACTTTTAAATACATAGAGATTTACATGCAAAATCTAGCCTTTTTCACTACTTTTTCAACGCTAGTTTGTAAATATCAATAACTGTTTGAAAACATTAGAAAAACAATGAAATTATTGAAAATCGATATGAAATCAATCAAAACTTTTTGATTTTAACTAGTTTCAGAAGTTTTGACAAAGTTACATTAAATATTTTATGTTTTACACAACTTTTAATTACATAGCGATTTACATGCAAAATCTAGCTTTTTTCACTACTTTTTCAACGCTAGTTTGTAAATATCAATAACTGTTTGAAAACATTAGAAAAACAATGAAATTATTGAAAATCGATACGAAATCAATCAAAACTTATTGATTTTAACTAGTTTCAGAAGTTTTGACAAAGTTATATTTAAGATTTTATGTTTTACACAACTTTTAATTACATAGCGATTTACATGCAAAATCTAGCTTTTTTCACTACTTTTCAACGCTAGTTTGTAAATATCAATAACTGTTTGAAAACATTAGAAAAACAATGAAATTATTGAAAATCGATATGAAATCAATCAAAACTTATTGATTTTAACTAGTTTTAGAATTTTATACAAAGTTATATACTTAAGATTTTATGTTTTACACAACTTTTAATTACATAGCGATTTACATGCAAAATCTAGCTGTTTTGACTACTTTTTAACGCTAGTTTGTAAATATCAATAACTGTTCGAAAACATTAGAAAAACAATGAAATTATTGAAAATCGATATGAAATCAATCAAAACTTATTGATTTTAACTAGTTTCAGAAGTTTTGACAAAGTTGTATTTAAGATTTTATGTTTTACACAACTTTTAATTACATAGCGACTTACATGCAAAATCTAGCTTTTTTCACTACTTTTTCAACGCTAGTTTGTAAATATCAATAACTGTTTGAAAACATTAGAAAAACAATGAAATTATTGAAAATCGATATGAAATCAATCAAAACTTATTGATTTTAACTAGTTTCAGAAGTTTTGACAAAGTTATATTTAAGATTTTATGTTTTTACACAACTTTTAATTACATAGCGATTTACATGCAAAATCTTGCTGTTTTGACTACTTTTTAACGCTAGTTTGTAAATATCAATAACTGTTTGAAAACATTAGAAAAACCATGAAATTATTGAAAATTGATATGAAATCAATCAAAACTTATTGATTTTAACTAGTTTCAGAAGTTTTGACAAAGTTACATTAAATATTTTATGTTTTACACAACTTTTAAATACATAGAGATTTACATGCAAAATCTAGCCTTTTTCACTACTTTTTCAACGCTAGTTTGTAAATATCAATAACTGTTTGAAAACATTAGAAAAACAAATGAAATTATTGAAAATCGATATGAAATCAATCAAAACTTTTTGATTTTAACTAGTTTCAGAAGTTTTGACAAAGTTACATTAAAAATTTTATGTTTTACACAACTTTTAATACATAGAGATTTACATGCAAAATCTAGCTTTTTTCACTACTTTTTCAACGCTAGTTTGTAAATATCAATAACTGTTTGAAAACATTAGAAAAACAATGAAATTATTGAAAATCGATATGAAATCAATCAAAACTTATTGATTTTTACTAGTTTCAGAAGTTTTGACAAAGTTATATTTAAGATTTTATGTTTTACACAACTTTTAATTACATAGCGATTTACATGCAAAATCTAGCTTTTTTCACTACTTTTTTCAAACGCTAGTTTGTAAATATCAATAACTGTTTGAAAACATTAGAAAAACAATGAAATTATTGAAAATCGATATGAAATCAATCAAAACTTATTGATTTTAACTAGTTTCAGAAGTTTTGACAAAGTTATATTTAAGATTTTATGTTTTACACAACTTTTAATTACATAGCGATTTACATGCAAAATCTAGCTTTTTTCACTACTTTTTTCAACGCTAGTTTGTAAATATCAATAACTGTTTGAAAACATTAGAAAAACAATGAAATTATTGAAAATCGATATGAAA